>JAGDYQ010000016.1:10743981-10846600 GCA_021962125.1 Bulinus truncatus
CTATATTAATTTGTTTTGGTAGGTAACTTATGGTGTCGAGAACTGTTTAAAAGGATTTAAATTGACTCAACTGCTTTTACTTTGGACTATTTTGGGGAAACATTTTGTTTAATATAATTTAAGCTCTACAGAAATTAGATGTTTAAAATTCACCAAAAATATCCATTTAAATATTTTAAAAAGACTATTAATGCAATTAATTATCAAGTGTTTTTGAATTAATTAAAAACTACAGTTCGGTACGAATAGCATCAGGCTTCACATATTCACGCTTTTTAAAAATATATACCTCCCCCCCTCCCCATTCCCTCCCATTGCGGTTCTCTACCCTATTCGCAAAGAGTAGGAAAGTATTCACGGGTAATCACATAAGTTCGCGAATAATTGTACATTATTTCATAATGAAATATACTACATATCTAATGCGATACTGTCTATTGCTTAGAAACATCGACTGAACATTTTAAAATATCATAATCCATGTATATTCACTTTAAAACAAGACATATTAATTGGAAAACTTATACTGCATCAAGTATTAGAAGCTCACAGTTAAAATTGATTATTTACGTCTGTTTATAGATCCCACAATGTTATTATGCATCGTTGATGCGAAAAATTGTATATGCAAGTGAAAACGCTCTCGGGTGTTAATAATGTTTGTATAATTAATAACGAGGTACTCGTTAGTCGTTACACACTTAACATGCGGATAATATATTCTCATGATTTTCTCTTGTATAGTGGTGATCATTAGCTTTCTTAGTCTTTCTAAATTAACAGTTTATATTGAAGGTTTATTTGTGAAACGAAGCTTTTGTTTATTTCTCTGAGTATCAAAGTATGTATGTGTCCAGTGATATAAATAAATAAAGTTACCAAACATATCGAGACGGATGGTCGTACGATAAATGGCTCAACTATTAACTGGAGTGTGTACCTGGTTCCATCTCCTTTGAAGACCAAGGATATTTCAGGTCATGGATGAAGTCCCCGCTATATCTCCCGTGGTGCCTCCATGGCCACTGCCCTATCGGCCATGGGGGGACAGGAAGACTGTGATTTGTAACAGGCATGTTTTATGTTTATTCATTGGTTTTTGTTTAAAGTTATCAAAACAATCAAAAATTGTATCTACAATACAACAAAATTTGGTATGGTACGTAACATAGTCGATTTTTTTTTTCAATATTTTTTTCTTTTTTTTTTACTTAAAATCATGCCAAACCTTTTTTTACGCCGCCATTGCCAGCATGATAGAGTATAGTGTGCCTACCACACCAGCACTTTTGGCGGCGCTGATTCATGTCTGCCATGCCTACAGAGCGGCGGGGTGAGTGTGCCCGCTATCATCTGCCGGGAAGGCAAAAAAGAGGATTTTAGACCTGCCCAAACTGGCCAGACCAGCAGGGTGTGTGTACTGCTGATCGGCCAGAATGGCAAGGCAAGGGGTTTTTCCTGCCACTCGGACAGAGGGGAGGGTGTAATGTGCCTGTACCCTCAGCCCGAAATGGCAGGCTGCGTAGGTGTGCTTGAGTGGGACAGAGTGGAAGGGTGTTGTGTGCCGACCACATCCGTCACCACCGCCAGCTGTGAACACTACGGTCTCGGATAGTCCTCATTAACCACAGTACCACCACCCTCGCAAAAAGTTTTTTTTTTTTTTAATTCCTGACTAAGAACCCCAATGATCGATTCCCCGTAGATCATGGTATGTCTTTAAGACCAGGATGGAGAGTACCATTAATATCATGCCAAATATTTATATGATACTCTCCACAAATAACATAGTCGATTCTATCAGATACATATAGATGATAGTATGATATTATGATAGTATAAGAGTTTGATAGTATGATAGTGTACGAGTATGATAGTATTTAAGAGTATGAAAGTATAAGAGTATGATGGTATAAGAGTATGATAGTATGATAGTGTAAGAGTATGAAAAGTATAATTGTATACGAGTATGATAGTATGGTAGTATTATAGTATGTTAGTATAAGAGTAAGGTAGTATGATAGTATGTTAGTATAAGAGTATGGTAGTATGATAGTATGGTAGTATGATAGTATGATATTCAAATAGTCAAAGACCTTGCTTGGATTAAATTAGGCAAGGTGCGTTTTAATTGAGAAGTAGAAAACAGGAAATTGTAATGATCACAGTAGGACATTGTTAATTTTTTTGTATTATATTTAGCTATGGTTTACTTTAAATTATTTAGCTAAAAATTAGTTAAAGTGTAGCCTACACAAAAATGAGTTAGTGCTGAACACAAATATTGGTTGTAAACATAGTTATAGACATAGAGTGATACTAATTTATTTCTGTGTTACTTCCCTTAGATAGTGTTCATTTAAAACCAGAGCAGCCAGCAGCTACTATCTCCAATCATCTGTGGAATTCATGCCTTACCAAACTAGATGTATTTATTTTGTGTTTCATAACTAAATGTATAATTTTTGTAATTGTTAGTTGTTGTTTTTTCCTATAACTTATATTGAACTGTACAAAAAAAAATACTTTCTGTCAACTAGAGTCTAAATGTTTTAAACAATATATATACGTGGTAACATTCTACAAGAAGAAATGAGCCTATTCTCTCTAATTTTATTTCAATACTCACTTGGGTTAAAAAGATTTCGACGTCCGAAAGTACGAATCAAAGGATATTCAAAGCCGCCATGTTTTTTTTACAAGTTAAAGTGACACATTGAAAGCTTTTTCATTGATTTTTCATTTCTTATAAAAAAAAAACCAGGTTTAAATAGGCATAGGTGGCGCTTTGGTAGCTAGCCGGATCTTCATGTTACAGCCCGACCTATGGGTTACGGGTTCGACACCAATGAGTCCAGTCATCTACCTATATCTCCCGTAGTGTCTCCATGGCCATTGCACTATCGGCTATGGTGGGAATAAAAGAAGGGCATCATAAAACCGTCCCAATATGGGTAAATAAGATCTTAGAGATAAACATTTCAACCTTTCAGGGAATTCACACACACACACACACACACACACACACACCTTCTATTTAGCTCAATACAGTCAACTTGACAAACGATAGCTTTGAGATATGGCGATCTAAACATCCTATCACTCGACTCAATATAGATGCCAACAGACTAGCTTATTAAAGAAGATATACTGAAAGACTGAAAAATAACTTGACGATCAGATTAACGAATTAACAAAAAAATAAGTACAATCTATTCCACAAATCAGCCAACACACTGATTGACACAACATAAACAGCCAACATACAGATTTACACAACAAAATCAACCAACACACCTAATAACACAACATAATCAGCCAACACACTGATTGACACAACATAAACAGCCAACATACAGATTGACACAACATAAACAGCCAACATACAGATTGACATAACATAATCAACCAACACACCTAATAACACAACATAATCAGCCAACACACTGATTGACACAACCTAAACAGCCAGCATACAGATTGACACAACATAATCAACCAACACACCTAATAACACAACATAATCAGCCAACAATCAAATTGACACAGCATAATCAGCCAAAACACCTAATAACACAACATAATCAGCCAACACACACAAAGATTGTCACAATTTAATTAGCCAACCCACTTATCGACACACTTCGATTAGCCAACAAACATACAACATAATCAGCGAACACAAATACAACATAATCAGTCAACACACATACAACATAATCAGCCAACACACATACAACATAATCAGCCAACACACATACAACATAATCAGCCAACACACATACAACATAATCAGCCAACACACATACAACATAATCAGCCAACACATACAACATAATCAGCCAACACACATACGACATAATCAGCCAACACACATACGACATAATCAGCCAACATATACAACATACTCAGCCAACACACATACAACATAATCACCAACACAACATAACAGCCAATATAATCGTTAATAGAGAAATTGACACAACATAATCAGAAAGGTTGATGCTTCTACATCAACATAGCTAGCAAGTCAACCAATAAAACATACCAATAACTATGGAAATATTGAAATAAGTTATAATAGAGTAAATAATTCACCAGATTTAGCTGAAATTCACGAAAATTCCAATATAGATTCTATGTTACGATGGAGTTACTTAAAAGAGTGAAATAGTTAATAAGATATTTATCAAAGATACAACCATTCTTCCTAAAATTGAGAAATTCAGAATGGCTTTCTCTGCTCAGTGCCATGAATTTTTAAACCAAAAGTTACTAAGCTTTATCCATTTGAAATGTTAAACACTTTTGAGTTTTTTATGACGATACAATTCTAAGTACAATTCTCCATTAAACATTTTCACTATGATCTATTTCACTATGTCTGCATGTTGTTGTGAGATAACGAACTGTTGTACTAAAATTACTGGCTGTTGTGCTTAGATAACTGGCTGTTGTACTAAAATAGCTGGCTGTTGTACTTAGATAACTGGCTGTTGTACTAAAATAGCTGGCTGTTGTACTTAGATAAATGGCTGTTGTACTAAAATAGCTGGCTGTTGTACTTATATAACTGGCTTTTGTACTAAAATTACTGGCTGTTGTACTTATATAACTGGCTTTTGTACTAAGATAACCGGCTCTTGTGGTAAGATAACCGACTGTTATACTAAGATACCTGGCTTTTGTACTAAGATAACTGGCTCTTGTAGTGAGATAACTGGCTGGTGTACTAAGATACCTCGCTGTTGCACTAAGATAATTGCCTGTTGTACTAAGATAACATTTTAGAAGCATTAAAAATTGTTAGGTGTATGTGATCTGTGTTGGTAGTTGGATGTGATTTCTATAAAGGTAACATTTGATTGGTGGTTGGATGTGATTTATATAAAGGTAACATTTGATTGGTGGTTGGATGTGATTTATATAAAGGTAACATTTGATTGGTGGTTGGATGTGATTTATATAAAGGTAACATTTGATTGGTGGTTGGATGTGATTTATATAAGGGTAACATTTGATTGGTGGTTGGATGTGATTTATATAAAGGTAACATTTGATTGGTGGTTGGATGTGATTTATATAAAGGTAACATTTGATTGGTGGTTGGATGTGATTTATATAAAGGTAACATTTGATTGGTGGTTGGATGTGATTTATATAAAGGTAACATTTGATTGGTGGTTGGATGTGATTTATATAAAGGTAACATTTGATTGGTGGTTGGATGTGATTTATATAAAGGTAACATTTGATTGGTGGTTGGGTGTGATTTATATAAAGGTGACATTTGATTGGTAGTTGAATGTGATTTATATAAAGTTAACATTTCTTGTCCGAGAAAGTTTCAATACATATTTGTAATGTCTTGGTCAAATTCCGCATCGCTTGAGATTTTGGGGGTTCGGGTTAGCAGGTATGACTCAATATGTGAACTTAACTGTTCATGTACTTTCGGATTTACTTTACACTCATAAACTAGTAGTATGTATTATCCATTGTAGTTCAAAATTGCAAGAGAACAATAACAGTTGTGTTGATATAGTCTACTAATAACGGATATTAGCAACAGAATCTCTGGGTCCTTATTCATTCGTTCCCAGACATGATTCTCTGGTGGACAATTTATGCCCCCCCGCCCCACCCACACACATACAATCCACGATAAATACAGAACTGAGCCCGGTTCCCATGTCCCACAACATCATCTGGACAGTAGGGGAGTGGAGACTCCACGCTAACCTAAACTCTAGACAAGGTATTCCAATTCAGGGAACAGTAGGGCGAGGGATGGTGGTTTGGGGAAGCAAGGGCAGAGAACCCTCTATCAATAGAGGTGTCGGATTACCTCCCTTCTCAGATTACATTCAATGTGGTTAACTCCGAGGTTTTCTCTATGACCGCCCCGCCGTTGACGTGTTTTCTTCTTTCTTTCAGTTTTTTTTTTTTGTGTGTATCCTTCCTCCTTTCTTTTTTTTTTCGCCTCAGAAAACGCAGCATTCTATCATTACATAGGAGTAGGACTACTAACGGCGGTAGTTTGGTGGAGTCAGGCTAGTGAGGAGTGTGCTAACTAGAAGTGCGGCCAATACACACGCGCGTGCAGTCTGTGAGCACTCAGAATATAAACATAAACATTTTGTTGTTTCATAGTTTGTTGTTATCGGTGCTCAGTGATCCGCGCTGCCACAGGAAGTGTAACATTCAATGGTGCTGTGTGCATTCAATGGTGCTGTGCACATTCAGTGGTGCTGTGTACTTATATAGCTGTGTACATATATATCTGTGTATATTAATAACTGTCTACTGTGTACATATTTTACTGTGTACAAATGTTGTTTGCTATTGGACAGACGGATACACTAATTGTATTTCTGTGAGTACATTAAATGACAATAAAATTACGAAGTGTCCAAGAATGTGATTTGCTATTTTATTTACTGTATATATCGACTGTTTATTATGTCAAGTAATAGTCATTTAGGGGAAAATGGACAAGAATTTATAATACCGTAAGTTTTTGAAACAGCAAAAATAATTATATTTTTTACTTCGAAGAGCTGACTTAAATCATATATTTGTGGAGATTCATATCTATTAATATTTATTGCGTCAGTGTTCTCATCTATTTATTGAGTCAGTGTTCTCATCTATTTATTGAGTCAGTGTTCTCATCTATTTATTGAGTCAGTGTTCTCATCTATTTATTGAGCCAGTGTTCTCATCTATTTATTGAGTCAGTGTTCTCATCTATTTATTGAGCCACTGTTCTCATCTATTTATCTATTTAATTATACATTTTTCCTTTTTTTTTCTCTGACACTGTGTTTGTAGCAGTGCCAAGTACTTTACAACGCGCAATAGCAATATAATTAATTTTCAAAAGATGATTATTATTGGGGCTATAAATAGAAAAAAAAACTTAGTATTAATGGAAAAGTTGAAATATTATCCATGTAGGTATGCCTTAGGTATAACGTAGGCTGCGGCCACTCCACAAACTTCCAAGGAATTTTAGCCTGTAGGCCATTTCAAATAAAATGCTTTTAGAATATATCAAAATTGATATTGAGTGTTTAATAATGATTTAACTGTTAACTTAACTCAGATCTTACGCCTAGTAATCAATGCATTGACCGCTATACTGACCGTTTAACTTTACTCAGATAGTACGTCTAGTAATCAATGCATTGACTGCTATACTGACCATTTAACTTAACTCAGATCTTACGTCTAGTAATCAATGCATTGACCGCTATACTGACCGTTTAACTCAACTCAGATCTTACGTCTAGTAATCAATGCATTGACTGCTATACTGACCGTTTAACTTTACTCAGATCTTACGTCTAGTAATCAATGCATTGACTGCTACATTGACCGTTTAACTCAACCCAGATCTTACGTCTAGTAATCAATGCATTGACTGCTATACTGACCGTTTAAACAATTAATTGGTCAGCAAAATAAAAAAAAAACTTCAAGTTAAACCACTAATAAGTACTGCATATATATACAAGTTTAGGGTGAGTTTGGCTAGTGATCGCTAGGGAATGTGGATATACTTGATTGGCTTCTACCTCTGATTAAAACATAAATGACCAATACTCAAAATAACACAGATAGAAATACAAATTTGGGAACATTTCATAAGACCTGTGTCTACTACCACACTATTGTAATGCGTTCCTTTGGATATGTAACAACGTGATTTGTTAATTTTAGAATGAATAGAACAAAATACTTTCATTGTTTACTAGGCGTATAGTTTAGTGTAAATTATATGTGTGAAGGTATACAATTTCCTAAACTAACACCATAGTTTACAGTTTTTGATTTATTGAAACTAAAAACTGACATTACATTGAACATTATGAAGCTGCAATTCATCAGACAGATTGTTTTCATTCACTTCGTATAGCTATGGCGACATAGTGTAGGCTATACACAAAACTCTTCACTTTTAAATCGGATAAACATTGTTTTGATAGTTTAAAAGGTGATTCAGGTTTCAAAAGGATTATTATCATAGTATGGACTACTTTCTTGAACATGACCGAAGAGGAGAATAGTTCATTGCAATGTACTACCGCGATTAAAGTAGAACCCTCCTTAATTGAACCGTCTAGCCTAGAGATGGCGGATGAGTCGAGTCAATCTGTGAAGACTGCTGATCGAACTGTAGAGGAAAGCAACTTGGTTAAATCCCCTGGTGTGTCATACGCCGGGTTGTCTTCTCCTCCTGAGCCATCATTAGTAAAGAAAGCTAGAGTTGCTAAGGACGCCTCAAAATTAATTGCTGGTGGCGATGGGAGTTTTGGGAAAAGAATTAATGGTGCATGTCCGGTACCAGATGCATCACCGCCCAACTTTCTGACAGTGCCAGCTGCACCGTCGGCGGCGTCCTCCAGTGGTCATGTGGTGGTCAAATCAGAGCCCCAGGATGACATCAAGGTAGGTGGTCTAAACACTAAATCATATGAAATTGTTGATAGTTTCTACTGAATCAATAACAGAGGTAGGTGGTCTAAACACTAAATCATATGAACTTGTTGATAGTTTCTACTGAATCAATAACAGAGGTAGGTGGTCTAAACACTAAATCATATGAAATTGTTGATAGTTTCTACTGAATCAATAACAGAGGTCAAAGACCTGGGCATGTTCAATTGACAATCAAAAAATATAAGAAGTGACTGCCTTACAAATGACTGCCTTACAAGTGACTGCCTTACAAATGACTGCCTTACAAGTGACTGCCTTACAAATGACTGCCTTACAAGTGACTGCCTTACAAGTGACTGCCTTACAAATGACTGCCTTACAAGTGACTGCCTTACAAATGACTGCCTTACAAGTGACTGCCTTACAAGTGACTGCCTTACAAGTGACTGCCTTAAATATGTATTGATAGCTACTAACAATTTCCTACATTTTCAGCACTTTATGTAAAGCCAAATATGTCTACAGAAGACCTAATACCAGTGGCGTAACTAATACCAGTGGCGTAACTTATACCAATGGCGTAACTAATACCAGTGGTGTAACTAGTTCTAGTGGCGTAACTAATCCCAGTGGCGTATCTAATATCACTTGTGTAACTAAAACCAGTAGTGTAACTAATAATAGTAGCGAACTGAACTGTCTCTGAAAATATGACCAATTTTACCACACCCATAAGTGGGTTGTGAACTTATTTGATGAGGTCTCCACAATTTTAATAATTAATTAATGGAGAATATACGGAATTTTTTTATCGTTCCTATCTATTCATGCGAGTTGCATAAACCGAACAGGTTTATTATTGTGTTACAATCACACAGGTTTATTATTGTGTTACAATCACACAGGTATATTATTCTGTTACAATCACACAGGTTTATTATTGTGTTACAATTACGCAGGTTTATTATTGTGTTACAATCACACAGGTTTATTATTGTGTTACAATCACACAGGTTTATTGTTGTGTTACAATCACACAGGTTTATTATTGTGTTACAATCACACAGGTTTATTATTCTGTTACAATCACACAGGTTTATTATTCTGTTACAATCACACTGGTTTATTGTTGTGTTACAATCACACAGGTTTATTACTCTGTTACAATCACACAGGTTTATTATTGTGTTACAATCACACAGGTTTATTATTGTGTTACAATCACACAGGTTTATTGTTGTGTTACAATCACACAGGTTTATTGTTCTGTTACAATCACACAGGTATATTATTGTGTTACAATCACACAGGTTTATTATTGTGTTACGATCACACAGGTTTATTATTGTGTTACAATCACACAGGTTTATTATTCTGTTACAATCACACAGGTATATTATTGTGTTACAATCACACAGGTTTATTATTGTGTTACAATCACACAGGTTTATTATTGTGTTACAATCACACAGGTTTATTATTGTGTTACAATCACACTGGTTTATTGTTGTGTTACAATCACACAGGTTTATTATTGTGTTACAATCACACAGGTTTATTATTGTGTTACAATCACACAGGTTTATTGTTGTGTTGCAATCACACAGGTATATTATTCTGTTACAATCACACAGGTTTATTATTGTGTTACAATTACGCAGGTTTATTATTGTGTTACAATCACACAGGTTTATTATTGTGTTACAATCACACAGGTTTATTGTTGTGTTACAATCACACAGGTTTATTATTGTGTTACAATCACACAGGTTTATTATTCTGTTACAATCACACAGGTTTATTATTCTGTTACAATCACACTGGTTTATTGTTGTGTTACAATCACACAGGTTTATTACTCTGTTACAATCACACAGGTTTATTATTCTGTTACAATCACACAGGTTTATTATTGTGTTACAATCACACAGGTTTATTGTTGTGTTACAATCACACAGGTTTATTACTCTGTTACAATCACACAGGTTTATTATTCTGTTACAATCACACAGGTATATTATTGTGTTACAATCACACAGGTTTATTATTGTGTTACAATCACACAGGTTTATTATTGTGTTACAATCACACAGGTTTATTATTCTGTTACAATCACACAGGTATATTATTGTGTTACAGTCACACATGTTTATTATTTCTGCTACAATCACACAGGTTTATATTGTGTTACAATCACACAGGTTTATTTTGTGTTACGATCACACAGGTGTTATTATTGTGTTACAATCACACAGGTTTATTATTGTGTTACAATCACACAGGTTTATTATTGTGTTACAATCACACAGGTTTATTGTTGTGTTGCAATCACACAGGTTTATTATTGTGTTACAATCACACAGGTTTATTATTCTGTTACAATCACACAGGTTTATTATTCTGTTACAATCACACAGGTTTATTATTGTGTTACAATCACACAGGTTTATTATTCTGTTACAATCACACTGGTTTATTATTGTGTTACAATCACACAGGTATATTATTGTGTTACAGTCACACAGGTTTAAGAAGCACTGCCATATACCCATAAGCTACTACAACACATAAACATTCACAAATATATGTCTGTATTTAGTCTGTTTATTCATTGGCTTTCCTTGAATATGAAAAAAAAAAAGATTAAATGACGTCATCTGATACTTAAGTGCACACATATTTATTGGGGAGGGAGGAGGGGGAATACAACAGAATTCACTTTAGTTTCAAAGGATTGAAACAAAAAAACTGTTGTTCACTGACCCTTATACACACTCACCTAATGATGTCGTGTATACAACATTTATTTATATGTCACAGTATAACAACTAGTAATACAACATTTATCTATATGTCGCAGTATAACAACCAGTATCACAACTCATTAAGATATTTCTGTTTACCTTTCAACAGCTAGTCAACTGAGAAAATGTAAATACAGGAGAGAAAAGGAGAGAGAAGATTGTATTGGGAAATGGCGGAATGGGGGAGAGAGAATATTGGTTGGGTTGACAAAACTTACATTTGTATATAGTGTTATACAGATGAACCTTACATTTCTATATAGTGTTGTACAGATAGACCTTACATTTGTATATCTATATCTATCTATCTATCTATCTATCTATCTATCTATATATATATATATATATATATATATATATATATATATATATAATGTGCTAGTTGATAGAGGGGTAAGGTGTGACCATAACTTCATTATGTATACATGTACTATTGTACTTACTGATAGCGATTGTATCAAAAGGATGGTGTTGCTTTTTGTACCTAATTTTATTGATTAAAATTTTCACTTTTTAATATACTTGTTGATATCCTGCTCAGACTGTGTTTGATACATTGCTCAGACTGTGTTTTGATACATTGCTGAGACTGTGTTTTGATACATTGCTGAGACTGTGTTTTGATACATAGCTGAGACTGTGTTTTGATACATTGCTGAGACTGTCTTTTGATACATTGTTGAGACTGTGTTTTGATACATTGCTGAGGCTGTGTTTTGATACATTGCGGAGACTGTGTTTTGATACATTGCTGAGACTGTGTTTTGATACATTGCTGAGACTGTGTTTTGATACATTGCTGAGACTGTGTTTTGATACATTGCTGAGACTGTGTTTTGATTCATTGCTCAGACTGTGTTTTGATACATTGCTGAGACTGTGTTTTGATTCATTGCTGAGACTGTGTTTTGATACATTGCTGAGTCTGTGTTTTGATACATTGCTGAGTCTGTGTTTTGATACATTGCTCAGACTGTATTTGATACATTGCTGAGACTGTGTTTTGATACATTGCTAAGACCGTGTTTTGATTCATTGCTCAGACTGTGTTTTGATACATTGCTGAGACTGTGTTTTGATACATTGCTGAGACTGTGTTTTGATACATTGCTGAGACTGTGTTTTGATACATTGCTGAGACTGTGTTTTGATTCATTGCTCAGACTGTGTTTTGATACATTGCTGAGACTGCGTTTTGATACATTACTGAGACTGTTTTTGATACATTGCTGAGACTGTGTTTTGATACATTGCTGAGACTGTGTTTGATACATTACTGAGACTGTGATTTGATACATTGCTGAGACTGTGTTTTGATACATTGCTGAGTCTGTGTTTTGATACATTGCTGAGTCTGTGTTTTGATACATTGCTCAGACTGTATTTGATACATTGCTGAGACTGTATTTGATACATTGCTGAGACTGTGTTTTGATACATTGCTGAGACTGTGTTTTGATACATTGCTGAGACTGTGTTTTGATTCATTGCTGAGACTGTGTTTTGATACATTGCTGAGACTGTGTTTTGATACATTGCTGAGACTGTGTTTTGATTCATTGCTCAGACTGTGTTTTGATACATTGCTGAGACTGTGTTTTGATACATTGCTGAGACTGTGTTTTGATACATTGCTGAGACTGTGTTTTGATACATTGCTGAGACTGTGTTTTGATACATTGCTGAGACTGTCTTTTGATACATTGCTGAGACTGTGTTTTGATTCATTGCTCAGACTGTGTTTTGATACATTGCTGAGACTGTGTTTTGATACATTACTGAGACTGTTTTTGATACATTGCTGAGACTGTGTTTTGATACATTGCTGAGACTGTGTTTGATACATTACTGAGATTGTGATTTGATACATTGCTGAGACTGTGTTTTGATACATTGCTGAGTCTGTGTTTTGATACATTGCTGAGTCTGTGTTTTGATACATTGCTCAGACTGTATTTGATACATTGCTGAGACTGTATTTGATACATTGCTGAGACTGTGTTTTGATACATTACTGAGACTGTTTTTGATAGATTGCTGAGACTGTGTTTTGATACATTGCTGAGACTGTGTTTGATACATTACTGAGAATGCGATTTGATACATTGCTGAGACTGTGTTTGATACACTGGTGAGACTGTGTTTGATACACTGGTGAGACTGTGTTTGATATATTGGTGAGAATGTGTTTGATTTATCTGGAACCAAAATATTTTTCAAAAGATAGGTGGATGGATATATAGATATATATGTAGATAGATTGATGTTCCAACTGATATATATGTAGATAGATTGATGTTCCAACACATATATATGTAGATAGATTAATGTTCCTACAGATAGATACGAACAAGTGATAAACAAGTCCACCAATATGCCTGATGATACAGTGATAAACAAGTCCACCAATATGCCTGATGATACAGTGATAAACAAGTCAACCAATATGTCTGATGATACAGTGATAAACAAGTCAACCAATATGTCTGATGATACAGTGATAAACAAATCAACCAATATGTCTGATGATACAGTGATAAACAAGTCAACCAATATGTCTGATGATACAGCGATTAATTTCACAATCAAATACCGAGACATTGATCAAAGAATCGACCCATGTTTTGATCATGTCTCCTCTTACCAAAAGTTTTTTTTTTTTAAATACAACCTAAACTAATTGTGGAGGCTGGTACATGATGTAGAGATACACTCGTCTCTCGTCTTTGACTGGCGCTGTGAACGTGTCCATTTCATTCCATTAAGAAAAGATATTTTTTTCAAAAAGTAAGAGTTCATATTTCCATTTTCAAAAGATGAATCTTCGTGTGAGAGGATCGATTGTCTAAAGGATATACCAGGGGCAATGTCAGAGATAACTGACATTCAAAGTCCTAATCTGTTGGTGTCTGGCTATTGTGACAGACATTTTATAATGTTATACTGTTTATTATCACTAAATTATTACTTATTCTTCCATTACTGACTAATCACTTAATGATCCCTGTAAAGTTATAATATTGTATCTGTAAAGGTGTACTTAGGGGCCACAGCTGCACATGAATCTCAAAACCAAGCATAATATATATATATATATATATATATATATATATATATATATATATATAATGTGTGTATGTGTGTATAGCCTATATATATATATATATATATATAATGTGTGTATATCCTTAATATATATATAATGTGTGTATGTTTGTATATCCTATATATAATTATATATAATGTGTATGTATATCCTATATATAACATGTGTGTGTGCATAACATATATATAATTATATATATATATATATATATAATGTGTGTGTATATATCCTATATATATATAATGTGTGTGTATGTCCTATATATAATTATATATAATGTGTGTATATCCTATATATATAATTATATATGTAAAGTGTGTGTGTATATATATCCTATATATAATTATATATATATAATGTATGTGTATAACCTATATATAATTATATATATATATATATATATATATATAATGTGTGTGTGTATATGTATATATCCTATATATAATATTATATATATATATATATATAATGTGTGTGTATGTCCTCTATATAATTATATATATATAATGTGTGTATATCCTATATATATAATTACATATGTAATGTGTGTGTGTATATATATCCTATATATAATTATATATAATGTGTGTATAGCCTCTATATAATTAAATATATAATGTGTGTGTGTGTATATCATATGTATCCTTTTTTTTAGATTCTTTTAATTGCCTTAAGTGGACGTAAGTCTATAATCTGTTGTTGATAATCCCAATCTTACGATTATGTATGTCTTACTGTAATAACTGTCTTACTGGTATGTCTGTCTTATTGGTATAACTGTCTAACTGGTATGACTATCTTACTGTTATGACTTTCTTACTGGTATGAATGTCTCAATGTTATAAATGTGTTACTTTTATGACTGTCATACTGTTATGTCTGTCTCACTGTTATGTCTGCCTTATTATAGTGTATTGACTATGTGCCTCTGATTGTCTCTGATACTTTCACTACATGTCTTGCGAAGATCCGATTAGTGATCGACCTACTTATCCGCTTCGCCAGGTCCCGCTGATCACCTGTTGACCCACTTTTTGACTCATCTTACGAAGCCTGGAGTAGAATAAAGCAAACTACTTCCTATTTAGAACTGAAAACATGTAGTGTTGTAGTATTGTAGTGTTGTAGTATTGTAGTATTGTAGTAGTACTTTTAGATTCTGACTGCATCTTAGGTAGTGCCTACATCTCCCCCCCCCCCCACTCATCCAGCATTTAACAAATTCTGTCTCCTCTTAGGTGATAATTGTTGTTGCTGTTTTGTTAATTAAATGTGTGACAGAATGTGTGACAGAATGTTGAAAGTTTTTTTTTTTTTTAACCTGGTTGAATACATAGACAGTGTGATGTCGCTAGCCTCACTGAATACATAGACATTGTGATGTCGCTAGTCTCACTGAATACATAGACATTGTGATGTCGCTAGTCTCACTGAATACATAGACATTGTGATGTTGCTAGTCTCACTGAATACATACACATTGTGATGTCGCTAGTCTCACTGAATACATAGACATTGTGATGTCGCTAGTCTCACTGAATACATAGACATTGTGATGTCGCTAGCCTCACTGAATACATAGACATTGTGATGTCGCTAGTCTCACTGAATACATAGACATTGTGATGTCGCTAGCCTCACTGAATACATAGACATTGTGATGTCACAGTTATGCAGTGTTATACCTACATTTGATTTATTTTCCTCCTGAAAGTTCCTTTCTTTATAAAATATTATTTTCTGCAATCTTATTTAAGTTCATGAGCTGTTAAAACTTATAATGCATGGCAAAAAATTAAGTTCGATTCATTTATCCTAACTATAAGTATACGGGCTTCTTTAGGTGGCATACAAAGTGTACGTATATTGGCTTCCTAAGGTAGCATACATAATGCACGTACATTGTCCTCTTAAGGTGGCATACAAAGTGTACGTATATTGTCCTCTTAAGGTGGCATACATAGTGCACGTATATTTGCCTCGTAAAGTGACATATCCATAACAATGTTTGAAATGACATGTTGTCATGGCATCAATAGGATATGAAATACAATTTTAGATATTCTAATTTTAAGAATTGTTTAAATATTTGTTTAAGAACAGAAAAATAAATTATGGGATAAATACATATTTTGAGATTAGGTATTGCAGACGACTAACTGCATTTTTCTTGCTGAAAATATTAGCCTAACAGAGATTCAAAAGTTATGAAATAATAGCATCATCAATTTACATTTTTTCCCTTGTAACTCGTTATATTTGTGTTATTATGTTATTGAGTATCAACATTTGTGCTACACAATTAAAATAAATACAAACATGTTGGCATATAAACACAAAAATGTTGACATATAAACACAAACATGTTGGCCTATAAACACAAACATGTTGGCATATAAACACAAACATGTTGACATATAAACACAAACATGTTGGCCTATAAACACAAACATGTTGGCATATAAACACAAACATGTTGGCCTATAAACACAAACATTTTGGCATATAAATAGAAACATGTTGGCATATAAACACAAATATTTTGGCATATAAATAGAAACATGTTGGCCTATAAACACAAACATTTTGGCATATAAATAGAAACATGTTGGCATATAAACACAAACATTTTGGCATATAAACACAAACATTTTGGCATATAAACACAAACATGTTGGCATATAAATTGAAACATGTTGGCTTATAAACAAAAACATTTTGGCATATATATAGAAACATTTTGGCATATAAACACAAACATGTTGGCATATAAACATAAACATGTTGGCAAATATACACAAATATGTTGACATATAAACATCAACATGTTGGTCTATAAACACAAACATGTTTAAATAAAGATGGCGGGCTCTATGTATAATTTATAATCTGTGATATGGATTCACATCTCATATTACACTACTTTATATTTCTATATTCTGTGATATGGATTCACATCACACATTACACTACTTTATATTTCTATATTCTGTGATATGGATTCACACCAAATATTACACTACTTTATATTTCTATATTCTGTGATATGGATTCACATCACATATTACACTACTTTATATTTCTATATTCTGTGATATGGATTCACATCACATATTACACTACTTTATATTTCTATATTCTGTGATATGGATTCACATCACATATTACACTACTTTATATTTCTATATTCAGTGATATGGATTCACACCACATATTACACTACTTTATATTTCTATATTCAGTGATATGGATTCACACCACATATTACACTACTTTATATTTCTATATTCTGTGATATGGATTCACATCACATATTACACTACTTTATATTTCTATATTCTGTTATATGGATTCACACCAAATATATCACTACTTTATATTTCGATATTCCGTGTTAATGCTCCACTGGACTAGCTCCACCATCGAATGTCAGTGTCCAATCAAGATTCACACACCAACACAATTAGAGATTCACACACCAACACAATTAGAGTTTTCCCCAGTAACTGGAGCCGATGACGGCCCAAATGTCATGGCTGTAACCCAAGACTTTATCCATCCTCCCATCTCTCACTACGGCACTTCTGGTACTGTCCGGCTGAAATTTCAATTCACTGCAAGATAGTGGCCATAATCATTAACGGGATTTTTTTTCGGAAAAGAGAAGAGGAACCGGAAGTGGTGTGTGGGAGGTAGCTGGGGGTGTGTCCATCCAACCACCCTTGTAATGTATTTATTATCAAAAGAATATAATAAAACCAGCATACAGTGAATACAGCTTACAACAAACGCAAACATCGAAATGTTTAACAAACACTGTTACCACATGTGTGAGCTCAAAAAGAAATTATTTGACTAATGAGTGATTTTGTGTATGTGTAATTGTTCATTGTGTGCTTGTGTGTATTTATGATTGTGTGTATGTGTGATTGTGTGTGTGTGTGATTGTGTGTGTGTTTGTGTGTATGTGTGCTTGTGTGATTGTGTATGTGTGTAAGTGTGATTGTTTGTATGTGTTATTGTGTGCTTGTGTGATTGTGTGTATGTGTGTATGTGTGTATGTCGACAGATGATTTTAGGAGTGACTTCGAAAAAAAAAAACTTGATTAAAGACAATGCATTTTAAATTGACGCTGATTCATTTGAAACACGAAAATAAGATTGCAAGTCAATTTAAACAAATATTCTCATTATATATAGAGAGATAGAAAGTTAGTTAGATATAGATAGATAGATAGTTAAATATAGATAGTTATATATATAGATAGATATATAGATTATATAGATAGATAATATTTATTTTATAGAGATTTAATTAAAGAGAGTTAAATAAATCGTAAAAAAAAAACTTCCAAAGACATTTTTTAAGTAGCCGTTTGTAAAATTCCATGACAAGACATGCTTTTAGTTTATCGGTGATTTAATCGAAAAATATTTTTTCCCATCCTGTAACATCTACTTTTGTGGCGTAAAATTATACATTTGCTAGTAACTGCAATATCCGAGGAAAAAAATTGGAAACAATATAGCAGAACATTAAGACTCAGTATTTTTACAACTTTGTAGATAGTTTACATATGATGGCTTCATCAAATTTTGTTGTTAGGAAATTGTAATATCGCTATAAATACATTTATAAATAAATATTTTTATATTCATGAATATTTTTTTTAATTATACATAGAAGTTCTATAAACCAACTGACATCTAGTGCCAACTATTAATCAACTGACATATAGTGTCAACTCTTAATCAATTGTAATCTAGTGCCAACTGAGATTATAAAAAACTAATAAAATATTCAACATGAAAAATTCATTTCAAATCCGAACAATCCCATATAATGTACATATAAACACGAGAAACATTCCTGGTGAAATAAACAAAATGGTTGATTAATAATGTACATATAAACACGAGAAACATTCCTGGTGAAATAAACAAAATGGTTGATTAATAATGTACATATAAACACGAGAAACATTCCTGGTGAAATAAACAAAATGGTTGATTAATAATGTACATATAAACACGAGAAACATTCCTGGTGAAATAAACAAAATGGTTGTGGTGAAATAAACAAAATGGTTGATTAGTCAGTTTTGATGACCAAATACCACTCTTATAAATAGGTGAGTACTTTTTGAGTTTGAGGCCCAAATACCCATTCCCTTTGCCGCCACTGCAAAGAAGTGTAAGAGTCCGTGGAACGTCTGCACTTCGATTAGACTACAGGGTGGACCAGTTGGGTAGCTTGCTGACTACTGGCCTTAATGGCAGTTCCCAGATGTTGAGGAACACAGCAAATTTGATTTCACGCAGATTTATATAAATAATTCATTTTATCATACACATATTTATATAAATAATTCATCATATCATACACATATTTATATAAATAATTCATCATATCATACACATATTTATATAAATAATCATTCCGAAAAATATCTTAATACATAGATTTTTATGTTATTTAATGTCTTGGTACTTATGTACTAATGTAAACACATATTTAAATCAGTATATTGTAATCACCCACGCTTTTAACTTAAGTCAAATATGTTATATAAATATTTGCATAATATGATGAATTTAGTGTATTTAATAAAATCTCATCTTTAAAAAAATATTTTATATTTGTTTTATTATTTATATATTTCATTTTGAAAGTAACGTTCTATTTTCTTTTTCACACTTTATTAAACTCAATAATTTTTTTCTATGTAAACATCCCATAAGGTGATTCACTTCTATGTAAACATCCCATAAGGTGATTTACTTCTATGTAAACATCCCATAAGGTGATTTATTTCGTAATTCTTCATGATTCTGAATGATTTAAATCATGTATTTTCATGTACAATCTACAAGGGTGACAAATTTGAGCCAGCTCAATTAATTAGAACATGCCCAAAAGTTAGTTATACTTCGCTCGTCATGGATAAAACATTTTTTTTATTTCATTTTATTAAATTTTTAGTTTGAATACATTTTTAAATCTTAAGATACTGTAGACTTTTACCATCCGCCCTTAAGTTGCCCTGTTGTACTCCCAAGCATTTCCAAAGTTGAATAAGCCATAGTTTAATAAATAGTAATTAACATAATTACATATATTAGTAAAAATACTTTTTGTATTACTGAAACTATACATTTTTATTACAGTTTTATTTATTTTTTTGTATTATTACTTTCTCAGAGCCCATTAGATTTCTTTCTTAGCGGCTTTGCCAGTTCGTGAATTGTGAAATGAATTATTTAGCTAAATGAAAAGATTCCTGCAACGTTCTTGTGTCTATAGCTGATCACGTCTTGAAACTCTCACATTTTATTCCTTGCTGGTATTGGCTTACAACTCGGCTCATTTTACCCTTCAGATGTATTTATACATACCAGGTTTAGTTACATATCTCCTTCCCTACCCTTCCCATCGCCACCAGTCCCCACCCTACCCCTGAATATCCCACAAAACGTTCCAGTAATTTGAAGCCCAACTTTCTGTTGAAATCACTCACTCAGCTCCGAGTAATTCAATCTGTTCACTAAGAGAAACATGAGATCAAGCTATTTGGTTAATGTTACATTTTAAAGATCACCTCTCTTTGTTGCAACACAGAGGTTCTCAACAATAAGGCCACGTTTCTTGTTTGCTTCACAGTGGTTCTCCACATTTTAAAGACCAGTACTCTTTGTTGCTTCACAGTGGTTCTCCACATTTAAAGACCAGTACTCTTTGTTGCTGCACAGTGGTTCTCCACATTTTAAACACCAGTACTCTTTGTTGCTGCACAGTGGTTCTCCACATTTTAAACACCAGTACGCTTTGTTGCTTCACAGTGGTTCTCCACATTTTAAACACCAGTACTCTTTGTTGCATGCAACACGGAGGTTTTCAACATTAAGATCACCTCTCTTTGTTGCTACACGGTGGTTCGCCACATTTTAAAGAACACATCTCTTTGTTGCTACACGGTGGTTCGCCACATTTTGAAGACCACCTCTCTCTGTTTCTACACGATGGTTCTCCACATTTTAAAGATCATCTTTCTTTGTTGCTACACGGTGGTTAGCCACATTTTGAAGACCACCTCTCTCTGTTTCTACACGGTGGTTCGCCACATTTTAAAGATCACCTCTCTTTGTTGCTACACGGTCGTTCTCAATATAGTCAAACATGAATCACGAAGAAGAAAACAATTTGCAAACTGAAAGCTGCAGTAATAACAAAATAAAATTGTGCATTATAAAAACATTAGATTTGAATGAAATCATATCTGCGTTATTGACTTTGTGATAACAACTTCCAAAGAAATATTTCAGTTAGTGACACAATTCCACCGTGTGAGACCCTCTAATTCATTTTTTATTCAATAACATGTTATTGTATACGTGTGAATTGTGTGAAACTAGACTAGGGAATGTATTCAATAGGATTTTGATAAATGTTCTCTACATTCACTCAAACTCTGTTGTTAGGTCCAGTGAACGGATAGATAAACGTTAGGTTTGTCTGGATTAGGTTTCATTTCATTAGAGACGTAATTAAATCAAACAATAATTACAAGAAATTAGAGACTATATTGTGGAATTAATATAGTTCTACCTTATACACGATTCAAGAGATGTCAAGAACCTTTTTTTTCAAAATTATAAAATAATTGAAGACATTACTGAAAGTTTGATTGATGACATTACTCAAAGATTGACTGAGGATACAACTTACAAATTGATTGATGACATTACTCAAAGATTGATTGATTACTATTTGTAAATATTACATTGCTAAGCAATAACAATCTTTAAAACAAAACTTCCTACTTTTTTAAAACTTGCAATAAAACGAAAATCCTTGGTGGTTTGGTTTGGTTGGTTAGTTTGCTTTGGTTGATTTGGATGATTTGGTTTGGTTGGTTGGTTTGGTTGGTTGATCGGTTGGTTTGGTTGGTTGGTTTGGTTGGTTAGCGTTGACGAGTAAAAGGTAATTTGTGACGAGTTTGGCTTGGTTGGTTTGATTGGTTGGATTGGTTGGCTGGTTTGGTTAGTTGGTTTGGTTGGTTGGATTGGTTGGCTCGGTTGGTTTGTTTGGTTGATTGGTTGGCTGGTTTGGTTAGTTGGTTTGGTTGATTGTTGGTTTGGTTGGTTTGATTTATTTGTTCGGTTGGTTTGGTTGTTTGGTTTGGTTGGTTAGCGTTGATGGGTAAAACGTAATTTGTGACGAATGAAATGTAGGTCATTACTGCACTAACTAATCGTATTTGAAAATTCAGTAGTTAAATTGATTAGAAAGGGGTTTCACATTACACCTAGATTCCCCGGGCAACGCTGGGCTTAATATCTAGTATGTTATATTACATTAATCTGTTATATTCAATTGATCAGTGAATTTCCATTAATATGTTATATTCCATAGATCTAAGTGGGCTTGTACATGCATTAGATAATTTGTTAATCTGGTTTTCAGTTTCATTTGATCACTTGATTACATCATGTAATAGTAGAAGTAAAATGACTTAACTTTGTCTAAACTATTTTTTTATTAAAGGGGGCGTAAAATTTTCTGCCGTTGGTAAAAATAATATTTGCTGTTTGATATGTCTATATTTACTAAAAGAAATCAGCAGACTGGACAAATGTTTCAGTTATAGCTATACTGGACCAATGTATCAGTTGTAGCTATACTGGACCAATGTCTCAGTTGTAGCCAGACTGGACCAATGTCTCAGTTATAGTCAGACTGGACCAATGTCTCAGTTATAGTCAGACTGGACCAATGTCTCAGTTGTAGTCAGACTGGACCAATGTCTCAGTTGTAGCTATACTGGACCAATGTCTCAGTTATAGTCAGACTGGACCAATGTCTCAGTTATAGTCAGACTGGACCAATGTCTCAGTTGTAGCCAGACTGGACCAATGTCTCAGTTATAGTCAGACTGGACCAATGTCTCAGTTATAGTCAGACTGGACCAATGTCTCAGTTATAGTCAGACTGGACCAATGTCTCAGTTATAGTCAGACTGGACCAATGTCTCAGTTGTAGCCAGACTGGACCAATGTCTCAGTTGTAGCCAGACTGGACCAATGTCTCAGTTGTAGCCAGACTGGACCAATGTCTCAGTTGTAGCTATACTGAACCAATGTCTCAGTTGTAGCCAGACTGGAGCAATGTCTCAGTTGTAGCCAGACTGATGTCTTAGTTGTTGGGTATGAACCTGTGGTATAAACTGTTGAACAATGGACATAGAAAACATACGAGTGATTATTTTTCTGCTAAGTTGACTGCTGTAAAATTATAAATACAATTAAATCAACATGCGTAACATAAAAAAATCTTCGAAATAAAATAACAAAAGTAAAAGTCATAATAATAGCACCTACATAATGTTGTGGATGACGCCATTCAAGTTTTTTACTTTTTGCACCTCTCGTGATGTCATTTACATTTCTATATGTAAAGTTGTTTATATTGTTGATTGTTTTCATAAGTTTTATTGGACAAAATATGATAAAGGAATGTTTTTTAATCTATAGCAGTGGTTCTCAAAGATTGACGGACGAATTTTAGTTGGGTCACGACAAATTATTTTTTAATTTTAAAAATTCGAAAATCTATATGTGCTTAATCTCCAATCTACTTCTCTCTTTGTTAAAAAACTATACGTTTAAAATATACTCATATGCGTCTTTTATGTTGGTAAACACAAAGTAAAAGAGGAAATATGTGTGAAAAGTAAAAGGTGCTTTTATTCTCTTTCTTTAGTTGTGGATTTTCTCTGCATGTAGCCTAGGTCGCGAAAGCAAAACAGTTTTTATGGTTTTTCTCGACACGAAAACGGTTGACAAAGTGGGTCACCAAGCCAAATAGTTGGGAACCAAACATGTAAAACAATCGAAGTAAAGCTCATAAAAGTAACATGTCCAATATATAAATCATATAAAACAATAGAAGTATAGCTCACACAAGTAACATGTCCAATATATAAATCATATAAAACAATAGAAGTAAAGCTCACACAAGTAACATGTCCAATATATAAATCATATAAAACAATAGAAGTAAAGCTCACACAAGTAACATGTCCAATATATAAATCATATAAAACAATAGAAGTAAAGCTCACACAAGTAACATGTCCAATATATAACTCAATACACTTACATCATCACACGCAACAAATAACGAAACATTTGGCCCATACAATTGACCGAGAGTACAAAGGAGGACCTATCTGTTAGTGAATGTCACATCTTACGTGCAGAATGGGCCATTGGTCTCACTTAGTCAACCATCTATACCGCAATGGCCCTCACAAAATAACTCTTCCCCATCATGAAGGGAGGTAAGCCGAGCCCCTGACTGAGTATCCAGGAGAATATTGTTATTATATTAGTACTAGTGCTGACCCTTGCTTTACTAGTGTTTCCCTACCAACAAACCCCCTCCCACTACCCTCCTCATCGGACTGTATGACAGCCAGGCGTGTGGGTACAGCGTCTGAGACAGGTAATCTTATACTCTGGGCAGATGGGAGGGGGTATCCCATTACCGGAAACAATTTTAAAATTTACATGCGTAGCAAATATGGCAGTTCCCTTTTTATGAAACTGATATACCAAGACGAATAAGAGAAGTTCCAATCCAAGGATGGAATCTATATTCCAGTGCTAATTAGGGTCATTTCATACTTATTTGTTTCGTTATGGGAAGGGGGGTTAGAGATGGTTATGAAAATTAGAATTTAGGAAAGACACGCTTGTTCAGATCTGTTGGGACAGACGAAGGTCATATTGAATGAACAACAACCATGACATGACGACATATATTCCACAAGTGACTATCTAATAAAATCGTTGTGTCTGATTTGATGAAAGAATAGCGAATAGCTCAAAGTTGGGGGGGGGGGTAGATGGAGATTAATTTGATTTATTTACTAGCCCTTTAACAGTTAGCTTAAGTTGAAAGTTTGTGTGTGTGTGTGAGGTGCTATGAACGTCATAATTTAAACAGACTTAAAGTGCATGACATCAATTACATTTTTCACAGGTATTCCAACACTTTGCTGGGTCATTTTGTTATAATCAAGAAACCAGCCCGACAGCTGTGGTGTTGACCACTTGTTCAGATCTATAGACACACTAATACATGATGTATTGACAGTGGTCACTGCAACCCTTGTTATGGGGTCGATACACTACAGATCTATCAATGGAATGACGAAGTGTTTGAACTAAGATCAAGAAGGAAAATCACATCCTTACACAGAGTTCTTTTAAAAGTCTTCTCTTCGGAAAAATCAACATTAAGATGATGTAGTTTATACTAGAGCCGTTTTTGACGGCTGATTTAAGCCCCTTCTGATTAGCAGGCCTAAGGCCCATGTCCCGGCCTCAGTTTGATTTGTTTAGTTGCTTCAGGTGAAATCCAGTGTACAGTTCTACGTTCTGGCAGACGCACATAGCTGGGGCCATAGATATGCATGGGGCCATAGATATAGCTGGGGCCATGCATATAGTTGGGGGCCTACACAATGAAGTGCTAATGAATCATGCGTCATGTGTACCGGGCTAAGAGGGCTAGTTATTTTACAGGGGTAAAGGAGCCACTGATGTCAAAGACACGCAGACGTCTGCCTTGACAATAATTTTGGCATAGGTCCAAATATATCATTAGCTAGGGTCCCACAAATATATCATTAGCTAGGGTCCCACAAATATATCATTAGCTAGTGTCCCACAAATATATCATTAGCTAGGGTCCCAAAAATATATCATTAGCTAGGGTCCCACAAATATATCATTAGCTAGGGTCCCACAAAATGTAATAGCGGCCCTAGTTGAGATGGTGTAAAAGTTAAACTTATGGTCCATGCATAACCAACTTTGTATGTCCCTATATCTCACTAAACAACAGGCATAACGTAAAATACATACATGGTAAATGTTAACACGGAAAAGCAAACAGCTATCTGGCTGTCATATAGCTTTCTATACTTCCACTCTTAATTACCCTTTAAATAATCACCAACAAATGTTTTAAAATTTCAAAAATAAAACATTTCCCATCACATGATTTCATTCAAGGTGATATTAATTCAAGACCAGTAATTCCCTCATATTCTCTTCACATGTAACCTTACATCTCTAGCCAGCCAAATCTTGACCATTGTGTTCTTAAAGCCTGGATGTGTAAAAGAGAGACGAGTCCATTATTCCAGACTGTCCATAGCTAGTCAGGCAGTAGCTGAATGTACGCGACTGACCACGCCCTGGCTACCAAAGTGGCGGGTATATCCACCATGAGGCTTCAGTACCGGAAGTTGATGCTCGGGTTTCGTGCGTGTTAAACAACGCGATGGATTTTTATTTCAACTCTTTCTCCTTTAGGATTTATCTTCATTCTTCTTCTAAGGTTTACACCCCCCCACACACACACACAAACACACAAACACTTCAATTTTTGAATAAGCTTATTTACAAGGTATACAACTTCATCCAAGTCTGAGACGTTAAGGATATAGGATTCTAACATAACAGAGTACAAAGAAATGAGCATTTGTCTCATATATGTATGCATATAGATATCTAGATTTGATATGATGAACGTTAACAAAGACAAAGACATTTAATACATTAATACTTTGTTGCATAATTATGTATGTGATCAAAGCCTGGAAGCAAGCTGTTCATGTATAAATACAATTTCTAATTCTGGGCTAACACAGTTTAACCCCCACCCCCCCCCTTCCCCTCCCTACTCTGTCCTAGAGGCCCCAGATGGATGAATGCAGAATTAAATAACCGTATCTTAGTTACTAAATAAACATGGGCTATGTATAATGCAGTATCGAGTTTACCGACTGCACACCGACTGGCACATTATGAATGCACACCTAAGCATGCACATCAACAATGGAGAGGATGAAAAGTGCAGCACGAGATGAAACCCAATACCTGGTGCATCTAGTTTACCATCTTTAGCATTGGCTGTGCATACATTGAAATGTAAGGATCAAATAACGTTGTTCAGTTATTCGTTGTTGTGACCTAATCCCAACTACTGTGTGATACATTTATAGATATTCTATTAGACTAGTGCTTCTCAAAGTATGGCTCGCTACCACTGGGGTTTATTAGAACTGGAGTACGCCTTTACTATTAATAGTCATTGGGCATCTTTTTCACTTACATATCTAAATTTTCACCGCAAAACACAAACTTCCAATTTGATAGCCTTTCACACAATCCAGTGGCCACCACATGGACAACTTGTCACAACATCCACTGTCCACCACATGGACAACTTGTCACAACATCCACTGTCCACCACATGGACAACTTGTCACAACATCCACTGTCCACCACATGGACAACTTGTCACAACATCCACTGTCCACCACATGGACAACTTGTCACAACATCCACTGTCCACCACATGGACAACTTGTCACAACATCCACTGTCCACCACATATAAATATTTTGACACAACATCCAAAGGCCACCACATCAACTTTTTTCCTCACCATCCAATAGCCACCAAATAGAATTCAGTCACATCATCCACTGACCACCACAAAGACAAAATTTGACATCAATAGTTAACCAGAAATAATTCAGTCACGACCAATATTCCCTCTGAGTGACATTTTGTTTGAGGTCAAAATTAATTTGTGAGCGATTTAAGCGTTGTCGTCCGTCGGAGTGAGCGATCGTACGTGTAGTATGAGCGACGCTCTGTAGTCTTGTGAGCGATCGCTCAGGCGCTTAGCTTAGAGGGAACATTGGTCACGACATCCACTGATCACCACAAAGACAAATTTTGACAACATCAATCGTTACCGTTAACCAGACATAATTCAGTCACATCATCCACTGATCACTTCATAGACATTTTGCCATAATATCCAATAACCGCCTCAAACAATCAACTGACCACTTCCAAGATAATCTGTATAGCAATCTTCTGACCACCTAATAGACAAGCTGTCACTTCAATATGATAATCATAAACAGCTTGTCACACTATCTACATATACATCATAGATAACTTGTCACACTATCTACATATACATCATAGATAACTTGTCACACTATCTACATATACATCATAGACATCTTGTCACACTATCTACATATACATCATAGATATCTTGTCACACTATCTACATATACATCATAGACAGCTTGTCACACTATCTACATATACATCATAGACAGCTTGTCACACTATCTACATATACATCATAGATAACTTGTCACACTATCTACTTTTACTTCATAGACAGCTTGTCACACTATCTATTGATACATCATAGACCAGAATATCATGCTTACTATTCAAGAACTTCATCAGTCTACAAACCACATCAACAATTAAATTTCAGTCATGTGACTTGTCTTTCAACCTGATAAATATCTGCATCATTATTTGTCTTGACAAAGAAATTTCTTTGGTGACTTAAGTCATGTGTATTCTCTCATTCGGAAATTAATTTGTTTGCTGATTTTGGTCATGTGTATGTGGGAAAAAGAATTTGTTTCGTTCATATTCTGATGATATTTTTTATTTTTTGCTCTAGAAAACAAAATGGAGGGAAAAATTTCCCATACAACAGAGTGAGGCAGAGTGAGGCGTCGATCTAAACGATACATCAAAACTATCTCGACATTTTCCCTTCGGTCTCCAGAGACGACATTTTTGGGTGTTTTCATGCGATGTCCACAGTGGGTGTGCGGGTCAGGTTACCGCGACATTCTAAACCTTCCTTTATCATCCAGGGATAGAGTTTCACGCTTGTCAATCTGTCCTGGCACAATTCTAAGTGACGTGTCATGTTACCAGAATGATCCAACCATCTTCCCCACACCTACCTTTACTCTGCGCACGCACGCACAAACACACAGACACACACGCAGACCCAACTTCCTCGTCTCATTACACTTCACACGTCATCAGATAGCCAGCTATTCTAACAGATCAACTTTCAACTTTTTTGGTGAATCTTAGGTAGAAACCAAATCATTATAAAAGCATCTAATACGTCCAATACATCTAATACGTCCAATACATCTAATACGTCCAATACATCTACTACGTCCAATACATCTAATACGTCCAATACATCTACTACGTCCAATACATCTAATACGTCCAAACGAACAGTTAAGTACAATCATCAGCTAGAAATAGATCATTATCAAAAAACACATACTTACACCCAGAGGCGTAAAAATGGCAGAAAAAAATTAGGGCCCCCTTTTGAAAATCGTGACGTAAAATATACATAGGTGTAAAGTTGGCTTTATGTGGGCCCCCTTCCGATGTCGGGGTCCACGGTGCGCAACTCCTGAAATCCTGGGAATTCTCCTGCGACTTTTGTCAAACTACAATCAACAACCAGAAATAGAAATAGAATTATTATTTAGAATAGTCAGACTTGCTTCTGTCTTGCCCCCCCCCCACCCCACTGCTAAGATGGACCCTGTTCAAAAATTCGACTTCAGACAATCAAATTGTAATGTTATATTTCTGTCTAGACACGTAAACATTGAACATTTATCTTAAGTTATGAGCTGTAAAAACTATGCGAGAAAAATCGGAATCTATCAAATATCCTGGAACATATTTATCTGGGGTCAGCCTGACTGAAACCTGGTATCCACGTTTTTAGTTAATGCGGTTGCCACAGCAACAAAGTGTCATGGGGAAGATAGAATTACAGCCTGTTACAAGAGTCGCTGTTACGGTGCCTTGCCTGTCTGGCATCTTCTTGATTGTCAGACATCATGCACTAAAAATCTGGCAGTTGGATTAACTAATGGAAACTAAACTTTAGTTTTTTTTTCTAAATGCCATGTTTATCTTTGATTTTTTTTTACCCTTCATGCTAATAGTTCTTTCCATTTGTATGCTTTAAAAACTTGTATGAAAGAGAGATGGTTAAAACTTATTTCTTGTTAGTATGATAGAGTGATGGTTTAAACATACGTTAAATACGTTATCGTAAGCGTGTCTTAATGTATTTCTCACCTAATCAACATATATGTATCAAAACTATCACCGACCTACTGATATGTTCATAATAAAATGTACATTCATATAAATCAACATTAAAAATAACATAGTTTTTTTTCTATGTCCATTTTGTATAATATTCAGGCAGAGCGAAAACATTTACATACAGGCATACGTTATTTACCTGTTTGACTAAATATCTATTTCACTTATTAAATGTCTATCTTTCTTACTAAATATATATCAAATTTCAAGTTTATCTGACTAAATGTCTATCTCAAAGACTAAATGTCTCACTGACTTAATGTCTTTCTCTCTGCCTGAATGTCTATCTCACTTTCTAAATGTTTATATCTTTGACTAAAAGTTGGTTTCTCTTCCAAATTGTGTATATCTCTTCCTAAATGTCCATCTCTCTGCCTAATTGTGTATCTCACTAACTAAATATCCATCTCTCTGCCTAAATGTCCATCTCTCTGCCTAAATGTGTCACTAACTAAATGTCCATCTCTCTGCCTAAATGTGTATCTCGCTAACTAAATGTCTATAATTTTCTAATTCTGTAATGGTCCTACAGTCTATTTTTATTTGTCGTCTAAAGTTACCGTGTACATTTCTGTTATTCTATCCACGGTATTCTATAACCGTACACATATCACATTGCTGTATTCTATGACCGTACACATATCACATTGCTAAAGTCCATTTTCTACTAGAGCATCAAATGTTTTGAAATATTATCTCACACTCCTTTTAAATTATTTTGATATTAAACTGTTTACGTTGAACTGAAAATGATGATATGTGCTTGTATGTATACAGTGAAAAGAAATATAGACTTAGATATATGTTAACCGAAACAAACATTTACAAGCTCATGAATCCATATACACAATTCAATAAAATATAATATAAAATAACACATACAAACACATATAAACACATACAAACACATACAAACATAATCAAACAACACATAAAGACACCCAAATACATGCTCTTAATTAATTTCATTGGTAGGTCAATATTCTTGAAGGTATAATTGTTCTAAATAAAGTGAAGTATTGATCTAAATAAAGTGAAATGTTGTTTTAAATACCAAACTTAATGTGGATTACATTTAGCAACACCCCCATATCCTGCCTAAACACAGCCATATCTTGCCAAACACCTCCATATCCTGCCAAACACCTCCATATCCTGCCAAACACCTCCATATCTTGCCAAACACCTCCATATCTTGCCAAACACCTCCATATCTTGCCAAACACCTCCATATTCTGCTAAACAACTATAGATCTTGCCAAACACCTCTAGATTTTGCCAAACACCTCCATATCCTGCCAAACACCTCCATATCCTGCCAAGCACCTCCATATCTTGCCAAACACCTCCATATCTTGCCAAACACCTCCATATCCTGCAAACACCTCTAGATCTTGCCAAACACCTCTAGATCTTGCTAAACACCTCCATATTCTGCCAAACACCTCTAGATCTTACCAAACACCTCCATATTCTGCTAACCACCATATCTTACCAAACACCTCCATATTCTGCTAACCACCATATCTTACCAAACACCTCCATATTCTGCTAACCACCATATGTTACCAAACACCTCCATATTCTGCTAACCACCATATCTTGCCAAACACCTCCATTTTCTGCCTAAACACATCCATACCCTAACTCAACACCGCCATATCCTAGATCATCACCGCCATATCCTAACTCTACACCGCCATATCCTAGCTCAACACCGCCATATCCTAACTCAACACCGCCATATCCTAACTCAACACCGCCATATCCTAACTCAACACCGCCATATCCTAGATCATCACCGCCATATCCTAGCTCAACACCGCCATATCCTAGCTTAACACCGCCATATTCTAACTCAACACCGCCATATCCTAACTCAAAACCGCCATATCCTAGCTCAACACCGCCATATCCTAGCTCAACACCGCCCTCCATTAGCTAGACACCGCCATGACCTGCCTATAAACCAACATATCCTAAGTGAGTGCACATGGGTCCCAAAGTAAATATACAAGGAACACTTAGAATATACTACATCACTAAGATATCTAATAGCACATGGAGCCCTTGGTGAGTGCATATGGGGCTCTTAATGAGAGCTCACAGAGTCCTTAATGATTGCTACATATTTTGATTGTTTAAAAATTACTCCATGTTCAAAATATTTAACAATGTGACCTTGAACTTTATCAGATCTCCATCGCAGTCAGATTCTGAAGTACAGTTAAATGTTTGAAGTCTGCCAGGCAGACAATTTAAAGGTGAAGACTAGAGCAAGGTAGATGGTAATGTGTGACGTAGATAATACGTCTGATTTAGGTATGGGGGTGGTCAGAATGAAAGTTTTAGATTTCCATCTGTATATTCCTTACAAAGAAGGAGATGTCTCCAGTTGCATGACATTCAGGGTAAACCTGATACAGGCAGCCCAAGACATGAAGAGGTTTAGTTTAAACATATTGTCCTGTATCAGGGCAGCATCCACAGAAAAATATAAAATGTCTTTACAGTAGACCAGGCGATGGACGTGGTTAATTGTTCTAAAAAGTTAAACATAGAATTCAAGCAAGTGTCACCCAGTGAAGAAAGTGTGTCTCCAAAAGTTTGTCTTCAGATTTGTCTTCAAGTTTGTCTTCAAGTTTGTCTCCAAGTTTGTCTTCAAGTTTGTCTCCAAGTTTGTCTGCAAGTTTGCCTCCAAGTTTGTCTCCAAGTTTGTCTCAAAATTCAGACACTGAGTGACAACAAAGTTCAATATATTTCTTTCCTTATTTTTTAATAATATTTAACCACCTATATATCAATGAGCACCCCCCACCATTCATCATCAGTCGAGTCAATGACTTGTGTTTGTTCCTAGTGGCGCGGCATAAGAATGGATGTTTAAAATACACAACTGAAAGCTAAACAGACATTTGTTTGAAATAGAAAATTTAATGCAAAGTCTGCGCTGTTATAATCACATCAGCTAATAAATATTATAAACATATCCGCTAATAAATTTCATAATCAAATCAGCTAATAAATATTATAATCAAAGCAGCTAAATTTCATTGCTGAATTTGTTCTAATGTTGAGCCTTACTTTTTCAGGACTGCATGAAAACGAAGAAATGAGGAAAAATGAAGAGTCAAGTCTAAATTTTACCGTTGCAAACAGCATATTAGAATGACAGTTGCAAATAATCATTTTTTCTGCTGAATATCTAAGTCTCTGATAAACAAAAAGCATATCATCCTCATTACCCACAAACCCTTTGAATCAAAATCTAAACACGAATTTTTTGATGAATATTTCCTGAATGGTTCGCTCAATGTTTATTTACTGAATCTTTGATGAATGTTTGTTGAATGTTTGCTGAATGTTTTGCTGAATGTTTGTTGAATATTTGCTGAATGTTTTGCTGAATGTTTGTTTGCTGAATGTCTGTTTGCTGAATGTTTGTTTGCTGAATGTCTGTTTGCTGAATGTTTGTTTGCTGAATGTCTGTTTGCCGAATGTCTGTTTGCTGAATGTTTGTTTGCTGAATGTCTGTTTGCTGAATGTCTGTTTGCTGAATGTTTGTTTGCTGAATGTCTGTTTGCTGAATGTTTGTTTGCTGAATGTTTGTTTGCTGAATGTTTGTTTGCTGAACGTCTGTTTGCTGAATGTTTGTTTGCTGAATGTTTGTTTGCTGAATGTTTGTTTGCTGAATGTCTGTTTGCTGAATGTTTGTTTGCTGAATGTTTGTTTGCTGAATGTCTGTTTGCTGAATGTTTGTTTGCTGAATGTCTGTTTGCTGAATGTCTGTTTGCTGAATGTTTGTTTGCTGAATGCCTGTTTGCTGAATGTTTGCTTGCTGAATGTCTGTTTGCTGAATGTTTATTTGCTGAATGTTTGTTTGCTGAATGTCTGTTTGCTGAATGTTTATTTGCTGAATGTTTGTTTGCTGAATGTTTGTTTGATAAATGTTTGTTTGCTGAATATGTGTTTGCTAAATGGTTACTGCTCATGACTTCGTATAAACGTTAACTTTGCTACGTACCCGATACATTATAAAGGACCGTGCGCTAAAATGGCGCCATTGACTGACACAATCAGATATAATATGGCTAATCCTTATTTGCTTCAAATTCCTAAGAAAAATACATAAATCTTTTCAGACAAGTTGTAAGTCAATTATTTTACCCCCCTCCCTCTCTTTGAATGCCGCCCTGTCGAAATTACTGAAAGCTCTGAATTAGATTTATTATAAAATTTAACGTGCTAAGATTCATCACTGTATGCAAATTTAAAGAAACTATGAACCTATACATTATTTTACTTAAATAAAATTTGGAGATGAAATCATCTGGTGTTTGATATCAGTGCTGGATTTAGATTGATAAGGCCCTAAACTATATGTCAGTGCCAAATATTTCACTATATATGACCATTTTCTCACTCGACGAAATCTTGGAGGCCCTAAGCTGTAGCATTTATAGCTTATATGTAAATCCTGCATTGTGTAGTTTCAATGTATGTTTAAAAGAAGTCACAACTTGTCCCCTGGTATGGCAGTACAACGCTGTATTGAAAAAAGAAAGCTCTCGATCAAACAAAAGGGACACAACTTCTTTTTTTCGCTTCCCTTTAAGACTTTTCTGTATTTCCGCCTGTCCCTGGGACGTAAACTGTACATCCTCAGTCTCTTAACGTTTACTACAACAATGAAATATGACACCGAATACATCGAAAATGGCTGCCCATCTCCCCGGGATGCAGTTGGTAAAGGAGACAGGGGTGACAACTCCCTGCAATGCTGTAACATGAGTCTTCTGTCCTGTGTCGTACTCTCTAACCCCTGAACAAAAAATCTTTATTTTGGACAAGAATTTAGAAATTTGACTAAGTACAATTTATTCTATAACTAGTACCATACAGTAATTCCTTAGTCCTGTATTAGACTAGTATCATACAGTAGTTCTTAAGTCCTGCATTATGACTAGTAGCATAAGTACATCTTGTCCAGCATTAGACTAGTACCATACAGTACATCCTGAAGTTAGTTTATTTTATTTAATTATGAAATCTGTATATCAACAATATTTTTTGTTACAGCATTCAAATTATTAAAAAAAACATTCAATATATCAACTAAATGTTTAACATTCTATAAATCAACTAAATGTTTAACATTCTATATATCAACTAAATGTTTAACATTATATATATCAACTAAATGTTTAACATTCTATATATCAACTAAATGTTTAACATTCTATATATCAACTAAATGTTTAACATTCTATATATAAACTAAATGTTTAACATTCTATATATAAACTAAATGTTAAATATTCTATATATCAACTAAATGTTAAATATTCTATATATCAACTAAATGTTTAACATTCTATATATAAACTAAATGTGTCGGGAACAATGATGGTAGAGGGAGCAATGATGATATGTTATAATTGTGGAAATATTGAGGATGAAATTAATATTAGTGATAATTGACGATGGATGGCATTTTATTTGTGAAGGGAACAACGATGTCGGAGGAAACATTAGTGGTGGGAGAATATAAAGGGAAAAGTGATGGAAGGAACTTTGATGATGGTGGGCACATGTTTGATGGAAGGAACATTTGTGATGGAGGGACCATTTGTGATGGCGGTAACATTGATGATGGCGGGAACATGGATATATTTTAACTGGAATTCAGAACTGTGCTCTTCTTCATGAGGGCGATTTGTCTGATAAAACACCAGACACCCAGTTAACTATGTAAGTATCATATGATAACTATGTAAGTATCATATGATAACTATGTAAGTATCATATGATAACTATGTAAGTATCATTTGATAACTATGTAAGTATCATATGATAACTATGTAAGTATCATATGATAACTATGCAAGTATCATATGATAACTATGTAAGTATCATATGATAGCTATGCAAGTATCATATGATAGTCTCCTTGGGCGCCCCCTCTTCATTCTTTATTTCACCATGCGACGTCACTTAACGGGGATCCGATGAAAACAAATTACAAGGGGATCATGTGACCCCACTGACATTTAAGGTCTTTAATCTATTGATAAAAAATTATTCAACCGACGATGGGGAGGTACAGATACATTATCACGACAACCCGACCCCCACAGACGATGGGGAGGTATAGGTACGTTATCACGAGACCCCGACCACCACAAGTTTCTGATATTATTATTTCGAAATCAGCCATGCGGGTAGACGTCCATTTGATCTGTAGCGGCCATAAATTTAAGAAGTTGTTTGAGAGATATAAACCTAGACACTGGCTGCTTTCTATAAGGCGAAGTTAATATTTACTGCTACAAGACGTTCTGCGGCTTTGTCGGGATTTGTCGCCACTGAAATATTGTTTTATGTCTGCGCGCTAGCGAATAAAGAACGATTAGGGAAATCTCTGAATTTTACGATTCAATGTCGACATCGCCAACAGCCTGCTCCAAACATGCTCCACCTCTCATTAATACATAATGTTCTCCAACAAACTTTGGCGTCAATTTTACATTCAGATAATATTTCATTCTTCACTAAGCCTGATTTTTTCTTATATTGCAGCTCTGTGGTTTGAAAGTGAGATTTATTTTGAAGGGAGATTTTAATTTTTGACTAACAGACTAAATCGTTTCCTCGTTTTACAGATATTTGGTGGTGAATCTAGTATCAACATCGTGTATACGTGGTGTAGTGTTTATGTGATACATCTGGTGTTTACGTTGTATATCTGGTGTTTATGTGGTGTATCAAATGAATACTAAGATAAATGTATTTGTGCATATTCACCTGATAATTGAATGTCGCAAGTGCCCGATTTCATGTTTTATTTCATCACATAACATCACATACAGTTTAACATAACCTTTAGATGCTATTAACATTTATATTTAATATCATTTAGATATAGTATACAGATTACTTCACATTACATTTATTTGCATGAGTTATTTAGTTCAAGTAGTCTCCCTTGTAAATATTGTCTCCCTTGTAAATATTGTCTCCCTTGTAAATATTGTCTCCCTGTAGAAACTGCTGGACGTGGCGACCTTCCTTTTGAAGGTATAAATAAATAATACCACAGTATTCCTTTTGAATTCACGTGGTATAAATAAATAATACCACAGTATTCCATTTGAATTCATACGGTATAAATAAATAATACCACAGTATTCCATTTGAATTCATACGGTATAAATAAATAATACCACAGTATTCCATTTGAATTCATACGGTATAAATAAATAATACCACAGTATTCCATTTGAATTCATACGGTATAAATAAATAATACCACAGTATTCCATTTGAATTCATACGGCATAAATAAATAATACCACAGTATTCCATTTGAATTCATACGGTTTAAATAAATAATACCACAGCATTCCATTTGAATTCATACGTCTAGGTTTTAAATATTTTCCGCCATTGTATAGTAAATAATATATGTTGGGTTACCAGACTTTCATATGTTGTATGGAAAGTTTTTATTTTCGACCCCCCCCCCTTACTTTTTTCTGTAATGTCCTAAAGTCTTCCAGCTTGTCCTGCAGCGACGACACCCTTACACCTTGTAAAATGAATTACATTTACTTTTACTACATGTTTTGGAGTATTTCCTGTTCTCTGGGCTTTTATTTATCCCTACTCGAACAAATGACCATTGGTAGTGAGCTTGTACTGGGGTCAACAATAGCTTGTACTGGGGTCAACAAAATCTTGTACTGGGGTCAACAAGATCTTGTACAGGGGTTAACAATAGCTTGTGTTGGGGGCAACAAAATCTTGTACTGGGGTTAACCATGGCTTGTACTGGGGTCAACAATAGCTTGTACTCTGAGCAAAAATAGCTTGTACTGGGGTCAACAAAATCTTGTATTGGGGTCAACAATTGCTTGTACTCGGGTCCACAATCGTTAGACACCTGAAAAATTGAATCTATATGAAACCATTTTGCGATTGTTCATGAGACCTATGTATAACATTAATTATTTTATCAAGTCCTATGTATAACATTATTTATTTTATCATGACCTATGTATAACATTATTTATTTTGTCATGTTTTTTGAAGGATTTGATTGGTTCAATGTTTTCTGCAAATATTCAGGACATTTTAATATTTAATTTTTCATATTCATATGTGTACTCATATATATATATATGATGTTTGCCCGATAAACAATTCAACCTTTTTTATCAGCTTTAAAACAATTAGCAAACCATTGGTACAACTAAACAAAGATTAATATCGACAAACTACTGACATTATCACAAATATTTTCATCATTGTCTGAACTTTTCGTTGGAAAACATATTCAATTGTAATTATTAGATATTTATATGCAATGTGTCATGTTTAATAAACATATATAATACATACAGAGATATCTATCTGGGTTTTCCCCTGTGACCTATCACACATACACATTCCCACAACTTGCAATTAGTGGGTTTTTCCGGACTTTGGTTGCAGTGACTGGGAAGGCAAACAACAACATTGTGTGAAGGGGCAAGTGTGGGGAGGGGGGTAATTCGCCTGACTCTTGTATCAAAGGCCAAAAAAATCATAGGATCGCTAACTTGAAACCGGACACCGTAATTGGACGCTTAAACTAGTCTGAAAATCCCATACTCTGAGCCTGTGCTGTACGAATAAAGGCCTAACACCACAGGTTAATCACAGCCTGAGTTGCGTGGGATATGTCACTCCAAGAATTGTTTGATGGTAGACAAAAATTGTGCTATTCAATGGCAGCATTAATGTTTTGATTGGCATATCGCGTTACTTAACGAGATAATCCTATGTGAAACTTGATGACTAGATAAATAGCAGGGGCGGGATAGATAGTCAATATGCGGGAGATAGTCAATATGGAGAGATAGTCAATATGGGGGAGATAGTGAATATGGAAGAGATGATTTAGACAATTAAATAATAAGTTAAGATGATTTTTTTTAATTCACATGGAACACTTAACTTTAAATAACACATAACTGGAACACTTACTTTACTTTATGGAACACTTTAATATACTATAGGAACACATTTCTTTACTATATGAATCTGGTCCCATTCCTTGATGAGTCATTCATATCAATTTATTGACTCATTACTTAAAAAAAATATTGCAAAATTGATTCCAGGGGTTTTACAGGTATTTGACATCTAAACAAACCACAATGACATCTATCAGCTTAATATTTTATCTTTACAAAAATCTTAAATGGTCGATTATTTTGTTGTCAGTGGTAGTCTGTAGATAGGCCTGGTTTGATAAATCAACATATTTCAATGCAGTGGCGTCACTAGCAACGTGGGGCCATACACCAATAGTTTGAGGGAGGGGAAGGGGTCATTGTACAAAAACAATCACTAGAGTCAGGGGGAAGGGGCGATAAAGTCCCGATCTACCGCACGACATTTCAAACCAAGATAGTTTTTCACCAACATAGTGTTTCACCAAGATAGTGTTTCACCGTGATAGTGTTTCACCAACATAATGTTTCACCAAGATAGTGTTTCACCATGATAGTGTTTCACCAAGATAGTGTTTCATCAAGATAGTGCTTCACTAACATAGTGTTTCACCAAGATAGTGTTTCACCAAGATAGTGTTTCACCAAGATAGTGCTTCACTAACAAAGTGTTTCACCAAGATAGTGTTTTACCTAGATAGTGTTTCACCAACATAGTGTTTCACCAAGATAATGTTCCATCAAGATAATGTTTTAGTGTTTAAATGACATTTTCTCTCGTTGTTTTAGTTCCCAAAAAAAATTTCTATGTCAACAGATTGAAGATGAATTCTGCTACATCGTTTTTGAATTACTTCCAAATAAAACACAAAAGCTAAATCAGGGCATTGAGTTTACGCCCCTGAAAGATAACCCGGTACAGATTTTTTTCCTTATTAGAATTCTTTCAATTTTCGCCTAGACGAATCATAACAACATATAAAATAAGTTATGTCATTAAAAACATATAACAATAAGTTATGTCAATAAAACATATAACAATAAGTTATGTCAATAACAACATATAACAATAAGTTATGTCAATAACAACATATAACAATAAGTTATGTCAATAACAACATATAACAATAAGTTATGTCAATAACAACATATAACAATAAGTTATGTCAATAACAACATATAACAATAAGTTAATGTCAATAACAACATATAACAATAAGTTAATGTGAATTATGTGATGATAAAGTTGGCTGACGTGTGACTTTGAGAATGATTTATATTCGTGTGGGCGTGGTCACGTGTGTGATTGATCTTTCTCGTTGTCGCGTGACAGATATTGTGTCTAACGCATTCATTCGAATGACGCCATGTTGACAATGACAGTTATCACAGATGTGACATCATCTTTCAATACGCCTCTAAATGTTGGTCTTGTTCTCCATCAACTCAACACATAAGCTTTCAATACGCCTTTATATGTTGGTCTTGTTCTCCATCAACTCAACACATAAGCTTTCAATACGACTTTATATGTTGGTCATGTTCTCCATCGACTCAACACATAAACTTTCAATACGCCTCTAAATGTTGGTCTGGTTCTCCATCAACTCAACACATAAACTTTCAATACGCCTCTATATGTTGGTCTTGTTCTCCATCAACTCAACACATAAACTTTCTAAATATTTCACCCACTGTGGCCGCATGTCATTAAAAAAAAAATCAAGAATAAGGAAGTCGTTATAATTTATTAGACTAAAGTTTCCTCCAAATATTCTCCGCTCAAGTGCCAATGACTTCAATATAAAATGATAAAAATAGTCAATATTTATAAACGATATTGTGTATTATTGTATTGTGTTCATTTACAGAAAGATTAAAACAGACATTGGCCAACAATGGCCCAGTATTTATATTAGATAGATAGTTCTCACATAAAAAAGAAATTTTATACTATAAAGACAATTTTTTTTTTTATTACAACGTTTCTATTAACTTCACTTCTTGTTTGTCTTTCCGGAATTTGGCAATCGAATTTTATTTTTAATAAAAAGAGAGTGATTAGACTAAAATATAGAGTTAAAAGTTTACTATTTTGTATTAAACAAATTACTATGGAATATTTAGTAATACAATTATTGCTATTTCATATCAATTAAAGAAATCTTTGTTCAGTTGTTTTAAAAAATATTTAGCTGATTCATCTTATCAAGCCATTGATAGTTTTTTTTTGTAAACTTTGATCAATACAGAGCAGTGATAAACTTTGTCTAATACAGAGCAGTGATAAACTTTGTCTAATACAGAGCAGTGATAAACTTTGACCAATACAGAGCAGTGATTAACTTTGACCAATACAGAGCAGTGATAAACTTTGTCTAATACAGAGCAGTGATAAACTTTGTCCAATACAGAGCAGTGGTAAACTTTGACCAATACAGAGCAGTGATAAACTTTGACCAATACAGAGCAGTGATAAACTTTGACTAATACAGAGCAGTGATAAACTTTGACCAATACAGAGCAGTGATAAACTTTGTCTAATAGAGAGCAGTGATAAACTTTGACCAATACAAAGCAGTGATAAACTTTGACCAATACAGAGCAGTGATAAACTTTAATTAGTACAGTAATAGTGTTGCAAGTTAATGAAATGAATAGTTTGCAGTAAAAAGCTATAGCCACTGTTTCAATGTATTAAGTCACACATCCTTGCTAATACATACTTATGTAAAATGTAATTGTAGTTGATTTTAGAAGCATATTAGCGTGATATATGCTGGATTAGAAAACGAATATCTTGGGACTAAAGTTAATTTCACAAAAAAAAAAAAAAATATTTTGATATTGAAACAATAAAAGCCTTTTTAATTTAATTTTTTTTCAATCTATCACTGTAGCGCATAAAAATGTGACAGTATAACTCTCACACCACAAGTAATCTTGATGTAACACGCAAATTGTCAGTTTGTGTAGTATTGCAACTAGTAGTTTTTAGATTGCATTTTCCCCCCTCAAATAAAGACGAAATTGTTTTTAATTAATAGGAAGAAATATTTAAATCAATAAAAATTTGATAAGATGAAATGAAATATTTGTGAGAAATAGAACATTTATTATTCATAACGAGGCTTCTGTTTTGGATAATACTGATGTCAGTGATGTCTGATACTATTACATTTTCTTCCATAGTTGACGCCATAGATGGTTGGCACCATACGTGGTTGACACCATAGATGGTTGACACCGTAGGTGGTTGACACCATAGATGGTTGACGCCATAGATGGTTGGCACCATAGATGGTTGGCACCATAGACGGTTGACACCATAGATGGTTGGCACCATAGATGGTTGACACCATAGATGGTTGGTGCAATAGATGGTTGACACCATAGGTGGTTGGTGCCATAGATGGTTGGTGCCATAGATGGTTGACACCTTAGGTGGTTGGCACCATAGATGATTGGTGCAAAAGATGGTTGGTGCCATAGATGGTTGACACCATAGGTGGTTGGTGCAATAGATGGTTGGTGCAATAGATGGTTGGTGCCATAGATGGTTGACACCATAGGTGGTTGGTGCAATAGATGGTTGGTGCCATAGATGGTTGGTGCAATATGTGGTTGACACCATAGGTGGTTGGTGCAATAGATGGTTGGTGCAATAGATGGTTGGTGCCATAGATGGTTGGTGCCATAGATGGTTGACGCCATAGATGGTTGACACCATAGGTGGTTGGTGCAATAGATGGTTGGTGCCATAGATGGTTGGCATCATAGAAGGTTTGCACCGTAGGTGGTTGACACCATAGATGGTTGGCACCATAGATGGTTGGCACCATAGATGGTTGGCACCATAGATGGTTGAAACCATAGATGGTTGGCACCATAGATGGTTGACACCATAGATGGTAGACGCCATAGATGGTTGATACCATAGATGGTTAGCATCATAGATGGTTTACACCGTAGGTGGTTGACACCATAGATGGTTGGCACCATAGATGGTTGGCACCATAGATGGTTGACACCATAGATGGTTGGCACCATAGATGGTTGACGCCATAGATGGTTGGCACCATAGATGGTTGATACCATAGATGGTTGACACCATAGATGGTTGACACCGTAGGTGGTTGACACCATAGATGGTTGACGACATAGATGGTTGGCACCATAGATGGTTGATACCATAGATGGTTGGCACCATAGATGGTTGGCACCATAGATGGTTGGCACCATAGATGGTTGACACCATAGGTGGTTGACACCATAGATGGTTGGTGCAATAGATGGTTGACGCCATAGGTGGTTGGCACTATACGTGGTTGACACCATAGATGGTTGGCGCCATAGATGGTTGATACCATAGATGGTTAGCATCATAGAAGGTTTACACCGTAGGTGGTTGACACCATAGATGGTTGGCACCATAGATGGTTGGCACCATAGATGGTTGAAACCATAGATGGTTGGCACCATAGATGGTTGACGCCATAGATGGTTGACGCCATAGATGGTTGGCACCATAGATGGTTGATACCATAGATGGTTGGCACCATAGATGGTTGACACCATAGATGGTTGGTGCCATAGATGGTTGGTGCCATAGATGGTTGACAGCATAGGTGGGTGGTGCAATAGATGGTTGGTGCCATAGATGGTTGACACCATAGGTGGTTGGTGCAATAGATGGTTGGTGCCATAGATGGTTGGCACCATAGATGGTTGACACCATAGGTGGTTGGTGCCATAGATGGTTGGTGCAATAGGTGGTTGACACCATAGGTGGTTGGTGCAATAGATGGTTGGTGCAATAGATGGTTGGTGCCATAGATGGTTGACACCATAGGTGGTTGGTGCAATAGATGGTTGGTGCCATAGATGGTTGGTGCCATAGATGGTTGGTGCCATAGATGGTTGACACCATAGGTGGTTGGTGCAATAGATGGTTGGTGCAATAGATGGTTGGTGCCATAGATAGTTGACACCATAGGTGGTTGACACCATAGGTGGTTGACACCATAGATGGTTGGTGCAATAGATGGTTGACGCCATAGGTGGTTGACACCATAGGTGGTTGGTGCAATAGATGGTTGACACCATAGATGGTTGGTGCAATAGATCGTTGGTGCAATAGATGGTTGACACCATAGGTGGTTGACACCATAGATTGTTGACCTCAGACATATTGCCTTGACCTGATGTTCATTTTGACCATTCAGTATGGCAGAGAAATGTCTAAATATGTATTCTAGTAGTTTATGCATCAGTCAAACTTTGTTAATAACATATTCTTCTGGTTTGTACAACAGCCTAACTTTGTTTATAACATACTTTAGTAGTTTATACAACAGAACAACGGTTTACAACATACTCAAATAGTTTATACAACAACCAAAATTTGCACAATAAGACTAGCTTCTAACTTGGTTACTAAAATTCCTCTTTCCTGACTACGCCAATGAGTATCATTCAACCCTTTCTTTACTGTCATCATATCACTTTACATCTCGTGACGGCAGTACACCTGTCACCCCCCCCCACCTCAACACAGAGCGCCATATATGTGGTAGACCTCTGATCATGACACAAAGACATTCAAAGAGAATTTGAAAAAAAATCAGAGTTAATTATTAGAAGCACGCAATTTGGCACCAATATTCTGACTACGTCTGTACATACAGTTGAAGGTGTGGCGACTTGAGGGTGGGTGATGTAGGAAACATGGTCTCCGTGGGTTGAAAGTGTTACTAGATGGTTGGGAATAGGGTGGGGGGGCTGGAGACGTGAATCTGCCCCTGACAGACTTATAGAAATGCCGCGTCCCTACCCCACAGCCAAACCTGGACACGTGATAGCTCTATTCAACCAGTCCTGGCTACCACATGCAGTGGTTCTTCATATGTAGATGTCTACATAGATTAGCGAACTGACTCATTAGTTATTGATTCACACTGACAGGGTTTTTGTCAAAATGTATTACACGATCTTTTATTGCGTATGTGAGTTGATTCATTGGTCTGTGAGTTGATTCATTGGTAGGTGAGTTGATTTATTGTTTGTTTGTTTTTAACTTTGAAATACTCTATCTTAATTTTACAGTTTGAAATTTTTTTGACCATCTTGTTAATATGACATCATTTAACTTAAATCTGTTTTTGTTTGTTGACCATGTATATTATCCTACAATATAACAACAGACACTGCAGTCGGATCATCTACAATTGGTCCACTAGTTCATCTCTGTTGTCGGTCTTATTGTTGGTCTCAGCTGATAATTGCTGACACTGCAGTCGGATCATCTACAATTGGTCCACTGGTTCATCTCTGTTGTCGGCCTTATTGTTGGTCTCAGCTGATAATTGCTGACCCTGCAGTCGGTAAGATATTTGACTCTTTGTACAGTAAGCTGCTTTGTTCGAGTCTATTAACAAGAAGAAGTCAATTATTTTTCGGCCTCCAATGAAAGAATCATTGGTTTTAATTGTTGATAAAGATGCTCATTGTGTATGATGATTAAGATGTTGGATGCTGTATGTTGTAATCTAAGGTTTAGTTGGATTATTATTGGTAATTTAGGTTTATATATCTTTATGTTGTCCATTGAATAAAAATATAAACGCTAATGTAAACAAATATTTAGTAATAAAATAAATCTATTTACACTTTCTGAATGTCTTCCATTATACATTACAATATTTTTACGTTCACACAAGAAAAACATTCGAAATTTCAGCGATATATATTCCACACTGACTAGATACAGACCACTAAAATCAATAGTTCAATAACATATTTTACACTGACTAGATACAGACCATTATAATCAATAGTTCATTAACATATTTTACACTTACTAGATGCAAGCATCTAAATTCAATAGTTAATTAACATATGTTTCTCTGACTAGATCTAGATACAAACTTCTAAACTCAATAGTTCAATAACATATTTCACACTGACTAGATACAAACGTCTTAATTCAATAGTTCATTAACATATTTCACACTGACTAGATACAAACTTCTAAAATCAATAGTTCAGTAACATATTTCACACTGACTAGATACAAACTTCTAAATTCAATAGTTTCCTCTTCTTCTTCAAACCTCGTCACCTACATGTAAAAATTCTTTGAAATTTGATCTCCCTGCAGATGGTCTGATTTACTTCACTCCAGCTGCCAGAGTCTCAGGTCTCAAGAGTTTCTTTGGCGTTTGTCCAGTTTACCCCCCCTCCCCTTCTACACACTTCTCTTCTTACCAATTCTCAATTTCCTACTTTTCTAACATAGAGCCAGTTTTAGTTTACGACTTGTACAACCCAACCTCACATACTTATTTGGAGCTGTTTACTCACATACACATTAGGAGCTGTTTACTCACATACACATTAGGAGCTGCTTACTCACATACCCACACGGCCGTGCACTGTGTACTCATGTTCACCACTGTAATGTATACTTCAGCCCTGCTGTGTATGGGATGTCTTTCTTTATACTTGCCATTGTTTACTGCTTGTATCCCCTCCCTCACCAACACCTTTGAAACGACTCCACCTTTTCTTCTCTTGTATTCTATCTAACTATATCTCTGTACTTGTAGTTTTTTGAAGTGATGAGATGGTTCGTTCTATCCAACTATATCTCTGTACTCCTAGTTTGTTTTATCGAACTATATCTATGTACTTCTAGTTTGTTCTATCCAACTAAATCTATGTACTTCTAGTTTGTTCTATCCAACTAAATCTATGTACTTCTAATTTGTTCTATCAACTATATCTCTGTACTTCTAGTTTGTTCTATCAAGCTAAATCTATGTACTTCTAGTTTGTTCTATCCAACTAAATCTATGTACTTCTAGTTTGTTCTATCAACTATATCTCTGTACTTCTAGTTTGTTCTATCAACTATATCTCTGCACTTCTAGTTTTATTTTAAGTGATGAGATACTTAAATGAAGTCTATTTCACACATCTAAATTTATTCTTTTTTATTCTTTTTTTTTAAATCTGATTTCTCACTGTGTGTCTAACAAAGCATATTGAAATGTTATCTGACATAGCACACCGATATGTTGTCTGACATAGCACACCGATATGTTGTCTGACATAGCATACCGATATGTTGTCTGACATAGCACACTGATATGTTGTCTGACATAGCACACCGATATGTTGTCTGACATAGCACACCGATATGTTGTCTGACATAGCACACCGATATGTTATCTGACAGGGCACACCGATATTTTATCTGACAGGGCACGCTGAAATAATATCGAACAAAGCAAACTGATATGGCCATTCGATAAACATATTATAATTGTCCTATTTTATAATGACATACATGTCCATCACAATGGTCAAGCAATGAAATCAAACAGACAACAACTGTATTCCCTTACAGTCCGAGAGACTAACAAGTGAAGACATAAAAGCAAACACACAAAACTATATGATCCTACAACCCAACAGACTAGCACACATGACGATATTATCATACAACCCAACAGACTAACACACAGGACGATATGATCATACAACCCAACAGACTAACACACAGGACAATATGATCATACAACCCAACAGACTAACACACAGGACAATATGATCATACAACCCAACAGACTAACACACAGGACGATATGATCATACAACCCAACAGACTAACACACAGGACGATATGATCATACAACCCAACAGACTAACACTTTGTTGTAAAGCTAATTTAGTATTTTGCTTCATTACTTTAAAAAAAAAATACAATTCCCACATACCACCATCAGAGAAGATATAAATAGATCAATATTGATTACAGAACAAAATTTCTTAGAAATAGGATCTGAAGGTTCGTCTAACATCTTTAAGTTTTGACTTCAAAGTAATTTCTCAACGTTTCCCTGGAACCAAACCAGTTATCAAATGTCACGTCAAGCCAGACATTGGCAGTTAATGTATCTGCTTTGACTTGAGTATCACATATTATATACACGGCAAACAAGATTTCTAGAAGACAATCGCAGTTTACTTTGACTAGTAAAACTTTTTCAAGGAATTCAATACGTAGAACACCTTTACTGAATTAATTTTCTTTTCGAACTTGTATCTTGATAGCCTATATTTTGATGTAATATCAATATGTTATGAACATTGTATCAATGTTCAATTGAAACTAATACGTTAAATTGTCAGAAATTGATATAAAAAGAATCAAACTTTAAAAGATCATTGAGATTGTCAGAAGTAAATAACATTAACTTTTCGAGAGTGTTGCCGACATTCTCGTTACTTACATATTGAACTATATACGACATTCTTGTTACTTACATATTGAACTATGTACGACATTCTTGTTACTTACATATTGAACTTTTCACGACATTCTTGTTACTTACATATTGAACTATGTACGACATTCTTGTTACTTACATATTGAACTATGTACGACATTCTTGTTACTTACATATTGAACTTTTCACGACATTCTTGTTACTTACATATTGAACTATGTACGACATTCTTGTTACTTACATATTGAACTATGTACGACATTCTTGTTACTTACATATTGAACTATGTACGACATTCTTGTTACTTACATATTGAACTATGTACGACATTCTTGTTACTTACATATTGAAACCTTTGACGGTGGAAATATTAGATTATCTAATAACCGTTGGTCCTTTTAGAATTAATCTATCATCTCATAATCACAAGAGCATTATTATGTGACGTGACAGATAAAACTGGCAACAGCCAAAAAATCGTCAGGGATTTTTCAACTGGTTTAGACTAATTTTGGTGTTCTGAGTCCGAATATCCCATTGATTTTGCTCGGTTAGGTCAACTTCTTGAGATACAGCCATAGACCTACCTGACGAACTATACGTATTCTAATATCAGGGCTTTTGAGTTCAATCATTTCTCTAAATCAGCTGCATAAAAATTAGCTGCCAAATAATCACAATTATAAAAACAGAGATAATTATATTTTATTTATGAATCATCAATCTGGATTTTCAATTGATTATTTAATGAATCAGCACTTGATTGGGCACACCCTCCAGTACCCGACCTTCCATCTGCCCGTCGTCCAGCTGCTCACTGCGAAGAAATTCCTGTACCAGCGTTCAGAGATCTTCTTGACAGCGACGATGAGGCCACCACTTTAGACGAGGGAGGAGATACAGAAGAGGAGTATGAATCACAAGATGGTGCGCAGCCGTTCTCACAATGTGAGTATGTGAGCTTAATGATCTGGTTCGGAATCTCAGCTTGTCGAATAATTCCTCCCAGCTGTTGGCCTCCAGACTCAAAAGAGAAAAATCTACTTCGCAAGGACGCGCGTATCACTTTCTTCCGTAGAAGGCATGAGGACTACATGGGCTACTTCTGCCAGGAGGAAGACCTTGTGTACTGCCGAGATATCGCCGGTCTTCTTGATAAACTCGGCGGTCCTCAATACGATCCGAGAGATTGGCGACTCTTCATCGACAGCTGCAAGCGCTCTTTGAAGTGTGTACTTCTCCACAATGGGAGCCAGTTCGTCTCAATCCCTCTTGCGCACTCTTTAACTCTTGAAGAGAAATATGAAGCAGTGAAGTATGTGCTCGAAAAAATCCAATATGAGCAGCACCAATGGATCATCTGCGTCGACTTGAAGATTGTGAACTTTCTACTTGGTCAGCAGTCCGTGTTCACGAAGTACCCATGCTTTATATGTATGTGGGACAGTCGCGACAGAGCCCAGCACTATGTTAAGAAAGAGTGGCTGGCGCGAGAGCAGTTAGTACCTGGGGCGAGAAACATCATAAACGAACCTTTTGTTGACCGGGAGAAGATATTGATCCCACTGCTACACATGAAGCTTGGGTTAATGAAACAGTTTACGCGCGCTCTGGACAAGGATGGGAGGTGCTTCAACTACATGTGCCGAGTATTTCCTCAACTGACCATTGAGAAGCTGAAGGCCGGCATTTTCGACGGCCCACAGATACGGCAGCTCATAAAGGACACATAGTTCCAAAACTCCATGAACACGCTTGAGTGCGCCGCCTGGAAATCGTTTGTGCAGGTGGTAAACAACTTCCTGGGGAACATGAAGGCAGCAAACCACGCCAGACTCATCAGCAGCATGATAGAGGACTTAAAAAACTCGGGTGTTTGATGAGTATGAAGATGCACTTCCTGTTCTCACACATGGAGAATTTTCCTGAAAACCTTGGGGCGATGAGCGATGAGCAGGGAGAAATGTTCCATCAGGACATCCGCCAAATGGAGGAAAGGTACCAGGGGAGATGGGACGCTGTCATACCGGCGGACTACTGCTGGTCGCTGAAGAGAGACAACCCAGCAGCTGCTCACACACGGGAATCGAAGAAACGCCGGTTTATGCCTTGAACTCTGAACTTTTGTTTCACATAACGCTCATTGTTATACTAATATTATGATAATTATGATTATCAAATTTGGTGGAGTAAATAAAAACGGAATGAATTTGAACACGTTGACTTTTATTTCTTGAGTAAAACGGAAAAAAATCGTCAGCTGATGATCCGCAAAAATGTGTTTTTTTTTTACAAAAAAACAATTTTTGTTTAAATTTCTGTGGGAAAAATTCCTTACCTGATTGAGCAAAACCAATGTCATTTTCGGACTCAAAGCATCAAAATTAGTCAAATTCAACTGGAAAACCCTGGACGATTTTCAAAAAATATTTTTTGTTGTATCAAATATGTACAGTGGTGTACATTAAGTATCAAATATGTACAGTGGTGTACATTAAGTATCAAATATGTACAGTGGTGTACATTAAGTATCAAATATGTACAGTGGTGTACATTAAGTATCAAATATGTACAGTGGTGTACATTAAGTATCAAATATGTACAGTGGTGTACATTAAGTATCAAATATGTACAGTGGTGTACATTAAGTATCAAATATGTACAGTGGTGTACATTAAGTATCAAATATGTACAGTGGTGTACATTAAGTATCAAATATGTACAGTGGTGTACATTAAGTATCAAATATGTACAGTGGTGTACATTAAGTATCAAATATGTACAGTGGTGTAAATTAAGTATCAAATATGTACAGTGGTGTACATTAAGTATCAAATATGTACAGTGGTGTACATTAAGTATCAAATATGTACAGTGGTGTACATTAAGTATCAAATATGTACAGTGGTGTACATTAAGTATCAAATATGTACAGTGGTGTACATTAAGTATCAAATATGTACAGTGGTGTACATTAAGTATCAAATATGTACAGTGGTGTACATTAAGTATCAAATATGTACAGTGGTGTACATTAAGTATCAAATATGTACAGTGGTGTACATTAAGTATCAAATATGTACAGTGGTGTACATTATCAAATATGTACAGTATCAAATATGTACAGTGGTGTACATTAAGTATCAAATATGTACAGTGGTGTACATTAAGTATCAAATATGTACATGTACATTAAGTATCAAATATGTACAGTGGTGTACATTAAGTATCAAATATGTACAGTGGTGTACATTAAGTATCAAATATGTACAGTGGTGTACATTAAGTATCAAATATGTACAGTGGTGTACATTATCAAATATGTACAGTGGTGTACATTAAGATATGATCAAATATGTACAGTGGTGTACATTAAGTATCAAATATGTACAGTGGTGTACATTAAGTATCAAATATGTACAGTGGTGTACATTAAGTATCAAATATGTACAGTGGTGTACATTAAGTATCAAATATGTACAGTGGTGTACATTAAGTATCAAATATGTACAGTGGTGTACATTAAGTATCAAATATGTACAGTGGTGTACATTAAGTATCAAATATGTACAGTGGTGTACATTAAGTATCAAATATGTACAGTGAATTGTACATTAAGTATCAAATATGTACAGTGGTGTACATTAAGTATCAAATATGTACAGTGGTGTACATTAAGGTATCAAATATGTACAGTGGTGTACATTAAGTATCAAATATGTACAGTGGTGTACATTAAGTATCAAATATGTACAGTGGTGTACATTAAGTATCAAATATGTACAGTGGTGTACATTAAGTATCAAATATGTATAGTGGTGTACATTAAGTATCAAATATTACAGTGGTGTACATTAAGTATCAAATATTACAGTGGTGTACATTAAGTATCAAATAATACAGTGGTGTACATTAAGTATCAAATATGTACAGGGTGTATATTAAGTATCAAATGTGTACAGTGGTGTACTTGGCTAATCTTATGTCTCCAATTAATGGAAACAATACGTCACCATGTACACAGAGAAACACATAGAGAAAGAACAATGAATCAACGTTGTTGTCGAATGTTTCTTGTGTACTATGTCTATGCTACTACTCACAGTTTCTCCAAGTTTATTGAATACCCTGACTATGCTACTATTCACTGATTCACTTCTTCTCTATATGTAAACCACATTCTATTCACTGGTTCACTTCTTCTCTATATGTAAACCACATTCTATTCACTGGTTCACTTCTTCTCTATATGTAAACCACACACTATTCACTGGTTCACTTCTTCTCTATATGTAAACCACACACTATTCATTCTTTCCGTTTTTTTTAATTTACTCATTGACTTCAAAGGTTTAAACTCATAAACGTATGACAAGAATTCCCTTCACCTGTTGGTACACCCCCCGTCCTTCTGTTTCAAATGATACCTGGTCTTAGTGACCCTCTTTTTTACACCCCCTCCTCATCTCTATCCATACCCCACTCGCCACGTAACATTTCCATTACCTGTAATGTAAGACACTGACTCAATTATCTCCAACATCTTAGACTTTGAAGAATGTGAAGTGAAATTACAGGGAAAGTTTTGGATTACTGTATTCTGTACATGTGGTGCATTTTACATAGCTACCAGCCAACCCTTTTCTGTCTTGACAGCTTTCTGTCTTTATAAACTATCTGTCTTGACAGCTCTCTGTCTTTATAAACTATCTGTCTTGACAGCTTTCTGTCTTTATAAACTATCTGTCTTGACAGCTTTCTGTCTTTATAAACTATCTATCAGATCAGTGATTCCCAGAGTGGACCACCTCGCCCTATTGAGGGCGCTCAGACGATTTAGTTAGTGGGTTGGCGGTTGGGGGGGTGAAAACTTTGGGCACATTTAGGGGACGGTAGAAACAAGATGACAACAATGATGGAATTAACACATAATTATATGACTTCATCTGATACACAACTGACTTAATCAGTTTTTGTTGGTACTGTTTACCCTGTTTGCTGCTATATAAAAAAGTAAAGTTCCCTTAGCCCTAACGGGCCATCGGGGCAGATGAAGTGTAGAAGTCATATGTTTCTATAACCTCGGCATATAAAGGGGTTGTGTGGTTAGCACAACGCCCAGCCGCCTTTACTTCCCCAACTTAAAGTCAGGTACCCATTTAAAGCTGGGTGGACTTGTGGGACGACTTTGAAAGAAATTTCACCTGGAAAAATTCCCTTGGTCCTCACCGAGGATCGAACCCAGGACTCTCAGGTCGACAGTCGAGTATCTACCCCACTCGGCCATCCGTCCCACTTGCTGCTATATAATTACACATTAAAAGGTTATACCTATTTCATTTTAGCATATTATTTTAGCTATTGTTTATGTTATATTGGTTCTTCCTTCTGAAAACATTTCGCAGCAATAAAATATGGACTACATTTAGGAGTTAAACTTTTGTAACTGCCATGTCACGGATTGTAGTATGTTAATTGTTACAATTGTGTCACCGATTGTAGTAAGTTAATTGTTACAGTTGTGTCACAAATTGTAGTAAGTTAATTGTTACAGTTGAGTCACAGAATGTGATTAGGCATTTGTTACTGATCTGTCATAGATTTGAGTTAAAAATTCGCTACTGATGTGTCATAGATTATAGTTAAATGTTTGTTACTATTGTGTTTCAGATTAGTCACTTAGTGTTACTTTTGTGTCACAGATTGTAGTTAGAATTTTGTTACAGTTGAAATTCTAAAGAAGAAAAAATCTATCTCAAAAGAAGCCTGCCTCGTTACAAGTGTAATTCAATCAACGCTAATGAAATGTTTTACTGACATCAAAGAACAGTTTAGCTTTAATGACTCACGGAGGCTTTTAAATTTTTTTTTTCTTTATTTAAAATGCAAATCTCGAAGAATGTTTGTGATTGTCGGAAGTTAAACTGCAGAGCAGTTGTGTAAAATTATAAACTCGGCGTCACTTCCTGTGGTCTGTTCTTTACAAAATTCATAACTTCTGCTGGCATAACGGTCGATTGATTGATTTATTACAAGTATTACCTACACATACATTAATGTTCAAGTAATAACTACACATACTTCTTGTTCAAATAATACATATACACACACACACATATATATATACATACACATCTTCGAACAAGTAATGCCTACACATACATTAATGTACAAGCATAGCTACAAATATATTTAAGTACAAATAATAGCTACACATATATTTATGTAAAAGTAATAAATGTACAAATATACACATTTGTGTAAAGTATACACACACAAATACAATTATTTATTTACACAAAGATATAATTTTGTTTACATTCATACATATATTCTATAGCAGTATAATAGGAACATGGGGACATACATACATAGATTACATAGAAGTATCATATTAGTAATTCAACTCTTATGTAAACATCAACAGTATTTTTTCAAATTGTACTAGCATAGGAAAACTATACATTTTCTGAAAAATTACAATCTAGTCTATCAGAATATGCTACAATATGTATGCAGTGATAAGCAGTAACATTGTATGAATTGTTGAAAACAATCATTGTAATAACTACTACAACTATCCCAGTTATGGGTTTGTCTACTTGGAAATTCCCAGTGTACACATTTAATTTGATTTAACCAAATTGCTGATACAGGTGCGTTGCTAACATACTAAAGAACTAGTTTGTACATAGTTTGTACATAGTTTGTACATAGAATTTAAGCGTTGTGATTGTTTTGATTTCTGTAGTGGAATTTCAAATCTAATTTTTGGTCCCGTGAGTCACGGTAACAAATATTCTAGTTTATTCTGCATGTCATTGTTTATTTACTTAAGGCTTAAAATATTTTTTTTCTTTAGTATTTTAATTGATTGTTCTTTAGGCAAAAGTAAGTAGACTTTAAAGTAGAATAATAAAATTTAAATTATTAGCAAATGTGTGTCCCTGAGTCACGGGCAATAGAAGATTATTACTAAAAGTTAACTAAAATTAGTTGGACTTTGCAAATTTTGTGATCTTCGACCAGAGAATGTTCTGCTGAGTTCTCAGAAACTACAGAATGTTTGTCAGTGCGTGTATCACCCGAACTGAAGTATCCAAGTACTCTACCGACTTCTGCAGAAACTGTCTGTGTGATGCTAATAGTGAGAACTGCTGGTTTCGTTCTTGAAATAACAACAATTGTGGGTTCGACAGCAAATACAAGATTGCTGATGAATTGAAATCAAAACACACTTTCTGGGAAAAGTGGCAGTCAGTGAACAACAGATTGGTCAAGAAGTTAATCAGTCAAACAGTCGGTGATTTAATGGGATATATCATAAGTATGGAGGCACAGTGTTTCAAACACTGCTACATCAAGCAAAAGCAAGGAGCATCTTATGAAAAGGGTAGAGAATATGTCATACTGTCATCATCCACGGCTGCAGATGGATTATGCAGAAAATTACTCGTGTACAGCACAAGATGAATTACAATCTGCGTACTAGAATCAAAACCAAATTTCACTCTATACGTCAGTATTGTGGTTTCAATGTCATACGCAAAGTCGAGTTGTTCTGAGCGATCGCAATCGCATGACAAAGATTCAACAATCGTTTTTACGGATTTGTTGCTCTCTCATCTGCCTTCACATGTGACCATGATCAAAGTCTGGACAGTTGGTCCTGCAAGTCAATTTAAAAACAGATATATGATGGCAGCAATGAAGATATTAGCCTGAGGATGAAATTCTGCTAGCCGGACAGACTGTTGCTGTTGTTGTGCACAATTCATATGTACATGGCTCAAGTGGTGTCGGTGGAGGAGGAAGACGTGTGTGTGTGTGTGCGTGTGTGTATGTGTGTATGCGTGCGTGCGTGTGTGTGTGCGTGGGTGTGTGTGTGAAGTACATGCAGAAATCAGGAAACCGGTACTGCTGGCCTGCCAGCACAGATGAGTCGTGGCAGCCAATGAGAGAAGTACTATGTCAGAGTCTGAGGATGCCAGTAACAGAGGACATTTGACATTTTCAGCAGAATCTCTTGAGATTGCCAAAAACAAAGCATTGTTGTTACCTGGCATTACAACTACAAATAAATACTGAATTAGCTTTTCACCATGTGTATAAATGTACCTACTCACAGTACAACTGTATTATTTTTGTCACTGTATTTTTCATTACACATGGTTATAAATAGTAATCGTTGATATTCTTCTATAGTAGCTGCTGTAAAATAAAATGTATGCTGATTCTTGATTCGGTTTGATTGTGTCCCGTGAGTCACGTTTTGTGTCCCGTGAGTCATGTATTAAATCAATCACCATATTTATTAGAGTAGGCAGATTTCAAATTTCTATGACTTTGATATTTATAATAATTTTAAATCTAAGTATGCAATAGATTAGGGCGAAAATTATAACAAAGTTGCGTACCCTCAATTGCGTGTTTATTTTGTGTCCCGCGAGTCACGCTTGTTTATTTCAATCAAAAGTTGGAAAAGGTGGCTAGTGAACAAATGTTTTTATTGGGATATAAACTAAGCCTGCTAGTATTCGTATGTATCATAATCAATGCAAATATTCTAGTACTTAAACGAATATTTTAATTAGAAGTTCATCATCTGTCCCGTGAGTCACCATGGAGTGGCTGATATGAACTTGGGCACATACATATAAATATATTCTATAGCAGTATCACAGCAACTTGGGCAAGCCACTGGACTCGTTTTTTTTTTCAAGAATTCCATCCACAAAATGAAATGTAAATTATCTCTAAGTATTGGGCATTCTAAACTTGGGCAACCGACAAGTGCCTAACGAACCCTATCGATTGGACGGCCCTGCATAATTAAATATAGATCGTGCATTTAGATTACTTTGAGGGAATGTTTTTACATATTATATGTATAATAACAAACATATACTTATCCTTGAATGCTTACACGTCATTCATCATTGTTACTATAAATTAACTGTTTGTTACAGCCACCTATACAGTCACTATAACACAACTGTTTGTTACAGCCACCCAATACAGTCACTATAACACAACTGTTTGTTACAGCCACCCAGTAGAGTCTATCAAGGGTTACACATGCACCTGTACAACGTAAGAAACATGTACATTGAAAACAAGTATTTCAACTTGAGGGATATCGGTTTCATAACTAGAACTCCCAATAATAAACTCCACAATGTATCTTGACGACATTATGTCTTGTTTTAAACTAAACAGATTTATGTGTGATCCTAGATGGGTCGATGTGATACAATGTATGTATGTGTAATCCTAGACTCGAGACAATATGATACAACAAACTATCGAAATATTCCTCAACGATTGTATTTGTAATGCAAGAAGAATCGCATACGCATTGTGGTCGAGGAGATATTTTGTTTTAATTTCAGTGTGACGTCATTGCTGCGAATTTCTTGGGACTTACTTGAGATGTAAGAAAGAGTGATAGACTGAGATCTAGGAAATAGTGATAGACTGAGATGTAAGAAATAGTGATAGACTGAGATGTAAGAAATAGTGATAGACTGAGATGTAAGAAATAATGATAGACTGAGATGTAGGATATGTTGATAGACTGAGATGTAAGAAAATGTGATAGACTGAGATGTGGGAAATAGTGATAGACTGAGATGTAGGATATGTTGATAGACTGAGATGTAGGAAATAGTGATAGACTGAGATGTAGGATATGTTGATAGACTGAGATGTAAGAAAATGTGATAGACTGAGATGTGGGAAATAGTGATAGACTGAGATGTAAGAAATAGTGATAGACTGAGATGTAAGAAATAATGATAGACTGAGATGTAGGATATGTTGATAGACTGAGATGTAAGAAAATGTGATAGACTGAGATGTAATAAATAATGATAGTCTGAGATGTAAGAAAATGACCCTCGAAATAAATATACAAAATTTACCGTTCAACTTTTCTAAAGTTTTTGTCACTCAAATTTGTTCAAACTGTATCTAGTATTAGACTAATGACAATTTTCTATTTTATTGCTACTCTAATTCAAAAGTTGCGTCATCTATCAATATTCAATTGGAATCATATTCAGATAGTTCTTGTGTTCTGTTGGTATTATAGTAACTTGATTGACAAACTATATGAGTTATTTTTTATTGTGACAAATTGATGACGGACTAATTAAATTAGGCTTTGACTGGCTAGGTTGATATTGGCTGGCTTGGTGAATATTGACTTGCTTGGTGAATATTGACTGGCTTGGTGAATATTGACTGTTATTGATAGATTTATTAGATTTCATTCAGATGGAGAATATTTTCATTCACTAATTGTATTTTTGATTTCCCTTTTTTTTATTAATATGAATTATATGTGATCTAAATGCATTTACACTAGTCTGAATGTTGATGTTAACTGCATTTACACTAGTCTGAATGTTGATGTTAACTGCATTTACACTAGTCTGAATGTTAATGTTAACTGCATTTACACTAGTCTGAATGTTGATGTTAACTGCATTTACACTAGTCTGAATGTTGATGTTAATTGCATTTACACTAGTCTGAATGTTGATGTCAACTGTATTTACACTAGTCTGAATGTTGATGTCAACTAGTCAACGTTTAGTATCCAAACTTTCACTTATGACTTGTTCACTTTTCTATATCTTCAGGACTATGTTGAGACTACAATGAACGAACTACTTGGCTGGTATGGTCTGCCAAAGATGGACAAGAGTGATACACCCCACGTGACTCTTGACACCTACCCCACCCGGTTGTCGGCCTCTGACAACCAGACCCCGTCGCCTATGACTTCCAGTGTGTCCACCCTAAAAAGGAAACCGTTAACCCCTAGATCATCACCAGCTTGGGACAATGCTTCAATCAGGGGCGAAGATCGTAAGAGTGTCCCAGGGGCCCCCGCATCTGTCTGTACGCCGCTACCCTACAACAACAAAAGTTGCACGCAGACAGCCAACGACACCAACAACAACAGCAGCAGCTGCAGCGGAAAGACAGACGGCGATGATGAGCTAGATGATGAGGGCGATGATGTGGGAGTTGACGACAACGACGAACTCCTGGGGAGTGATGATGATATTGCCGATGAGATTGACGACACACCGAGTGTCAGAAGTGACATGTCACCGCTGGGAGGTGAGAAATGACATGTGACAGTACTTGATTGGGGCATACTAGTGACTTACTTACAAGTGTCAGTACTACATGTGACAGTACTAGCATGTGATAGTACTACATGTGACAATACTAGCATGTGACAGTACTAGCATGTGACAGTACTACATGTGACAGTACTAGCATGTGACAGTACTAGCATGTGACAGTACTAGCATGTGACAGTACTAGCATGTGACAGTTCTTGCGTGTAACAGTACTACTTACATTAAAATACTCTCTTTACTCTCCCTCTTTGCAGACACTCTTTGCAGACACTCTTTACACACACACTTTACACACACACTTTACACACACACTTTACACACACACTTTACACACACACTTTACACACACACTTTACACACACACACTTTACACACACACTTTACACACACACTTTACACACACACTTTACATACACTCTTTACTGACACTATTCGAAATTTTCGTTTGGATTTCAAGTCTTTCGATTTTTGGACTGTTCAGTTGATATTACTGTAATCTTAGTGAACCGTTGTTACCTTGTTTGCCATAATTTGCCGAGATTAGTTTTTAATTATGTCAATAGCCAGTCTAATCATTCAGTTCAACGTTGTCATTGTTTGCTTTATTCTACTATGAGCTTGAAGTATCATAAACAACTAGCCAATCAATGACAACAGTTACTTTTAACGCTTCTTCCACCGTCTGAAACATTGAAATGTTCAGCCAGAACTCATCCCTCACGTCTATTAAATCATCATCATCTCTTCTGTCAAACTGTTTTCTCTCTACAATTGACTTTCTGTCTGTAAATTGTTTCATTTTAAAACCGTCAGTTTGGTACAATGTGATCTGGTCTATACGGTTCCACCCCCCACCCCTCCTCTTTCCCATTCGTCTGACAAGAGAAATCCGATACCCGGCGATGCTGGAAGCGAAAGAAGCAGCCCCCATAGCACGGCTAGCTAGGCGGTATCCGATTACTTCAGACACTGTTTGATTCATGTGAGGATTCCAACTAACCAATGTATCGAAGTTGTCAAATACGTCTCGATACTGACAATTCTTTCATGATTCTTTCACACACTTCCACTTACCGTCCTCGTCTGTATCGATACTCGTGGATTGAATCACGGCATTGACGGTAGAACTAACAGCACCACACTCTGATAACAATGTTTCTAATTATAGAATAATTGACGTACATTATTTATTACCCTGTACCTCGATTTTCATAGGTCAATTTAACCGTGTTTCTGTAGTGGTCAGAAGTAGATTTATATAAGTAGGGCTGTCCACCGTGTTTGTCCCCCCCCCCCCGCAACATTTCTACTAAAACCAGGGGCGAACCGGGCATCGGCTTTTTGTGCGGCTCCACAGGGCCCAAATTTTAACTCTTTAATATGTCTCACTTTCTCTAAGGGGTCAATATTTTCATCTGCACTCGGCGCCTCATATGACCTCACCAGCCTCTATGATTGAGGCTGTTAAATTCTGATAAGCCAAAAGTTTTATTAAATGAAGTTTTCTTCCAGCTGCACCGAACCTTATGTATATATCAGATGAGAGGAAAGAGAGAAAAACATTTTTTAATGTGCCAATAAAATCGAAGTATACACATGTATAGAAACAATTTCATTCTAGGCCTATATGAATACACATTTTCTTAATTTGAACATAAATATATTGAAATAGTCTGCTTGTCTTTGACTTGGCTGTCTTTTATTTGCCTAAGGGCAACTTCCGGATAGGTGTCACATGATGGATAGTTGTTCCGGAAATTCCCGGTTTTCTGTTCTCGATGCTAGAGAGAGCTCAGATGACGTCTTGGAAGTTCCGATTTCTGGTAAATTCTCAGCGGGTTTGGGAGGAGGAATGAAAGTTAAAGCTGGATAGAAGACTGAGTGTGGGTGAATGCTGTGGGAGATTAAAGTCTATGTATGAATAGAAGACTGAGTATGGGTGAATGCTGTGGAAGAATAAAGTCTATGTATGAATAGAAGACTGAGTATGGGTGAATGCTGTGGAAGAATAAAGTCTATGTATGAATAGAAGACTGAGTATGGGTGAATGCTATGTTGATATTTTATACAACCTGATGTTGCTTGCATATTGTGGCAATGTTTGATATTTTATACAACCTGATGTTGACTGCATATGTTGGCAATGTTTTGATATTTTATACAACCTGATGTTGCCTGCATATTGTGGCATGAACGCTACGGATTCATAAAAGCACGCTTGGAATCGAGATCTAAAATGCCAAAACTGGACACCAAAGCCCAACATCATTTGTAGCCATGTGTTTCCCCTTCAAATATATGATTCTTTTTTACATGTAACGTCTGTATAAACTATTAAAAAGGTAAACAACAAAATGAATATGTTGTATATATAAATTTGTTTTTTTTTAAGATTATTGCTTTTTTATCGAAATATGCCTATACTTTAGGTCAACTGTAGAACCTCAAGATATTCTTTAAATTGTCTAATTTTTTGCCACATTACTAAATGCATGTGTTAGCAAGTTTTTATAGCTATCCAAACAAGATATTCAGAAAAAAAAATTTTTCACTCCACCCTACTGTACATTCTGTGTGTTTATCTGGGGATAAACACTTGTCCAATAAGTATTGATGAGTGACATATAAGATGAAGAGATAATATTCCTTGCCTTAATGACTACTTTTGATTCCTTGAGTATTAAACATAACATCATTTTATATTTATTCCAAGTAACATTGTAAAATTATCGGTAATGTTTTCAAACAATACAGCCTCTCATTTGAAATACATAGGTACATTTATTGTAGTGTATTATCTGCATGGCTAGTAAATAGACTTCCATATAGTCAATGTAGAAATTTGATATTGCATAATAAACAGACAAACATATTGCTAAAATGATCTAAACCGACAAACATATTGCTAAAATGATCTAAACCGAAAGAACTTATTGCTGAAATGATCTAAACCGACAGACTTATTGCTGAAATGATCTAAACCGACAGACTTATTACTGAAATGATCTAAACCGACAGACTTATTGCTGAAATGATCTAAACCGACAGACTTATTACTGAAATGATCTAAACCGACAGACTTATTGCTGAAATGATCTAAACCAACAGAACTTATTGCTGAAATGACCTAAACCGACAGAACTTATTGCTGAAATGATCTAAACCAAAAGACATATTACTGAAATGATCTAAACCGACATACTTATTGCTGAAATGATCTAAACATACAGACTAACGGATGAAATTATCTGAACCGACAGACTTATTGCTGAAATGATCTAAACAGACAAACATAGTGCTGAAATGATCTAAACAGACAGATAATTGCTGAAATGATCTAAACCGACAAAACTTATTACTGAAATGATCTAAACCAACAGAACGTATTACTGAAATGATCTAAACCAACAGACTTATTACTGAAAAGATCTAAACCGACATACTTATTGCTGAAATGATCTAAGGCGACAGACAATTGCTGAAATGATCTAAACCGACAGACTTATTACTGAAATGATCTAAACCGACAGACTTCTTACTGAAATGATCTAAACCAACATACTTATTACTGAAATGATCTAAACCAACAGACTTATTACTGAAATGATATAAACCGACATACTTATTGCTTAAATGATCTAAACCGACAGAACTAATTGCTGAGATGATCTAAACAGACAGACAATTGCTGAAATGATCTAAACCGACAGACTTATTACTGAAATGATCTAAACCGACAGACTTATTACTGAAATGATCAAAACCGACAGACTTATTACTGAAATGATCTAAACCAACAGAACGTATTACTGAAATGATCTAAACCGACAGACTTCTTACTGAAATGATCTAAACCAACATACTTATTACTGAAATGATCTAAACCAACAGACTTATTACTGAAATGATATAAACCGACATACTTATTGCTTAAATGATCTAAACCGACAGAACTAATTGCTGAAATGATCTAAACAGACAGACAATTGCTGAAATGATCTAAACCGACAGACTTATTACTGAAATGATCTAAACCAACAGAACGTATTACTGAAATGATCTAAACCAACAGGCTTATTACTGAAATGATCTAAACCGACATACTTATTGCTTAAATGATCTAAACAGACATATTGCTGAAATGATCTAAACCGACAGACTTATTACTGAAATGATCTAAACCAACAGACCTATTGCTGAAATGATCTAAACATACAGACTAACGGGTGAAATGATCTGAACCGACAGACTTATTGCTGAAATGATCTAAACCAACAGAACTTATTACTGAAATGACCTAAACCGACAGACCTATTGCTGAAATGATCTAAACATACAGACTAATGGATGAAATGATCTAAACCTACAGACTTATTGCTGAAATGATCTAAACAGACAAACATAGTGCTGAAATGATCTAAAGTTCTGAACCGACAGACTTATTGCTGAAATGATCTAAACCGACAGACCTATTGCTGAAATGATCAAAACACCCAAAATATAGCTGAAATGATCTAAACCGACAGACATATTTCAGAAATGATATAACAGATATGCAGATTGCTGAAATGGTCTAAACAGACAAATTGCTAAAATCATTAAAACCGATAGACAAATTCCTAAAATGATCTAAACAGACTGACAAATTCATAAAATGATCTAAACAGACAGACAAATACATAAAATGACCTATCGTTGACCTTATTAAATATGACGTCAGAGAGGCACATCAAGTTGAATATTGTTGTGCTATTTTTTGTATTTATCCCATATAGACAAATGACCATTAAAAGATTTGTATACACCAACATATCAAATTCAATATCTCTGTGTCAGGTTACATACATACACATATTGGCCACATTCAATATCTCCATGTCTAGTTACATACATCCACATATTTTACCACATTCAATATCTCCATGTCTAGTTATATACATCCAAATATTGGCCACATTCAATATCTCCATGTCTAGCTACATACATCCACATATTTTACCACATTCAATATCTCCATGTCTAGTTACATACATCCACATATTGGCCACATTCAATATCTCCGTGTCTAGTTACATACATCCACATATTGGCCACATTCAATATCTCCACGTCTAGTTACATACATCGACATATTGGCCACATTCCATATCTCCATGTCTAGTTACATACATCCACATATTTTACCACATTCAATATCTCCACGTCTAGTTACATACATCCACATATTGGCCACATTCAATATCTCCACGTCTAGTTACATACATCCACATATTGGCTACATTTAATATATCCATGCCTAGAATCAATGAATGAAAATATAAATCACTTTCAGTATATTGTGTTCAAGCAACCAATAAAGTAGACGACATACTTAGTCCAAAATACTTTGCTATTATAGTCATATCAACAATACATTCCATCATTCAGAAGATTCTAGCTCCGACATTGGTTTTTTGTATTTTTTAGAAATGATAATTCATATTTAAATATTTCAATTATCCTGAGATTAGTTTTACTTCTTAATGCAAATTACTTAAAGGAAATGATTTACAAGCTTTATTTTAACTTGCTCTGTCTGGCGGTAACACGTTTCTGAAGCATGCGTCTAAAACTCTGTGAGCTGGGAAATTTGAAATCATTGGTCACTAACTTCTCGAAGATCAGACTATTAGAAATTTGAACACTTGGTGTATCCTCAATGACAATATACGATTTTAAAACGTTCGAGTCAATTAAATAGATAGATATATAAATATATATATAGATAGATAGACAGATAGTTGGATGGATGGATAGATAGATATATAGTTGGATGGATAGATAGATAGATAGATAGATAGATAGATAGATAGATAGATAGATATATAGATAGATATATAGATAGATAGATAGATAGATAGATAGTTGGATGGATGGATGGATAGATAGATAGACAGTTGAATGGATAGATAGATAGATAGATAGATAAATAGATAGATAGATAGATAGATAGATAGATAGATAGATAGATAGATAGATAGATAGATAGATAGATAGATAGATAGATAGATAGATAGATAGATAGATAGATAGATAGATAGATAGATAGATAGATAGATAGAACTAAATGTGACTACTCACAGAATATGCCCACTAGTAACAGATAATAGTCTTCTGTTGTGTGGCATTGTCGTGTGAGGTTTTGTTGAAAGGTTTTGAGTTACAGTAAATAGATCAATTGTATTGATTATCTATATCTTTGGGGGAAAGCAAGAGAAAAATAATGGAAGGGGGAGGGGGGAGGGTTGGAGTCTGGTGTCTGATGACCCACAGTGCTTTAAAAACAGTCGGCCTTCATTTTTTAACGTATAATCTATACCGTGGTCACGTGATAGGGTCAGGATAATATCAGGATTTAACTACCCCCTCCCCACCCTCCTAATGCAATGTTTCCAACTCTTCTTGTATAGCCCCTATCCATCTGAGAGAAACGGTATTACATGATCCCACGCCATTTTGTAATGGGAGATGACTCTAGCAAACAGAAGGCAAGTGTAAACATGAACCAAGTTTGGTCACTGGGAGACAGTAGTCCACTTCTGGAGTATAGGGGGGAGGGGTAGGGGGCTAAACCAGGTGGTGGGGGAGAGTTGTGGAGTTTTTTTTATCACGTAATTGGACACTTTTTTAATGATGGCCCGTTGATAGATCAGGCAGATGACAGAAAAAATATTAGTTCGATTCTGTTTTTTTTGGATGTGAATGTGGGAAATGTTCATTTCTGAGATAATCTTAGGCCGAGTCTGGTTCTGTAGGGGCCATGTTTAATGTGACCTCTGAGATAATCTTAGGCTGAGTCTGGTTCTGTAGGGGCCATGTTTTCTGTGACCTTTGAGATAATCTTAGGCTGAGTCTAGTTCTGTAGGGGCCATGTTTTCTGTGACCTTTGAGATAATCTTAGGCTGAGTCTGGTTCTGTAGGGGCCATGTTTTCTGTGACCACGGCCAACTCCATATTGTCTTCAAACAAAATGACATCGAGTTAATGTGTTGTCTGAAACTTACTCTTTATGTGTGTATGTGTGTTGTGTGTCTGTGTATGTGTATCTGTGTGTGTCTGTGTGTCTGTGTGTGTCTCTGTGTATATGTGTGTCTGTGTGTGTCTGTGTGTGTCTGTGTGTGTCTGTGTGTCTGTGTGTGTCTGTGTGTATATGTGTATATGTGTGTCTGTGTGTATATGTGTGTCTGTGTGTGTCTGTGTGTCTGTGTGTATATGTGTGTCTGTGTTTGTCTGTGTGTGTCTGTGTGTATATGTGTGTATATGTGTGTCTGTGTGTATATGTGTGTCTGTGTGTGTCTGTGTGTCTGTGTGTGCATGTGTGTGTCTGTTTGTGTCTGTGTGTATATGTGTGTCTGTGTGTGTCTGTGTGTATCTGTTTGTATATGTGTGTCTGTGTGTGTCTGTGTGTGTCTGTGTGTTTCTGTGTGTGTCTCTGTGTATATGTGTGTCTGTGTGTATATGTGTGTCTCTGTGTGTCAGTGTGTGTCTGTGTGTGTCTGTGTGTGTCTATGTGTATCTGTTTGTATATGTGTGTCTGTGTGTGTCTGTGTGTGTCTGTGTGTGTCTGTGTGTTTCTGTGTGTGTCTCTGTGTATATGTGTGTCTGTGTGTATATGTGTGTCTCTGTGTGTCAGTGTGTGTCTGTGTGTGTCTGTGTGTGTCTATGTGTCTGTGTGTGTCTGTGTGTGTCTGTTTGTGTCTGTGTGTGTCTGTGTGTGTCTGTTTGTGTCTGTGTGTGTCTGTGTATGCCTGTGTGTTTCTGTGTGTCTGTGTGTGTCTGTGTGTGTCTATGTGTCTGTGTGTGTCTGTGTGTGTCTGTTTGTGTCTGTGTGTGTCTGTGTGTGTCTGTTTGTGTCTGTGTGTGTCTGTGTATGCCTGTGTGTTTCTGTGTGTATATGTGTGTCTGTGTGTGTCTGTGTGTATATGTGTGTCTGTGTGTGAATGTGTGTGTCTGTTTGTGTCTGTGTGTGACTGTGTGTTTCCGTGTGTACATGTGTGTCTGTGTTTGTCTGTGTGTGTCTGTGTATGTCTGTGTGTCTATGTTTGTCTGTGTGTGTCAGTGCGTGTCTGTGTGTCTGTGTGTATATGTGTGTCCGTGTGTGTCTTTGTGTGTCTGTGTGTGTCTGTGTGTATATGTGTGTCTTTGTGTGTCTGTGTGTGTCTGTGTGTGTATATGTGTGTATATGTGTGTCTGTGTCTGTGTGTGTCTGTGTGTATATGTGTGTCTGTGTGTGTCTGTGTGTCTTTGTGTGTCTGTGTGTGTCTGTGTGTGTCTGTGTGTGTCTGTGTATGTGTGTATGTGTATGTGTGTGTCTGTGTGTGTCTGTGTGTGTCTTTGTGTATATGTGTGTCTGTGTGTCTCTGTGTGTGTCTGTGTGTGTCTGTGTTTGTCTGTGTGTGTCTGTGTATGCCTGTGTGTATATGTGTGTCTGTGTGTGAATGTGTGTGTGTCTGTTTGTGTTTGTGTGTGTCCGTGTGTGTCTGTGTGTATATGTGTGTCCGTGTGTGTCTGTGTGTATATGTGTGTCTGTTTGTGTTTGTTTGTTACTGTGTGTATATGTGTGTCTGTGTGTGAATGTGTGTGTGTCTGTTTGTGTTTGTGTGTGTCCGTGTGTGTCTGTGTGTATATGTGTGTCCGTGTGTGTCTGTGTGTATATGTGTGTCTGTTTGTGTTTGTTTGTTACTGTGTGTATATGTGTGTCTGTGTGTGTCAGTATGTGTCTGTGTGTATATGTGTGTCTGTATGCGTCTGTGTGTGTCTGTGTGTGTCTGTGTGTCTCTGTGTATATGTGTGTCTTGTGTGTCTGTGTGTGTCTGTGTGTATATGTGTGTCTGTGTGTATATGTGTGCCTGTGTGTGTCTGTGTGTCTGTGTGTATATGTGTGTCTGTGTTTGTCTGTGTGTGTCTGTGTGTATATGTGTATATGTGTGTATATGTGTGTCTGTGTGTATATGTGTGTCTGTGTGTGTCTGTGTTTGTCTGTGTGTCTGTGTGTATATGTGTGTCTGTGTTTGTCTGTGTGTGTCTGTGTATGTCTGTGTGTCTATGTGTGTCTGTGTGTGTCTGTGTGTCTATGTGTGTCTGTGTGTGTCTGTGTGTGTCTGTGTGTCAGTGTGTGTCTGTTTGTGTCTGTGTGTATATGTGTGTCTGTGTGTGTCTGTTTGTATATGTGTGTCTGTGTGTGTCTGTGTGTGTCTGTGTATGCCTGTGTGTGTCTGTGTGTATATGTGTGTCTGTGTGTGTCTGTGTGTGTCTGTGTGTACATGCGTGTATATGTGTGTCTGTGTGTATATGTATGTCTTTGTGTATCTGTGTGTGTCGGTGTGTATATGTGTGTCTGTGTGTGTCTGTGTGTGTCTGTGTGTGTCTGTGTGTCTGTGTGTGTCTGTGTTTGTCTGTGCGTGTCTGTGTGTGTCTGTGTGTGTCTGTGTGTCTGTGTGTCTGTGTGTGTCTGTGTGTGTCTGTGTGTGTCTGTGTGTGTATGTGTGTGTATGTGTGTCTGTGTGTGTCTGTGTGTGTCTGTGTGTGTCTGTGTGTGTCTGTGTGTGTCTGTGTGTGTGTGTCTGTGTGTGTATGTTTGTGTATGTGTGTGTATGTGTGTGTCTGTGTATTCCAACCGTGTCTAGCTGAAGTTAGTGGCTGCCGAGGTGGACTCCTCTCCCACTAAAGCAGTACAGCCAGTTACAGCCAGTTACAGCCAGTTACAGCCAGTTACAGCCACAGTTACAGCCAGTTACAGTCAGTTACAGCCAGTTACAGCCAGTTACAGCCAGATTTTAAGATGTTCTGTAAAACATTCGACAAAATCCGCCAGATTTGTTTAAGGGGGGGGGGGTACAATTTTCTTCTATTTCTTTTTTATTTTTATTCTGTCTTTTTTCAGTTCCTGGTAAATGTAACCAAATCCACTCAACTATTTATGGGTATCCAAATCTATGTTCTACTAGATACACAACCCTCTCCATATACCTTTCTATTGACACTAATGAATTCTACACTTCATTTTTCCCTTCGAGCCAATGCAGGCTTACGAAAACTTTACTTTACACACACTTTATCATGTGGTAGATATCATGTGACAGATATCACGTGACAGATATCATATGACAGATATCACGTGACATAAGTCATGATGAAGTATTTTTAATGAGATCTTTTTTCACGGAAAGAAATATTTTTTTAAGTCCCCAAGAATTCTTCAAAATCTTTTAAATGTCTCTCTACTATGTTGTTCTGGTCTCTGAATGTGATCCCTATGTAAAACATATATTTTCTGTCGTATATAGTATCTGTCATGTGAGTACTTAACAAAAGGGTGAATGAAATTGTCATTATAAATGTAGCGTAAGAATAGGTATTTCCACGGTGCGCATGTTGAACACAAGCATTGGTATTGAACAACAGGATGATATTGTGCATGGTGCGCGTGTTGAACACAAGCATTGGTATTGAACAACAGGATGATATTGTGCATGGTGCGCGTGTTGAACACAAGCATTGGTATTGAACAACAGGATGATATTGTGCATGGTGTATGCCGGCTGGTGTTTCAGCGTATTTGTGATTAAAGAACATATAATTAAGGAAAGTATCTCTTGGCGTTACATGTATTTGTAATCGTTATCCTTCTTTTATCGGGTCAGTTACATTTACTACGTTTCAAAGTTTGGGTGGGGAAATGGGGTGAGCAGGGCGTCTCCCTCATTAGGCCATTGTCTATTGATAATTAAATTATACTCCATTGATAATAAAGAGGTGAAATTTATTTTCAGTCGGTAGTGTCTGCGACAAATATACAAACTAGCATTATCTATTTTGAAAGTATCTTTTCATTAGTGAATTATATAAGTGACAATAGTATCTTCATCATTATACGATGCTAATCAACCTGAATATTAAAAAAAAATTAGAATGTCTTGATTGAGTTTGTGCAGCAGCAGAGTCATTCCTGTTTATGTGAATTTAAATTATACATCTTCATCCAAGATTACTTCACACCATCACCTCAACTATACATCTTTACCGATATTACTTCACCCTATCACCTCAACTATACATCTTCACTAAGATTACTTCACAGTATCACCTCAACTATACATCTTCATCCGTGATTACTTCACACTATCACCTCAACTATGCATCTTCATCCGAGATTACTTCAGAGAGATAATGTCCAGACAGATGTAGTGTCACGACACAAATTAATGTCCAGACAGATGTAGTGTCACGACACAAAGTAATGTCCAGACAGATGTAGTGTCGTGACACAAAGTAATGTCCAGACAGATGTAGTGTCATGACACAAAGTAATGTCCAGACAGATGTAGTGTCACGACACAAAGTATTTTCCAGACAGATGTATTGTCACGACACAAAGTATTGTCCAGACAGATGTATTGTGATGACAAAAAAATCACTGAGTCTTATGTTTTTAAATCTCCACATCAAAATGTCAGTATTTTCTTTGTCATTAAGTGGAGGTAATGTATACTTTAGCCCAGTTATAACCCCTACATTCTTCTAATCCGTCCTTCATTTCAAACTTTCATCAACTTCATTTTATAACTCACCAACTTGATTTTAGACATCTCTACCTCACACTTGGTTTTCCTCCTGTTTGCTCTTCACTCCATCCCCACCACATTTATTTTCACTTTTTATCTCCCCTCTCTTCTTTCATTTCTTACTCCTTCTCCCCATTGTCCTTCTCTCTACACTGCACTCTTGTTGGTTCTAAATTTTCCCCAATTTTTCTTTCTTCATTTGTTGAGCAGAAACATTTTGTACTGGCTCGGACTCAAATTTCTAATTATCCAAGACAAGGAGAAAAAAAATTCCGGCTAACGACTGAGGTCTGTTCCCTCCACTGTAAAGAATATATCTGTCTATTACACGCTCATGTAATTTTAACCCTTTAACAGCTAGGGCTTTGTCCGAAAAATGCATTTCTGTCATCGGATAGCCTGCCATGGAGGCGCTGGGAGACGGTCAAACTGGGAGACAAGTAAACTAGACGGCAGTAGAGTGACGCGCCATCTTTTATGTGCTCTCAGCGTGTGAGTGTGGATTGTTGTGTACAAGTGTGTATAGTTGTGTACGAGTGTGGATTATTGTGTACGAGTGTGGATTGTTGTGTACGAGTGTCGATTGTTGTGTACGATTGTGTATGGTTGTGTACGAGTTTGTATTGTTGTGTACGAGTGTGTATAGTTGTGTACGAGTGTGGATTATTGTATACGAGTGTGGGTTGTTGTGTATGAGTGCGTATAGTTGTGTACGAGTGTGGATTATTGTGTAGAGTGTGAATTGTTGTGTACGAGTGTGGATTGTTGTGTTTGCCATCTCCATGAAATAAAACATGGAAATATATCGTCTATCGAAACTAGTCTACCAGCTCTTTTTCATTTATATATATATATATATATATATATATATATATATATATATATATATATATATATATATACTACTAGTTGCAAGTACCTGCTTTGCCCGGGTTTTAAAATAAGGTTTTCTGTTTACCTTTTGTTTTCTCTCTCCTCCCTCTCTCTCTCCTTCCCCCCTCTCCCTCCCTTACCCCTCTCTCCCTTTCTCTTTCCCCTCTCCCTTTCCTCCCTCCTCCCTCTCCTTCCCTCTCTCCCATATCTCTCCCATTCACCCCTCCCCATTCCCTCTCTCTCCCTCCCTACCCCCTCACTCTTCTCTCTCTCTCCCTCTCTCCCACCCCTCTCTCTCCCTCTCTCCCCTCTATCTCCCTCCCTACTTCCTCCCTTCTTTCTCTCTCCCTCTCCCCTCGCTCCTCCCCCCCTGCTCCCCTTTCCCACTCTCCCCCCTGTCCACCCCCTCCCTCCCTCTCTCCCCTCCCCTCCCTCCTTTCCTCTCTCCCCCCTGCCCCCCTCTCTCTCTTTTCTCTCTCTCCCTCCTTCCTATATCCCTCCCTCCTTCTCTCATCCCCGTCCCCCTCTCTCCACCTTCCCTCCCTTCCTCCTCCCCCTCTCTCCCTCCCTGCCTCCTCTCTCTTTATCTCTCACTCCACTCCCATCCTCTCTCCCTCTCTCCCTTCCCTCCCCTTTTCTCTCACTCCCTCCCCTCTATCTCCCTCCCTACTCCCTCCCTCACTTTCTCTCTCCAACCCTCCTCTCCCTCCCTCCCCATTTATCTCCTCCCTACCTCTCTCCCTCCCTCCCTCCTTCTCTCCCCCTCTCTGCCCCCTCCTTCTCTCTCCCTCCCTGCCCCCTCTCTATTTATCTCTCCCCCCCTCTCTGTACAATTTAAAGTCAAATTTCCTATCTTAAATAAACAGAAAACCTTATTTTTAATCCCCCGGGCAAAGTCGGGTACTTGCAGCATGAAAAAAAAACAACAACAATATTTTTTTTTCCCGTCCCTAACCCCTTTCTTCACCGTCCGTTCAATTACACATTCCACTTAGTGCGAGATTTTTATTTATAGTGAAGGCGATCCCATACCTTGGATACTTTAATATAGTAAAATACTAAAATAATTATTTACAATTAAACTACTCATTGAGATTGTATTAATAATGTTAATAATGTCACAAAAACATTTTAATTTATGTATTTCGGTTTATTAAAGTGCATCTTTAATTTTAATCTTCCGAATACATAAAACGATAGGTAAATAGATATGACTATTGATTTCATCATGTTTACAATTGGAGTTTCCGGGAGTTACCCCTCTTTTAAAAATGTGTCATGGGGAAATGACGTCACAGAGTAATTTATCTATGGCGCCGTCGAGATTACTCTTCAGATAGTAAAATGGTTTCATAATAAAAATAATTTGGTATCAATAACAAAAACTAGCTTGATCCATCGATATTTAAACGAAACCCGTCCCATAACCTTCCGCTCACGTAATTGAGGTGTGAGTGTAACCTAATTCTCACGTTTTCTTGGTTTTCTGGATCTTCTAGTTATAAGGGAACAGACAGATTAAGATGCAAATAATGCATGTCTTATAAGTATATAGAGATATATATACATTATATATATATATATATATATATATATATATATATAAGTGTGTGTGTGTTTCAGTGTGTGTGCTTTAGAAAGCAGTATAAGGTAATATTTAACATAATTTATTTAGCCAAATGACTTCATCGTAGAAAAAAACCAAATGTATAATTTTATGTCAATGTTTTGGCCATCAAATATATCTCTATACTTATAAGACGCATTTGTTGTCTGTCTGTCCGTCAATCAATTCCCTTATAACTTCTCAAGATCCAGATCAGACCTATAATCGAGAAATTTGTTTACACACGACACATATATTAATTTTCATTAGAAAGGTTATAGGACATAGTTTCCGTTTTCATTAGATTGGTAGTCTAATCGTACTCATTCTTTTTTCTTTATCTTTAGCATTCTACTATATTAAAAGTTATCCCGACGGCTGCAAAAAACTCTCTGTGACGTCATTTTCCGATGATCGAATGAGAACTTTGGTGTGATGATGCTGCATTAAATCTTGTCTGCAAAGAATTATTGATGTTTTTCATGCTTCCCTTATTTGTGCAGTCCGGAGGAAGTTAAATGGAACGCGAAGTAATGATTCTTAGAAGCAAGTGTGAAGCAGCATGAATTAAAAAGTATTATTTTTATATATATATATATATATATATATATATATATATAGAATAGAGAGAGAGAGAGGGGGAGGGAGGGAGAGATAAAGAGAGAGAGGGGGCAGGGGAGAGAGAGGAAAGGAGGGTAGGAGGGAGGGAGGGAGGGAGGGGGAGAGGGAGGAAGAGAGAGGGAGATGGGAGAGGGAGGGAAGGAAGGAAAGAGAAAGGAAGGAAGTGAGAGAGAGAGGGGGGGGGTTAGGGAGGGAGAGACTGGAGAGAGAGGGAGAGAGAGAGGGTGGGAGAAAGGAGAGAGAGAGGGTGGGAGAGGGAGGGAGAGAGAGATAAAGAGGGAGGTGGGCAGGGAGGGAGAGAGGGAATGAGGGAGGGAAGAAGAGGAAGGTGGAGGAGAGGGGAGGGAGGGAGAAAGAAGGAGGGAGAGAGAGAGGGTTAGCGAGGGAGAGAGAAGGAGAGAGAGAAGAGAGAGGGAGAGAGAGGATGGGAGAAATGGGAGGAAAAGATAAAGGAGAGAGAGGGGGCAGGGATGGAGAGAGGGAAGGAGGAAGGGGAGAGAGGGAGAGAGGGGTTGGACAGGGGGAGAGAAGGAGGGGGATGGTGGGAGGGAGAGAAATAGGAGAGAGGGAGGGAGAGAGGGAGGAAGGGAGAGAGAGGTTAGGGAGAAAACAGAAGGTAAAACAGAAAACCTTATTTTAAACCCGGCAAAGCCAGTACTTACCCAACTATATATATATATATATATATATATATATATATATATATATATATATATATATATATATATCCATCTATTTAATTTTGCATGAAAGAATGAAATGGTGTATAAACACAATGAAGTGGTGTATAGAGAAACACAAGGAAGTGGTGTATAAACACAATGTAGTGGTGTATAAACACAATGTAGTGGTGTATAAACACAATGTAGTGGTGTATAAAACACAATAAAGGAAGTTGTATGAAAACACAAAGGAAGTAGTGTATAGGGATGCACAATGAAGTGAGTGTATAAACACAATGTAGTAGTGTATAGAGGAACATGACAAAGAAGTGGTGTATAAACACAATGAAGTGGTGTATAAAGAAACACAATGTCGTGGTGTATAAACACAATGAAGTGGTGTATAGAGAAACACAAGGAAGTGGTGTATAAACACAATGTCGTGATGTATAAACACAATGTAGTGGTGTATAAACACAATGTAGTGGTGTATAAACACAATGTAGTGGTGTATAAACACAATGTAGTGGTGTATAAACTCGATGTAGTGGTGTATAAACACAATGAAGAGTTGTATAGAGAAACACAAGGAAGTGGTGTATAGGGATGCACAATGAAGTGGTGTATAAACACAATGAAATGGTGTATAGAGAAACACAAGGAAGTGGTGTATAAACACAATGAAATGGTGTATAGAGAAACACAAGGAAGTTTGTATAAACACAATGTAGTGGTGTATAAACACAATGTAGTGGTGTATAAACACAATGTAGTGGTGTATAAACACAATGAGGAGTTGTATAGAGAAACACAAGGAAGTGGTGTATAGGGATGCACAATGAAGTGGTGTATAAACACAATGTAGTGGTGTATAGAGAAACACAAAGAAGTGGTGTATAAACACAATGAAGTGGTGTATAAAGAAACACAATGTCGTGGTGTATAAACACAATGAAGTGGTGTATAGAGAAACACAAGGAAGTGGTGTATAAACACAATGTCGTGATGTATAAACACAATGTAGTGGTGTATAAACACAATGTAGTGGTGTATAAACACAATGTAGTGGTGTATAAACTCGATGTAGTGGTGTATAAACACAATGAAGAGTTGTATAGAGAAACACAAGGAAGTGGTGTATAGGGATGCACAATGAAGTGGTGTATAAACACAATGAAGTGGTGTATAGAGAAACACAAGGAAGTGGTGTATAAACACAATGAAATGGTGTATAGAGAAACACAAGGAAGTTTGTATAAACACAATGTAGTGGTGTATAAACACAATGTAGTGGAGTATAAACACAATGAAGAGTTGTATAGATAAAAACAAGGGAGTGGTGTATAGGGAAGCACAATGAAGTGGTGTATAAGCACAATGTAGTGGTGTATAAACACAATGTAGTGGTGTATAGAGAAACACAAGGAAGTGGTGTATAAACACAATGTAGTGGTGTATAAACACAATGTAGTGGTGTAAAAACACAATGTAGTGGTGTATAAACACAATGTAGTGGTGTATAAACATAATGTAGTGGTGTATAAACATAATGTAGTGGTGTATAAACACAATGCAGTGGTGTATAGAGAAACACAAGGAAGTGGTGTATAGGATGCACAATGAAGTGGTGTATAAACACAATGTAGTGGTGTATAAACAAAATGTAGTGGTGTATAAACACAATGTAGTGGTGTATAAACACAATGTAGTGGTGTATAAACATAATGTAGTGGTGTATAAACACAATGAAGTGGTGTATAGAGAAACACAAGGAAGTTGTGTATAAACACAATGTAGTGGTGTATAAACACAATGTAGTGGTGTATAAACACAATGTAGTGGTGTATAAACACAATGAAGAGTTGTATAGAGAAGAACAAGGAAGTGGTTATAGGGATGCATAGGAAGTGGTGTATAAATACAATGTAGTGGTGTATAGAGAAACACAAGGAAGTGGTGTATAAACGCAATGAAGTGGTGTATAGAGAAACACAAGGAAGTGGTGTATAAACACAATGTAGTGGTGTATAGAGAAACACAATGTAGTGGTTATAAACACAATGTAGTGGTGTATAAACACAATGTATTGGTGTATAAACACAATGTAGTGGTGTATAAACACAATGAAGAGTTGTATAGAGAAGAACAAGGAAGTGGTTATAAGGATGCACAATGAAGTGGTGTATAAACACAATGTAGTGGTGTCTAATGAAACACAAGGAAGAGGTGTATAAACACAATGAAATGGTGTATAGAGAAACACAAGGAAGTGGTGTATAAACACAATGTAGTGGTAAATAAACACAATGTAGTGGTGTATAAACACAATGTAGTGGTGTATAAACAAAATGTAGTGGTGTATAAACACAATGAAGTGGTGTATAGAGAAACACAAGGAAGTGGTGTATAAACACAATGAATTGGTGTATAGAGAAACACAAGGAAGTTGTGTATAAACACAATGTAGTGGTGTACAAACACAATGTAGTGGTGTATAAACACAATGTAGTGGTGTATAAACACAATGTAGTGGTTTATAACACAATGTAGTGGTGTATAGACACAATGTAGTGGTGTATTAACACAATGTAGTGGTGTATAAACACAATGTAGTGGTGTATAATCACAATGTAGTTGTGTATAAACACAATGTAGTGGTGTATAACACAATGTAGTGGTGTTTAGACACAATGTAGTGGTGTATAAACACAATGTAGTGGTGTATAAACACAATGTTGTGGTGTATAAACACAATGTAGTGGTGTATATCTCAATGTAGTGGTGTATAAACACAATGTAGTGGTGTATAAACACAATGTAGTGGTGTATAAACACAATGTAGTGGTGTATAAACACAATGTAGTGGTGTATAAACTCGATGTAGTGGTGTATAAACACAATGAAGAGTTGTATAGAGAAACACAAGGAAGTGGTGTATAGGGATGCACAATGAAGTGGTGTATAAACACAATGAAGTGGTGTATAGAGAAACACAAGGAAGTGGTGTATAAACACAATGAAATGGTGTATAGAGAAACACAAGGAAGTTTGTATAAACACAATGTAGTGGTGTATAAACACAATGTAGTGGAGTATAAACACAATGAAGAGTTGTATAGATAAAAACAAGGGAGTGGTGTATAGGGAAGCACAATGAAGTGGTGTATAAGCACAATGTAGTGGTGTATAAACACAATGTAGTGGTGTATAGAGAAACACAAGGAAGTGGTGTATAAACACAATGTAGTGGTGTATAAACACAATGTAGTGGTGTAAAAACACAATGTAGTGGTGTATAAACACAATGTAGTGGTGTATAAACATAATGTAGTGGTGTATAAACATAATGTAGTGGTGTATAAACACAATGCAGTGGTGTATAGAGAAACACAAGGAAGTGGTGTATAGGGATGCACAATGAAGTGGTGTATAAACACAATGTAGTGGTGTATAAACAAAATGTAGTGGTGTATAAACACAATGTAGTGGTGTATAAACACAATGTAGTGGTGTATAAACATAATGTAGTGGTGTATAAACACAATGAAGTGGTGTATAGAGAAACACAAGGAAGTTGTGTATAAACACAATGTAGTGGTGTATAAACACAATGTAGTGGTGTATAAACACAATGTAGTGGTGTATAAACACAATGAAGAGTTGTATAGAGAAGAACAAGGAAGTGGTTATAGGGATGCATAGGAAGTGGTGTATAAATACAATGTAGTGGTGTATAGAGAAACACAAGGAAGTGGTGTATAAACGCAATGAAGTGGTGTATAGAGAAACACAAGGAAGTGGTGTATAAACACAATGTAGTGGTGTATAGAGAAACACAATGTAGTGGTTATAAACACAATGTAGTGGTGTATAAACACAATGTATTGGTGTATAAACACAATGTAGTGGTGTATAAACACAATGAAGAGTTGTATAGAGAAGAACAAGGAAGTGGTTATAAGGATGCACAATGAAGTGGTGTATAAACACAATGTAGTGGTGTCTAATGAAACACAAGGAAGAGGTGTATAAACACAATGAAATGGTGTATAGAGAAACACAAGGAAGTGGTGTATAAACACAATGTAGTGGTAAATAAACACAATGTAGTGGTGTATAAACACAATGTAGTGGTGTATAAACAAAATGTAGTGGTGTATAAACACAATGAAGTGGTGTATAGAGAAACACAAGGAAGTGGTGTATAAACACAATGAATTGGTGTATAGAGAAACACAAGGAAGTTGTGTATAAACACAATGTAGTGGTGTACAAACACAATGTAGTGGTGTATAAACACAATGTAGTGGTGTATAAACACAATGTAGTGGTTTATAACACAATGTAGTGGTGTATAGACACAATGTAGTGGTGTATTAACACAATGTAGTGGTGTATAAACACAATGTAGTGGTGTATAATCACAATGTAGTTGTGTATAAACACAATGTAGTGGTGTATAACACAATGTAGTGGTGTTTAGACACAATGTAGTGGTGTATAAACACAATGTAGTGGTGTATAAACACAATGTTGTGGTGTATAAACACAATGTAGTGGTGTATATCTCAATGTAGTGGTGTATAAACACAATGTAGTGGTGTATAACACAATGTAGTGGTGTATAACACAATGTAGTGGTGTATAACACAATTTAGTGGTGTATAGACACAATGTAGTGGTGTATAAACACAATGTAGTGGTGTATAACACAATGTAGTGATGTATAGACACAATGTAGTGGTGTATAAACACAATGTAGTGGTGTATAATCACAATGTAGTGGTGTATAAACACAATGTAGTGGTGTATAACACAATGTATTGGTGTATAGACACAATGTAGTGGTGTATAAACACAATATAGTGGTGTATAAACACAATGTAGTGGTGTATAAACACAATGTAGTGGTTATAAACACAATGTAGTGGTGTATAAACACAATGTAGTGGTGTATAACACAATGTAGTGGTGTATAACACAATGTAGTGGTGTATAGACACAATGTAGTGGTGTATAAACACAATGTAGTGGTGTATAGCACAATGTAGTGGTGTATAACACAACGTAGTGGTGTATAGACACAATGTAGTGGTCTATAAACACAATTTAGGGCTGTGCATGGCTAAAATATATTTCGAAACAACCCACACCACCATGTGGACTAGACCATTTATTATCCATAAGCATTAAACAGACACAAGACAATGGTCTGGTTGTTCACCCAGACATTGCTGTAAATCTATCTGCCAACCAGTTACGCGCTCGGGAAGGGGGAGACGTGGATACAAGTAAGAAGCGACAAATGGGGTGAAAGTGTCTGCATGACACCAAAAGAGTTCAGTGCACAATTAATGCGAATCTCAGCTCTATATGTAGTTTGTATTGAGTTGTGGTATTGGTGGACAATTAATGCGAATCTTATCTCTATATATAGTTTGTATTGACTTATATTTTTGCAGTAAGTTATATTATTGCAGTAAGTTGTATTATTGCAGTAAGTTATATTATTGCAGTAAGTTATATTATTGCAGTAAGTTATATTATTGCAGTAAGTTATATTATTGCAGTAAGTTATATTAAACATACAGACAGATTAGATAAGGGGTCAGAAAAGTTTGAAACATAGTTATTTATTTGAATTCAATATATAACAGGTGTTAAGATGGAGGAATTCAATGTTATACAAAGATGGCATACTAGACTGTTGGACTGAAAAGTCTTTCTGCAAGGAGTCAATAGCTACTGAGAGTATTTTCTGCAAGGAGCCAATAGCTACTGAGTAGTCTTTCTGCAAGGAGCCAATAGCTACTGAGTAGTCTTTCTGCAAGGAGCCAATAGCTACTGAGTAGTCTTCCTGCAAGAAGCCAATAGCTACTGAGTAGTCTTTCTGCAAGGAGCCAATAGCTACTGAGTAGTCTTTCTGCAAGGAGCCAATAGCTACTGAGTAGTCTTTCTGCAAGGAGCCAATAGCTACTGAGTAGTCTTTCTGCAAGGAGCCAATAGCTACTGAGTAGTCTTTCTGCAAGGAGCCAATAGCTACTGAGTATTCAGTTTTGTTGAGACCATATTGCATCACACCATAAGCCTGACTAGTATGAGCTGGGGACGCCACAATAAGAAAACTGACTTGCTGGGGATTGTAAACATCATTGCATGATTCAGGCTTGTAATTTCACTGCCACGTTTAGTTAGATTAGACAGATTGGTTGATGGGACAGCTTGATATTTTAACAGATCGACATATTGAAAAGATTATATATTGGGCAGTATGATAGATGGACAGATTGATAGACTTGACAGTTTGATAGATAGACTGGAAAGATTGATACATTGGACGACAAATTGAATAAATTATTTATTGAGCAGATTGATAGATGGACAGATTGATAGACTTGACAGATTGATAGATAGACCGGAAAGATTGATACATTAGACGACAGATTGATGGATTGGGGGAGGGGATCCAGTTTGTCAAGTCAAAGCTGTAAATCCCACTGTGTCACCCGTGGTGCATCCGTGGTCATTGCACTATCGGCCATGTTGGGGATGGAAATAAACACCCTTTTAGTGGTTTATAAAGGATCGAAGATATAAATATCTCCTTTTCATAGGGACGTAAGAGACAGATTAGAAAGATACATCGCATACATTAATATATGCATTTATAGACACAAATATCCAGACACAAAGATTTTTAAAAAATATTGGATAGATATAAAATATAGATAAGAACAGAAATGATGTCATTGTTATAGTGAATCAAAAGGAATCAAAATAAAATCCAGCTTCAGGTCTGAACTGCACGATACATCAGTTCAACGATACATCAGTTCAACGATACATCAGTTCAACGATACATCAGTTCAACGATACATCAGTTCAACAATACATCAATTCAAGAATACATCAATTCAACGATACATCAGTTCATTGATCAGAATTTAATACAAACCCTGGACCCCACGCAACCACATCTTTCAATCTGACTCAAGTCTCACAAGCTCCGCACCCCACAGGGCTATTAGTTTACCCACTTCCACCTCTTCAGCCCCGACCATGCCCACACACCATGGTAACCCTAAACAACATAGGTCGTGTGAACAACACATGTATTATACCACCCCTTCTCACAACCCCCTCCCCCAGCCTTTCCGAGCTGGTGTTTGTGTCATGTGATACTTCCACCTTAACTTACCACCACCCGGCCATCTGAAGTTTAACTCTCACTACACACACACACACACATACACACTTATGTTTCGCTCAAGTTCATAACAGCCAACTATATACACTGAATACATCTAGCATAACGGCCAACTATTTACACTAAATACATCAAACAATGTGTTCATAACGGCCAACTATTTACACTAAATACATCTAGCATAACGGCCAACTATTTACACTAAATACACCAAGCAGTGTGTTCATAACAGCCAACTATTTACACTAAATACATCTAGCATAACGGCCAACTATTTACACTAAATACACCAAGCAGTGTGTTCATAACGGCCAACTATTTACACTAAATACATCAAGCAATGTGTTCATAACGGCCAACTATTTACACTAAATACACCAAGCAGTGTGTTCATAACGGCCAACTATTTACACTAAATACACCAAGCAGTGTGTTCATAACGGCCAACTATTTACACTAAATACATCAAGCAATGTGTTCATAACGGCCAACTATTTACACTAAATACACCAAGCAGTGTGTTCATAACGGCCAACTATTTACACTAAATACACCAAGCAGTGTGCTGTCATTGTTGGAGGGTTTCCTGCCAATAAACAATATGTTTCCCTAGAATGAAACGATTACGAATGTTTTTAATCTTCGATGCACCACCCCCAACCCAGCTTGTTATTTTTGTTAACAAATATATAGATAGCCGGCGACTATTGTTGTTAACAAATATATAGATAGCCGGCGACTATTGTTGTTAACAAATATATAGATAGCCGGCGACTATTGTTGTTAACAAATATATAGATAGCCGGCGACTATTGTTGTTAACAAATATATAGATAGCCGGCGACTATTGTTGTTAACAAATATATAGATAGCCGGCGACTATTCATGTCATCTTTTCTGCCAAACGCCAAGAATTACTTTCTCAACTCTTCCTCACCCCCAGCCCCCCTCCCGGGGCTAGGGTATGTGATATGCCTATTGCTGCAGACCATTTCTGTAACATTGTTGGAATCATTTATCTGGCCATCTCTGCAGACCAATGCTGTCACATGGCTGGAATCATTTATCTGTTTATATCTGCAGACCACTGCTGTAACATGGTTGGAATCATTTATCTGTTTATCTCTGCAGACCAATGCTGTAACATGGTTGGAATCATTTATCTGTTTATCTCTGCAGACCAATGCTGTAACATGGTTGGAATCATTTATCTGTTTATCTCTGCAGACCAATGCTGTAACATGGTTGGAATCATTTATCTGGCCATCTCTGCAGATCACTGCTGTAACATGGTAGGAATCATTTGTCTGGCCATCTCTGCAGATCACTGCTGTAACATGGTTGGAAATTCAAACATAAAAGATATTTAAACACAAGCCATATTTAAACACAACCCATATTTAAACACAACCCATATTATCTATAGCCCATCATTAAATGCAGCACACATTTCAAACAACAAAATGGAAAACAAAACTCGGTGATTTTTTTTTTCTTGTGGAAAGCACGGGGACACAGTTCCGACACCTTTTTCCGTAGACTTTTGTTTACCGCACTATCTTCAGTGTTATTTCTTTATGACACGACGGCGTTCAATGACCTTTATTTTTTTTTGGAAAAAAAGCACTGGCTAAACTCAACCGATATTTAAATTCAACACAGACTTTCAAAAAATGACAACATTATTTATCACAACATTATTTATCACAACATTATTTATCACAACATTATTTATCACAACATTATTTATCACAACATTAATCTCAAAGATATTTTAACACAACGCAAAATTCAACACAACACATGACTGTAGTTAATGGTGAATGTAAAATAAAAACAACAAAAACAGAGAGTCGGGCAAACGTGCAATAGAAACTTGAGACAAACTTGTTGAAAGTTGAGTCCCCATGTCAATAAGAAACCTGTTTGTTCAGTGCTCAACTGTAACATGATAGTGTACAAGCTGAGGGGAGGGGGACACTGTAAGATGGGAACACTACTGGCTAGTTTAGGTTATGTGTAAGACATGTTCTCAACTGTGTAGTGGCAAGTAAATGCTGTACATTATATTCAAAACGTAATAATACAAGTTGCGATGACAAGAAGCAATATATTAAAAATGTAATAATAATAAAAGTTGCGATGACAAGAAGCAATATATTAAAAATGTAATAATACAAGTTGCGATGACAAGAAGCAATATATTAAAAATGTAATAATACAAGTTGCGATGACAAGAAGCAATATATTAAAAATGTAATAATACAAGTTGCGATGACAAGAAGCAATATATTAAAAATGTAATAATACAAGTTGCGATGACAAGAAGCAATGTTAAGTTGACATTGACACGACGGTTTTTCATTTATTTGAAAATGTATGGATTTAAAATAAAACAACTGAAGGTTTAATTGAACACTGCTAATTGTATTTGTGTATAGTATTATATAATTTTTCATTTCCATTTAAGAAAATATATATATTATGCATATTATTTACAGATCAGTACACAGGATACTTAATCATATATTATAAAATGTATCCAACCTAAATTTCTTAAAGACACGTTTTTTCAAATAATACACGTTAATGTGAGATGAGACCTGAGATGTGGGGAGAGACAGATTGAAATAGAACCCCTCTCTCCACACCACACTAACCCTATTTAATAAGGTGATAACTTAAGAAATGAAAGTATTGTGCCGATTGATTTCATTCTGTACACAGTGAATGAAGACAGACAACCCAATTTGTATTCAACTAAAGACTTCATTTTTATTAACTTGTATTTTATTTATTTGTGGTTTTTGTTTTTACTTTGGTATTACTAATGTATGATTTCTAGACAAAAAAATATTTAATCCTTTTGAAGCTTTTAATTGTTCCTTTGGATTGTATTTAGTTGTGGTTCATTGTTTCAATCAATTATCGTAATGTAGTCAGTTACTTTCATCAAAGAGAGATAATTCAATAATATTTTCTTACTAGCTGTACCCTGCAAAACCTTTGCATAGAGTTATATCCCGTTATGCTTGATCGGTAGGCTAGGTTTTTTTTTTTGGTCTCGGGCAGATCCGATTTTTTCATGATTATATTTTAAACTGGAATACTGTCGTATTAATTCTTTACTTTCGATATAACGCAGAACCCACACCGCTATTATGTATATAGATTTTAAACTTAGTTACAATTGTACACTTTCCATAGTTTTCTTTAACTATTTACTCTCGTGTGTGTATTTATTTAATATGTACATATTTATTTCTTATAACATAAAGCTCATTACTGATAAATGCGTATTGAAGTAAAATTTTAAAGTGAAAATTGGATTGATATTTTGCCTACAGTTACACAATTATTTACTATAAACACAAAGTTATAAGGGGATGTGGGGTGGATAATCTAAACAAAGGGGACTGCATATATCAGGTTTGCATGTGTCAATCACGCCTTAGTGTCATGCTGCGTTATAAGATTATTAGCTTATGATTAACACCAGTCTCTAGTTTATCTATGTCTCCACAACACAAAGAATGCATTCATTAACACCAGTCTCTAGTTTACCTATGTCTCCTCAACACAAAGAATGCATTCATTAACACCCATCTCTAGTGTATATATGTCTCCACAACACAAAGAATAAATTAATTTCAATAATTGTGCCCTTGTTTCAGGTGTCTCAGAACATGACAGGGGAGCATCGATTGTCTGCTCCTGGTGCCAGAAACAAGGTACTAAACTCTTCACACTGGACACACCTACTGGAACGAAATCTTTCTGCAGTGAAGTTTGTTTTACTCAGTGTCGTCGGGCATCTTTTAAAAAGAAGAAAGTGAGTATAGGTTCTGACTGAGTCTATTGGTAGTGAGTCTATAGATACTGGCTGAGTCTATAAGTACTGATTGTGTCTATAGGTACTTACTGAATCTATAGGTACTGGCTGAGTCTATGGTAGTGACTGTGTCTATTGGTACTGACTGAGTCTATTGGTAGTGACTGAGTCTATAGCTACTGACTGAGTCTATTGGTAGTGACTGTGTCTATATGCACTTACTGAGTCTATCGGTACTGACTGAATCTATAGGTACTGACTGAGTTTATAGATAGTGACTGAGTCTATTGATACTAACTGAGTCTAAAGGTACTATTGACTGAGTAAATAGGTTCTAACTAAGTCTATTGGTACTAACTGAGTCTATAAGTACTACTGACTGAGTCTGTAAGTTCTGGCTAGGGTCTATTGTGAAATTGTCACAATAAAACTGACTAAGTCTATTTTGATATAGTGAGTATAGGAACTGACTGTATATGCACATGTTTTCCATAATAAGATCTAATCTACAAAATATACATTAATATACATTAATTCATTTCCTTCCAAGTAAGTGTATTATTCTCACTCATAGACCCCCTTAAACAACTTACAATAGTCTATGCTCACTCATTGAGTTAAACCTCTTTCAAGAGTCTGTGCTCACTCATTGAGTCAAACCTCTTTCAAGAGTCTGTGCTCACTCATTGAGTCAAACCTCTTTCAAGAGTCTGTGCTCACTCATTGAGTCAAACCTCTTTCAAGAGTCTATGCTCACTCATTGAGTCAAACCTCTTTCAAGAGTCTATGCTCACTCATTGAGTCAAACCTCTTTCAAGAGTCTATGCTCACTCATTGAGTCAAACCTCTTTCAAGAGTCTATGCTCACTCATTGAGTCAACCTCTTTCAAGAGTCTATGCTCACTCATTGAGTCAAACCTCTTTCAAGAGTCTATGCTCACTCATTGAGTCAAACCTCTTTCAAGAGTCTATGCTCACTCATTGAGTCAAACCTCTTTCAAGAGTCTATGCTCACTCATTGAGACATTGTGTCTCATTTAATAATTTTACTTAATCAGCGTATCAAATAAATATCAATATTCTGATCTGGGTCTTAGGGCGAGTTTATTTCTTTATTCACCAGCCTCTTTATAATGGACATTCACCAGCCTCTTTATAATGGACATTCACCAGCCCCTTTATATTGGACATTCACCAGCCTCTTTATAATGGACATTCACCAGCCTCTTTATAATGGACATTCACCAGCCTCTTTATAATGGACATTCACCCGCCTCTTTATAATGGAGAACATGGTACCACAAGTCTAGGGATCAAAATAGAATCAAGAACAAATGTTTTAATTATACAAACCAATGATTATACAATGAATTATGGGCTACAAACCAATGAAAATTAAGACATAAACTAATACATTAGATACTGGCGTATAAGTCGATCTCACAGAGAAGTCGAGAGTATTTTTAAGCGGGAAATTACGAAATTTGTTAGACCCGAGCATAAGTCAATGTTAAAACTTGAGAACCATCATATTCTTACATTTCACAATTTATACCGCAGGACTTTGATCGTAATTACATTTGAATTTGCTTCTGTTAACGCACTTTAACATCATGCACTAGGCACCAACCGATAAACACGGGGTGACCGCATTGGAACCCTCACGATTGCATTGCAGCCACTCTACCAACTGAACCATCCAGCCACTCTACCAACTGAACTATCCAGCCACTCTAACAACTGAACTATCCAGCCACTCTACCAACTAAACCATCCAGCCACTCTACCAACTGAACTATTCAGCCACTCTACCAACTGAACTATCCAGGCACTCAACCAACTGAACTATCCAGCCACTCTACCAACTGAACTATCCAGCCACTCTACCAACTGAACTATCCAGCCACTCTACCAACTGAACTATCCAGCCACTCTACCAACAAAACTATCCAGCCACTCTACCAACTGAACTATCCAGGCACTTTACCAACTGAACTATACAGCCACTCTACCAACTGAACTATCCAGGCACTTTACCAACTGAACTATCCAGCCACTCTACCAACTGAACTATCCAGCCACTCTACCAACTGAACTATCCAGCCACTCTACCAACTGAACTATCCAGCCACTCTACCAACTGAACTATCCGGGCACTCGACCAAGTGAACTATCCAGCCACTCTACCAACTGAACTATCCGGGCACTCTACCAACTGAACTATCCAGCCACTCTACCAACTGAACTATCCAGCCACTCTACCAACTAAACTATCCAGGCACTTTACAAACTGAACTATCCAGCCACTCTACCAACTGAACTATCCAGGCACTTTACCAACTGAACTATCCAGCCATTCTACCAACTGAACTATGCAGCCTCTCTACCAACTGAACTATCCAGCCACTCTACCAACTGAACTATCCAGCCACTCTACCAACTGAACTGTCCAGCCAATTTACCAACTGAACTATCCAGGCACTTTACCAACTGAACTATACAGCCACTCTACCAACTGAACTATCCAGGCACTTTACCAACTGAACTATCCAGCCACTCTACCAACTGAACTATCCAGCCACTCTACCAACTGAACTATCCAGCCACTCTACCAACTGAACTATCCAGCCACTCTACCAACTGAACTATCCAGGCACTTTACAAACTGAACTATCCAGCCACTCTACCAACTGAACTATCCAGCCACTCTACCAACTGAACTATCCAGCCACTCTACCAACTGAACTATCCAGGCACTTTACAAACTGAACTATCCAGCCACTCTACCAACTGAACTATCCAGGCACTTTACCAACTGAACTATCCAGCCATTCTACCAACTGAACTATCCAGCCACTCTACCAACTGAACTATCCAGCCACTCTACAAACTGAACTATCCAACCACTCTACCAACTGAACTATCCAGCCACTTTACCAACTGAACTATCCAGGCACTTTACCAACTGAACTATACAGCCACTCTACCAACTGAACTATCCAGCCACTCTACCAACTGAACTATCCAGCCACTTCGCCCCATTTATGTTAGAAGTCTAGATGCTATTAATAAATTAGATATGCTGTGGGTTCAGAAACAGGTCAATGCAAATTTAATAAAGAGCTGCAAAACGCTACGACAAATGAATGTCGAGTCTATGTTTCTGGTTTCCGCCATCGCAGTGGCTACGGATACGACAGGTTGTACTCCGTATTTTTTTCCCGGGGTACGACTATAGATTGCCTGCGTTGCTTGCGGTGTTGAGTGTACAAATGTTGTTACCCAAATTCTACGGAATATTGTATGGCCTGCGGATAAGTCGACCCGGTGTTTTTCAGTTAATTTTACGGCATAAATATTTCGGCTTATACGTGAATATCTACGGTAGTAATAACTATGGGTTTTAAGGAAATATTCAATTTTAATCATACTAATGTCTTTAATAAAATGTTTAGGTTTATTAGTATGATAATAGAAATACTATCAACAAATTATGTTTGTCTATTGTCAGGTGTGTGATTGGTGCAAGCATGTCCGACACACTGTTAACTTTGTAGACTTTCAAGAAGGTGACGTTCAGCTTCAGTTCTGCAGTGAAAAATGTCTGAATCAGTACAAAATGAACATCTTCTGTACAGAGGCCAGACAGCATTTGCAGCATATTCAGAACATTGTCGGTGATGAGGACAAGCGAAAGGAGGGCAAACAGGGAGAACTGCTCATCACTCCACAGCTCTGGCTGTATGGGAACTCCCACGAGAGCAACGACAGCATAAAGGAAGAGGTGACCTCTGTGAGTTATGAAAAGGCCGTTGAAAGAAACAGAGAGAGACAGAGGGAATATTCCAAAGGTGACGAGGATGAGGAGCCGGGCGAGTTGAGAGACAAAGACTCCACACTTAATGGTGGCAGCAGGTTGGTTCACAGCGATGATAGCTGCTGCTCGCTAGAAGACAAAGTTGGTTTTAATTCTGTCCCGCTTCGTCTACATCGCCCTCACTCTGACGTCATGCACTCACCACCTAGGCACTCAATTTTAAAACCAGAAGAGACTCATCTCAACGGAGGAGAAGCCAGGCAGAAGAAAGATTTAGGAAAGTCTAGAAAATCTGCAGATCAAAAAACCCGTTCGTCGACCTCAGATCAATCAAAAGAGAGTCTTGGTGCTCATCATTTCAGAAAAGAAAAGAATTTTTACTCACCAAAGAACATTGCTGACTTAGCGTCATCAAGGATAACAGGGCTTCAAGGCAGCATCGAGTCTCAAACTTCACATCCGCTGCTCCCCAACTGGGCGTCCTCTCAACTGTTGGCAATGATGCCCCCACATCTGAACTCCGGGATAAATTTAGGGGCCGTCAGCTACGCAGCCAACCCACTCCTCTACTCCAGTCTGTTTGGTACAAGTCATTTAAACAGCCACACAGAGAAAGAGCATCAAGTCAAATCGAGACATGAATCCAGAAGAGAACTGCTGAGAGACAGGGATCGCTTCACGGACCAAGGGGACAGGAAAAGAGAAAAGTCAACAACAGTTCCCCTCTCCCCGTCCACATCTCACTCTTCAGCAGACACACCAGGTCCGGCCACTACGTCAGGGTCAGTCGGACTACATCCACACCCTGCTATTCATCCTCAAATGTTGGCAGAGCTGGCGCGACACTTCCCACACAACCATCTTCTTTTAGGGGACACCGCCCCAACCAGTCCGCTGTCTCACTACTTCACCAACCCGTCGCTGGCCGGGCTGCTTCCGTTTCCGTTTCCTGTCAATCAGTCGCACCATCCACCGCGTACTGTAATGACCACACCAGCAGTCCACAACACACCATCGACGTCTACCACTCAGCCACAAGTTCCTCCACCACAACCACCCCTACAGTACCCAGGCCTTCCACCGGTCACTGTAATGGTTCCTTACCCCGTGGCCGTACCGATACCAATACCATTGCCCGTACCCATTCCCATAAGCCCTGACAAACTCCTGGCTTATTTCAGAGAAAAGTCTGAAACTGAGAAACCTAATGTAAAAAAAACAAGTAGCTTCCCTTACAATCGCTCGAGATCCCCCGATGAAGTCAGGCCGAGGGCATCGAGTGCCAACCATGTGGTCAGTCCTTTGGCCGCACTTTCTCCAAGACCTACGTCTAAATGTTCCTCTCTTGGGGGCGTGCCTTTAGTGTCCACACCATCTCTTACAGAGTCACCGGAGCCTGGGCTAGTGATGTTGACTGGCCGTGAGTCGGCGGACTCCATCATGACTCTCAGACGTGAGATGGGCAGATCCCAGATGAGAGTCTCCTCAGCCTCGCCGTGCTCGTCAACCAACGTAAAGATCTTGATGAGCCCCGGTGTCGCGCCTTACACTTTGGATCTATCCAGGGGCGTGTCCCAGGACTCTCTCCGAAACGAAGATGAGGCAATGGACCTCAGCAAAATGTCCTCCCGTTCCGAGTCTCCAAGGAGGTCCACAGACAGTTCGGAAAGAGAAAATAAATCTGCGAGTAAGCGGGGCGCACTCAGTGATACGGACGTGGGCACAAGTCGTGACATTAAGGTCCCCCGGATACACATCATCTCCGAACCCCCTGATCCGCCTCTGAGCCAACCCCCTCCGAGTGTCACTCTGCCTCAACCGTTAGAACAGTCTACCTACTCCAGCAGAAGAAGCAGGATCCTAGACGCACCCAGCGTCCCGAAGAAATCTCGAAGTCCCTCACCTGAACGACGTTACATACGGACCGTCCCCAGGGACATGGTGGAGGCGGCCAGACGCCGAGGTCTTAGGGCGAGGGTTCGATCGAAATAATATCGGGGTCCTTTAAACTTACATCAACTTCCCTCAGTAGTGGACAGATTATATTATAGATTAATATCAATGAGACGGGTGGATTTCAACTGAGGTAACTGTGAGTCTGTGTTCTTTATACAACAGTCGACATTATGGAGACATTGTCCAATGGCACAAAGTTTATCTCATGTCATGTAGTGATATAATGCTGCTCATCATTCTTAGAGGTGAATAGATGTATCCATGGATATAATGACCTACGGATGTATCCATGGATAAAAAGAACTATGGATGTATCCAAGTGTTTTGTCACCATACTGTTACACAATGACGGAATTATTTACATCAGTTTGTCAGTGTTAATCCTCTCACTCAATAAATATGTGAGCAGGAACTGAATTTGAACATGTTTTTGTGCATGGTTGGTTTTATCGAAATGATAAATATTTCATTTAAAGACTTGAAGTTTGACATTTGTTATTGTAATAATTGCTGGCATTTTTTTTTAAATAAAGATAAAATATCTTTCATGATTATGTTGAAAATATCTTATGGATGTTTTTTTTTTATTCTGATGTGTTATCGGTTTTTAAATCTTTGCTTTGAGATTTCTAAGTGCAATAAATCTGATATATTAATTTAGCTGGTATTGTGTAATGTATTTTATAATTAGGTATTCACTGGACTCATTAGTTTTTGTCTTATCATTTATATACACAATTGTAATAGTTCTAAGGGAAGCAACCATTTTTTTTAATGTAAGAAAAAAGTATAACTTCCCTTAGTATAAAAAAGTGTACAACTGTACATGCTGATGAGTAAATATGTGTGTTTATGATTGTGTGCATCTGTTTGGGATTATATTTGTGTGAAACTGTTTGGGTTGTTTTGGTTTGGGTGTGTTTGTGTGTGTTAACATATAATATTTCAATAATGTGTATACTATACAAATGATTTCATTGAATAATTTACTACAGTTAGTCTGGTTATCAGTTACTACACAAGGCAATCTTTATCTGATAAAAAAAAAGTTTAAAGTATTAACCGCTAGTGATTAGTGTAAGTGTCTGTAACCTTGTATAAATTGACACACCTCCAGTTAGGAAATAAATAGATACACAGATCCCTTTACAATCAAAAGCGAACAACACACTTGTATTGTTTCTACTCACTGAGTGGCCATGACATACTTGTATTGTTTCTACTCACTGAGTGGCCATGACATACATGTATTGTTTCTACTCACTGAGTGGCCATGACATACATGTATTGTTTCTACTCACTGAGTGGCCATGACATACATGTATTGTTTCTACTCACTGAGTGGCCATGACATACATGTATTGTTTCTACTCACTGAGTGGCCATGACATACATGTATTGTTTCTACTCACTGAGTGGCCATGACATACATGTATTGTTTCTACTCAATGAGTGGCCATGACATACATGTATTGTTTCTACTCAATGAGTGGCCATGACATACATGTATTGTTTCTACTCACTGAGTTGCAACCTATAGATCTTTCTTTCCCTCCTTTATCTATATGTATTAGGCGAGATTGTTTGTTCATACTTGTGCTTGTATTGTATATAAAATGTGTTGTATTATATTCTACATAATGTTCCACATTACCTTTGTTAACAAACAATTGGACAGTCAAATATCTCAAGTTTTTTGCTTTATTCTCTTATTGAAAACTGATTTTTGAAGAAGAGAGTTGGAACAATTACAAAGGAGAAAAACTTTAATTACAAAACTTTATTTATTGTACAAATCTAAACAACAAAAACTGAATGGATGTTGTTTTTTTTTTAAATTTTGAAATTGAAACCATTCAATACCGTGTGAAATAAAGTCAATTTATTGGAAAATATTATTAATAGTTGTTTGCATTGTCGCTTTATTCCATCGTATGTCCTACACACTTGTTCAGTCCACTTAAGGCTCTTATAGTTTGTTTATTTATAAAATAAAACAACTAACGAGATTCAGTTTAGTTTATTAAAATATTATTATTTCAGTTTACAAGAACCAAATAAAACTATTTTTAATAAATGTAATATTGAATTATAAAAAAAAAAACAGTATTAGATGTTTGTTGTTGTTCAATTTAATAATGTAATGAATCTAATAGTTGGTTGATTCGTTATAATTAACGCAAGCAACATTTTCATAACGTTGTAATTAATATAATATCGGACTGTATTACACTCATGTTTTCTACATATGGTGATAATAAAATAGTTTATTTGTTACATACAGGGAGTATTGGTTATTGGTTCACTACTTAGTATACAGTAAACTGATTGAGATGTTATAGTCTATGGATTACTTAGATGGAATGTTGGTTGTTGGTTCACTACTTAGTATACAGTAAACTGATTGAGATGTTGTAGTCTATGGATTACTTAGATGGAATGTTGGTTGTTGGTTCACTACTTAGTATACAGTAAACTGATTGAGATGTTATAGTCTATGGATTACTTAGATGGAATGTTGGTTGTTGGTTCACTACTTAGAATACAGTAAACTGATTGAGATGTTGTAGTCTCTGCGTTGCTGCTTGTGGTGGCATCTGTACTGGGAGACGGAATGTTCTCCTTTGTGGTTGACCCCTTATCTGATGAGGGCTTGGATGTGTCCATCACATATGGCGGCTGTGTGCTCAATGCGGCGCATGCGCAAGTTTTACACCCAGACTTGTCTCTGAGATGGCCTGAGGGACACGGAAGCCAGCACCGTCTCTGATCACAGGGAGGTCTGCAGTCACATGTGTTACAGCCCATGTTGTCTTTGATGTAGCCGCCGGGGCAATACTCCACGCAGGTACGCGCCAGGCACCAGGGGGCGCCACAGGAATACGTGCACGTGATGGGGCAGTTGAGCTCATTCTTTGTGGCGTAGGCTACACACCCTTGTGGCGGGTCGGCACACGTTGATTTCTCACATCGGTTGTGTGTAAGGGCTGATAAGACATGAAAATGATTCAGTTACGTCATTCATACAAACATTTGTATTTTTATCACATTTTAAACAAATTCATTATTTCAACCAAAGCCGAAATAATGGGTTCTCGTACAATGTTTATTTTAGTCCCTCAGAAATTTCGAGGTCATAAATGTGAACGATTGCTGGATTTAGATTCAACATTATTACGTTCAATGTGATATTAAAATAATAAATTACCCAGTTGGGCGTAACTCGCGCAGAATAATTAACGAAGCTATTCACACAATAGTTGTATAACACTTTCTGCCATTTAATGAATATAGACGTTATTGACACAATAGTTGTATAACACTTCCTGCCATTTAATGAATGTAGAATACATTCTGATAACGGAAGTTTTATATCACTAAACTCTTTCTGACACAGAATACATTGAGAAGACATTCTTTGGAACGGTGAATTAAAACAGTCGATTGCTTTCTGCCACTATATGAATATACAAGACATTCTTTGCTTTCAACTTTACTCATCTCTTGGCTCCTAGGGGCTGTCTATTTATTACCTGAAGAAAATAGGGGTGTGGGATAATGTAAAATTTTTGAAATGGTGTATGGAGAGGGTAAATTGACGTCAAAATATCAATATTCTAGAATACAAAGTCTTGGTTTATTCGTGAAATCGAATGTTCATGTTTCTTTTTATAAAATTAAAATTTGTTTACAAAATACAATGTTACACTTCATTTGAATATAATTACTGTATACAACATTATACTCATTTAAATATAATTACAATATACAATGTTACACTTCATTTGAATATAATTACAATATACAACATTACACTTCATTTAAATATAATTACAATATACAATGTTACACTTCATTTAAATATAATTACAATATACAATGTTACACTTCATTTAAATATAATTACAATACAATACAATATAATTACACTTCATTTGTTACATAATAATTCTATTGTGCATTTATCATATTACTGTGTATTCTGTATTACTGAGCAGTGGTAGAAGGTCAAAGGTAACCGTATAGCCATGAATAAAATACTTATTTACGACTTTCATTGTAACCTGTTTATTGCCATCTGAAAGATAGGAACGGGAGGTGGTTGTTTTGATCTCTGTTATATATAAAAAAAAAAGTATGAAGATCCAAAAGTTATTGGGGGAGGGGGGGTTAATGTATAAATTTTTGGATTTGTATTGTATGTGAACGCTCCATATGTCTGTTTCGGGTGGAGGAATGGACGACCCCTTAGTGAGTATTTTTAGAGCTTTGTTGAATTAGTAGTTTACATTGTATGAATACTTTCATAATCCTTGTCAACAAGAGAGGATTACCTTGTATAATCGCCATAATGTTTCAAATAGATTTAGCCAACAATTTTCTTTATCATAGAGAACGGTTTTAGTAAATTAATAATGAACATTGTAACATTATTTCAAACGTACCGTTTATAATGGAGGATGCCTCACTCAATGATACAGTAATCATGAAAGTGCAAGAAACGAAGCTCACAGTCGATAAAACGATCATTATTAGTGGATTCACTTCATGAGATGAACATCGATTTCAACAAGGGGAAATAGGTCACCAAAACAAAAACACGTCAAAACTGAAGTGCACCCACACAAGAAAATCAGTTATGACAGTTTTTAAAACAAAAGAGGTCCAGTAGAGAGTCATAGAGGTGATTTGCATAACCAGTTTTGTACAGGTTGGATGTGAGCTGACAGTAACGGTCACGTGACGATTTTCTATTTCAACTTTAGGTTACACAAACTTAATGAAGGTGAGGAAAAAATAAAATAATACGTGTGTATATGTCTAGGTGTTTATCAACATCAGAGGCGGATTTAAGGATCTTTTTATTTTATCTCTGTGCCCCGGGACACAAATGACCTAAGTCTGCTTCTGATCACTATAGTTGTGTGAATGTTTAATAATTAATTTATCCACACACACTATAGTTGTGTGAATGTTTAATAATTAATTTATCCACACACACTATAGTTGTGTGAATGTTTAATAATTAATTTATCCACACACACTATAGTTGTGTGAATGTTTAATAATTAATTTATCCACACAGAGGCGGAATGTGCGACCACGGTAAAGATATATAAAAGGGTTAAAATTTTAACTTGTAGTACAATTCTAAATTCACGTGCAGTATAATTCTAAATTCACGTGCAGTACAATTCTAAATTCACAGATTTACTGATAGTAGGCTACATGTGTACTCACAGATTTACTGATAGTAGGCTATATGTGTACTCACAGATTTACTGATAGTAGGCTACATGTGTACTAACAGATTTACTGATAGTAGGCTACAAGTGTACTAACAGATTTACTGATTGTAGGATACATGTGTACTCACAGATTTACTGATAGTAGGCTACATGTGTACTCACAGATTTACTGATAGTAGGCTACATGTGTATTAACAGATTTGCTGATAGTAGGATACATGTGTACTAACATATTTACTGATAGTAGGCTACATGTGTACTAACATATTTACTGATTGTAGGCTACATGTGTACTAACAGATTTGCTGATAGTAAGCAACATGTGTACTAACAGATTTGCTGATAGTAGGCAACATGTGTACTATCAGATTTACTGATTGTAGGCTACATGTGTACTAACAGATTTACTGATAGTAGGCTACATGTGTATTAACAGATTTACGGATAGTAGGCTACATGTGTACTAACATATTTAATGATAGTAGGCTACATGTGTATTAACAGATATACGAATAGTAGGCTACATGTGTACTATCAGAATTACTGATTGTAGGCTACATGTGTATTAACAGATCTGACTTTTTAAAAAAAATTATCCAGATATTGATGAAAAAATATATACACATTTCTACATTTGAAAAAAATGTATGAAAATTCATTTTATCTAAATCAAACAAAAAGTGCTTTATTCAACATAAATTCATTGCGAGACTGTTGTCTTTAGTATCTGCATCATTACTAGTGTTGTCAATCGTGATGGTATAAAACAAAAAATGTATACAATTATGATTATTTTTCAAAATGTCATTTTATAGGAGTCATTTTGTAGGAGTCATTTTATAGGAGTCATTTAGTCATGGAATGAACCAAAACAGAACACAATGGATCCTAATATTACTTAATGAAAGGAAGGTCAAAACATACTAAAAATGACAGAATCGATCTATAGAACCAATCATTTTTAGCAACTATAATGTGTTATTAGGAAAGCGACAGCCTGTAAAATAAAGATAGTATAAATTAGTTATATTATATCATATATAGATTGTAAATGTAAGAGATTGTAAATGTAAGAGATTGTAAATGTAAGAGATTGTAAATGTAAGAGATTGAAAATGTAAGAGATTGTAAATGTAAGAGATTGTAAATGTAAGAGATTGTAAATAAAAGAAATAGTAAATGTGACAGATTGTAAATAAAAGAAATAGTAAATGTAAGAAATGTAAGAGATTGTAAATGCAAGAGATTGAAAATGTAATTACCCAAAAGGCATTTAAAAAGAGGAGCGTGTTGTACAAAAATGTGAGGCAATATCCGAGATTGTTTTGTTTCAACTGTAAATTATTTTGGAACAATCTATGTAGTACCTTAGCTCGCATTAATATTTTGGAACAATTTATGTAGTACCTTAGCTCGTATTAATGTTTTGGAACAATCTATGTAGCACCTTAGCTCACATTAATGTTTTCCCCCAAAGCCGTCTGAGCATTTGATCGGGGCAGGGAGGGGGTGGGGATTAGGTTCATAGCAGTTCTTATGGATCAACAAAGTTGGAAAACTTACAGTATTAACTTCTATTAAATATGGTGCTAAAACTCCACGACAGGTAATTGTTGTCCAAGGCCCCCAAATGTATACTTAAGTCTCTTCTTAGGACCCCTAAATACCTGGGAACGGCTCTGGTCTTCAATGTCTAGGGTCCCCATGCTAAATGACATTAATATTTCATTCCTTTTAGCGTTTGTTATAGTAGGCCCGACATGATGGTTTCCCTTGGGGCTGATAATGATGTTAAGCTAAGCCTGCTTGCATTATTTACTATATTTAGACGTGACTGCTTTACTGTTCAGTCAATATGTCTTTATGTACTAGTTTCAAAAACAAAAACATAAAGCACACACATGCATGTGTAGAATTTGTTTATAAAGATCACACACATGCATGTGTAGAATTTGTTCATAAAGATCACACACATGCATGTGTAGAATTTGCTCATAAAGATCACACACATGCATGTGTAGAATTTGTTCATAAAGATCACACACATGCATGTGTAGAATTTGTTCATAAAGATCACACACATGCATGTGTAGAATTTATTCATAAAGATCCATACCCGGTCTTAGCTACGGTACCCCATATATTCTCCAAAAATTGAAGTGATTTAGTAACATCGAAATAAAATCTTAATTACAAAAAGATTATATAGAAATGTATTTATTATGTAAGCATCATTCTTTCATACAAATGGTTCAAAATTGTCTACATTTGGAAATAAAATGTTGAAGTTTGCAGCACTGAGCTACTTTATCAAATATTACTAGATGTAATAGTATTAATATGATGTATCAATTTGGAAACATCACGCATCTGTGTTTATCGCTTTACATAAGATCCACACACACCCATTTCTTAGCTCCTAAGCCCATATTAACTGTAAAGTCTAAATATACAGGAAACTTCTAAACTACACAACAGTTATCTAGAAAAGCATATATGATCTACATGGATTTTTCTTTTATATAGATGGCTCATAAATTAGCAAGATCTGGATAAAAATCATCCGAGTTGAAAGCCCTATGCAAACTGCATACATGGAAGACGGGATTGGGGGAGGGGGGTGTTAGCAACCATCAAACAGACATGTAATGAAATATGTGTGACTTTGTGTCAAACTTGCCAACTTTAAATGTGTCACAAGTCTATTACGCGTCATGTTGTTGTTCTCTTGTCTTTTGATAAATGACCCCAGGGTTATGGACCCTTAGATTTATACTTTCTTTATGCTAATCAAGCAATGAAGTAAACTTTACAACAGTATTTCTTACAGTTGTTTCTTGAACGACGTTCTGTAACGCCAATTCATTTTACTCTAATATTTAAATATAAGAAAAAAATTATCAAAAGAATGGTTTGTCAATGTGCACATTTTTTTTTTAAATTGTGATAACCACACAACCCCTATAGATGCCGAGTTTATAGAAACAGATGAATTCTACACTTCATCTTCCCCGATCGACCCTTTATATGTCTTTTGACTTGAGTAGAGAAAACGGTTCGAAAGAGTAGATTAGATCTTTAAGTTGGTTATTTAAACTGTTTGAATTATCTCTATACTTATAAGACGCATTTGTTGTCTGTTTGTCTGTTCCCTTATAACTCAAGATCCATACAACCAAATAACGTGAAATTACATGGGAAAGGTTCTTAAACAGGTTTCGTTCCATCTTAATGGATAATTTAATTGTAATTAATTATTTTGGTAATCAAAGACAAAAAATTACAGGAGTTGCCAGGCAGCTCTGCAATAATGGGTGGAGCAACTGTTGTGCTTGCTGGTGATTTTCGACAAACACTTCCCATTGGCACAAGTGGCACACTAGCACATCAGATCAATGCCTGTTTGAAAAATTCTTATATATGGCACCACGTCGAAAAATTCAGTCTAACTACAAACATGCAGTCACACATTCAGGGTGATTTGTCTGCAGGACGATTTGCAAAAAAGTTGCTCCAGATTGGAGATGGTAAAGTTTCTGAAGATTCTTCAACAGGCCTCATCATTATGCCCTGTGGTCAAATTGTCAACTCTCCAGACGAACTTCTGTCCAAGGTGTATCCTAACATTCAGGAAAACTTTCGGGATCAGGACTGGCTTTCTCACAGAGCAATTCTGGCAAGCAGAAATGATGTGGTTGAGAAGTTCAATGTCACCATTCAGAATCAGCTTCCAGGGCAAGAATATGCCTACAAGTCTATCGACTGCTTCATTAATGATGATGAAGCAGTACAATATCCCATTGAGTTCTTGAATTTTATCCAGACTCCTGCTTTGAAAGCCCACAACTTGATTCTGAAAGTTGGTGCTCCAATTATGCTGATCCGAAATATTGATGCACCCAGGTTGTGCAATGGCAAAAGATTAATTGTGAAAAAGCTGATGCAACATGTAATTCAAGCCACAGTACTCACAGGGTGTGCTAGGGATGAGGATGTCTTCATTCCAAGAATACCCATCATTCCCTCAGACAACCCCATACAATTCAAGAGAATACAGTTCCCTTTGAAACTGTGCTTTGCCATGACAATCAACAAGTCACAGGGCCAGTCTCTTGGGATTGCTGGTAAAGATTTGCAGACACCATGCTTTTCTCATGGGCATTTATATGTGGCCTGCTTCAGAGTGGGCAAAGAGGAAAATCTTTTTGCGCACACTCCAAAATGGAACTGCCAAAAATGTTGTCTATCACATTGCTTTAAAATAAATGTACCCTTTTATTGCATGCAAAAAAAACCTTTTTTACGCGTCTTATTTTAAATCTTAATTAAACGTCAAATTACGCTTCTTAAATAAACAGAAAACCTTATTTTAAACCCGGGCAAAGCCGGGTACTTCCAGCTAGTTCTACTATAAACCAGGGACGAAGTTCGTATTTCGTTCGTTATGCCATGAATAATAAAAATATTTTCTTTTCTTCTTTAACACATAATTATCAATCTGCCCATTAATTCAAGTTATTTTTTGTCAAAGACTTGTAAAAAGTGTCCATTGGTATTATTATTAAAATTATGTATAGCGAGTTAAGCTGAGGGTTCATTAGGTCAATTAAAAAGTATACTCTCGCTCCATTGCCTCATATCAAGGAAACGTTGATTGGTCATTTCACCAGTGACTATTAAATGGAATGTTAGCCTGATACACTTTTAAGGTTTTCTAAATTCTGATTGGTCACTTGACCACTAAATTTTGATAGTATATTGTAATTATTTGAAATTAAAAGTCACTTTAAAATCTGATTGTTCGATTCACCAGTGGAGATTTACATGTTTTTGTTTCCCCTGGATGAGTCATCCAGTAAACGAGATGCGGGCGGACACATCTGGTTAGTTATTAGCAGTCAGAATTCCAGGTGTTATGTAAATTACACAAAATAAAAAGTGAGGTGTAACTTTAGTAAAAAAAAAGGTCATATATTTAAAGACAGCCATATATGTGTCATGTTTGTTATTGACGCATTTACCTTGTTACGATTATTTGTAAATAAACAGCTTTAGTGAATCTCTGAACACAATTTAAACTGTCCACGAAGATACAATATGCTAAACATTGAATAATGTCTTAATCTCTTTTATTGTATGAAGTAATTGGAGATTATCCAGTCCACAGATGTGTGAGATTATTAAAATCTTTTTATTTGTATTTTCCTATATAATATTTGTAAGAACAAAATCATATTAAAGTTGCTTTTCTATGATGAAATAAAATAAGTTTATTAAAATAATCAACTCATTATAATTAAATTGTTGTACTTACTGTGGGCTCAAATTGAA
>JAGDYQ010000016.1:10847100-10876656 GCA_021962125.1 Bulinus truncatus
TGTACTTCGTTCAGTTACGTATTGCTTATGTAAACAGCAACAGTATTTTTTTTAAATTGTACTAGCATAGGAAAACTATACATTTTCTGAAAAATCACAATCTAGTGTATCAGAATATGCTACAATTGTGTATGCAGTGATAAGCAGTAACATTGTATGACTTGTTGAAAACTATCATTGTAATAACTACTACAAATATCCCAGTTATGGGTTTGTCTACTTGGAAATTCCCAGTGTACACATTTAATTTGATTTAACCAAATTGCTGATACAGGTGGTAACATAACAAAGAACTAGTTTGTTAATAGAATTTATGAATTGTGATTGTTTTGATTTCTGTAGTGGAATTTCAAATCTGTCTAATTTTTGGTCCCGTGAGTCACGGTAATATATATTCTAGTTTATTCTGCATACCATTGTTTATTTACTGAAGGCTTAAAATATTATTTTTATTTTAGTATTTTAACTGATTGACTTAATATGTTATTTTATTTTAGTATTTTAACTGATTGTTCTTAAGGCAAAAGTAAGTAGACTTTAAAGCAGAATAATAAACTTTAAATTATTAGCAAATGTGTGTCCCGTGAGTCACGGGCAATAGAAGATTATTACTAAAAGTTAACTAAAATTTGTTGGACTTTGAAAGTTCTGTGATCTTCGACCAGAGAATGTTCTGCTGAGTTCTCAGACACTACAGAATGTTTGTCAGTGCGTGTATCACCCGAACTTCCTACTTGCTGTGTCTGCTCTGCACAACTCCATACAAGAAGTATCCAAGTATTCTACCGACTTCTGCGGAAACTGTCTGTGTGATGCTAATAGTGAGAACTTCTGGTTTCGTTCTTGAAATAACAACAATTGTGTGTTCGACAGCAAATACAAGCTTGCTGATGAATTGAAATCAAAACACGTTTTCTGGGAAAAGTGGCAGTCAGTGAACAACAGATTGATCAAGAAGTTAATCAGTGAAACAGTCGGTGATTTAATTGGATATATCATAAGTATGGAGGCACAGTGTTTCAAACACTGCTACATTAAGCCAAAGCTAGGAGCATCTTATGAAAAGGGTAAAGAAGATGCCATACTGTCATCATCCACGACTGCAGATGGATTATGCAGAAAATTACTCGTGTACAGCACAAGATGAATTACAATCTGCTTACTGGAATCAAAACCAAATTTCACTCTATACGTCAGTATTGTGATTTCAAGGTCATACGCAAAGTCGAGTTGTTCTGAGCGATCGCCATAGCATTACAAAGATTCAACAATCGTTTTTACGGATTTGTTGCTCTCTCATCTGCCTTCACATGTGACCAAGATCAAAGTCTGGACAGTTGGTCCTGCAAGTCAATTTAAAAACAGATATATGATGGCAGCAATGAAGATATTAATTAGCCTGAGGATGAAGTTCTACTAGCCGGACAGACTGTTGATGTTGTTCTGCTAGCTGGACAGACTGTTGCTGTTGTTGGCTAGCCGGACAGACTGTTGCTGTTGTTCTGCTAGCCGGACAGACTGTTGCTGTTGTTGTGCTAGCCGGACAGACTGTTGCTGTTGTTCTTCGAGGAAAAAATAACAACACAGTTCATATGTACATGGCTCAAGTGGTGTCGGTGGAGGAGGAAGACGTGTGTGTGTGTGTGTGTGTGTGTGTGTGAGTGTGCGTGTGCGTGTGTGTGTGTGTGAAATACATGCAGAAATCAGGAAACCGGTACTGCTGGCATGCCAGCACAGATGAGTCGTGGCAGCCAATGAGAGAAGTACTATGTCAGAGTCTGAGCTTGCCAGTAACAGAGGACATTCGACATTTTCAGCAGAATCTCTTGAGATTGACCAAAAAACAAAGCATTGTTGTTACCTGGCATTACAACTGTCTACTTCAAATAAATACTGAATTAGCTTTTCACCATGTGTATAAATGTACCTACTCACAGTACAACTGTATTATTTTTGTCACTGTATTTTTCATTACACATGGTTATAAATAGTAATCATTGATAGTCTTCTATAGTAGCTGCTGTTTTGAAGAGTATGTAAAATAAAATGTATGCTGATTCTTGATTCGGTTTGATTGTGTCCCGTGAGTCACGTTTTGTGTCCCGTGAGTCATGTATTAAATCAATCACCATATTTATTAGGAGTTGGCAGATTTCAAATTTCTATGACTTTGATATTTATAATAGTTTAAGTCTAAGTATGCAATAGATTAGTGCGGAAATTATAACTAAGTTGCTTACCTTCGAGTGCGTGTTTATTGTGTGTCCCGTGAGTCACGCTTGTTTTATTTCAATTGACAAAGTTGGAAAAAGTGACTACAGTGATGCAATGTGTAAACGGAGCCTCGCTAGTATTCCGTATATATCATAATCAATGCAAATATTCTAGTACTTAAACAATATTTTAAGTCGAAGTTCATCATCTGTCCCGTGAGTCACCATGGAATGGCTGATATGAACTTAGGCACATACATATAAATATATTCTATAGCAGTATCATAGCAACTTGGGCAAATACGTACATAGGATATATAGCAGTATCATAGCAACTTGGGCAAGCCACTGTACTCGTTTTTTTTCAAGAATTCCATCCACAAAATGAAATGTAAATTATCTCTAAGTATTGGGCATTCTAAACTTAGGCAACCGACAAGTGCCTAACGAACCCTCTCGATTGGACGGCCCTGCATAATTAAATATAGATCGTGCATTTAGATTACTTTGAGGGAATGTTTTTACATAATATATGTTTTATAACAAACATATACTTATCTTTGAATGCTTACACATTATTGTTACTATAACATGACTGTTTGTTACAGCCACCCAATACAGTCACTTTAACACAACTGTTTGTTACATCCAACCAATACAGTCACTATAACACAACTGTTTGTTACAGCCACCCAATACAGTCACTATAACACAACTGTTTGTTACAGCCACCCAATACAGTCACTATAACATGACTGTTTGTTACATCCAACCAATACAGTCACTATAACACGACTGTTTGTTACAGCCACCCAATACAGTCACTTTAACACAACTGTTTGTTACAGTCACCCAATACAGTCACTATAACACAACTGTTTGTTACAGCCACCCAATACAGTCACTATAACATGACTGTTTGTTACAGCCACCCAATACAGTCACTATAACACGACTGTTTGTTACAGCCACCCAATACAGTCACTATAACATGACTGTTTGTTACAGCCACCCAATACAGTCACTATAACATGACTGTTTGTTACAGCCACTCAATACAGTCACTATAACACAACTTTGTTACAGCCACCCAATACAGTCACTATAACACAACTGTTTGTTACATCCACACTATACAGTCACTTTAACACAACTGTTTGTTACAGCCACCTATACAGTCACTATAACACAACTATTTGTTACAGCCACCCAATATAGTCACTATAACACAACTGTTTGTTACATCCACCCTATACAGTCACTATAACGCAACTGTTTGTTACATCCACCCTATACAGTCACTATAACACAACTGTTTTTTACAGGCACCCAGTACAATCACTATAACACAACTGTTTGTTACATCCAACCAATACAATCACTATAACACAACTGTTTGTTACATCCAACCAATACGGTCACTATAACATGACTGTTTGTTACAGCCACCTAGTACAGTCTATCTAGGGTTACACATGCACCTGTACAACGTAAGAAACCTGTACATTGAAAACAAGTATTTCAACTTGAGGGATATCGGTTTCATAACTAGAACTCCCAATAATCAACTCCACATTGTAAACATTATGTCTTGTTTTAAATTAAACAGACGTATGTGTGATCCTAGATGGGTCGATGTGATACTATGTATGTATGTGTAATCCTAGACTCGAGACAATATGATACAACAAACTATCGAAATATTCCTCAACGATTGTATTTGTAATGCAAGAAGAATCGCATGTGCATTGTGGTCGAGGAGATAGTTTATGTTTTCATTTCAGTGTGACGTCATTGCTGCGAATTTCTTGGGACTTACTTGAGATGTAGGGCATGTTGATAGACTGAGATGTAGGAAATAGTGATAGACTGAGATGTAGAAAATAGTGATAGACTGAGATGTAAGATATGTTGATAGACTGAGATGTAGGAAATAGTGATAGACTGAGATGTAAGATATGCTGATAGACTGAGATGTAGGAAATAGTGATAGACTGAGATGTAGAAAATAGTGATAGACTGAGATGTAAGATATGTTGATAGACTGAGATGTAGGAAATAGTGATAGACTGAAATCTAGGAAATAGTGATAGACTGAGATGTAGGAAATAGTGATAGACTGAGATGTAAGATATGTTGATAGACTGAGATGTAGGAAATAGTGATAGACTGAGATCTAGGAAATAGTGATAGACTGAGATGTAGGAAATAGTATAGACTGGGATGTAAGATTTGTTGATAAACTGAGATGTAGGAAATAGTGATAGACTGAGATGAAGAAATAGTGATAGACTGAGATGTAAGATATGTTGATAGACTGAGATCTAGGAAATAGTGATAGACTGAGATGTAGGAAATAGTATAGACTGAGATGTAAGATATGTTGATAGACTGAGATGTAGGAAATAGTGATAGACTGAGATGTAAGATATGCTGATAGACTGAGATGTAGGAAATAGTGATAGACTGAGATGTAGAAAATAGTGATAGACTGAGATGTAAGATATGTTGATAGACTGAGATGTAGGAAATAGTGATAGACTGAAATCTAGGAAATAGTGATAGACTGAGATGTAGGAAATAGTGATAGACTGAGATGTAAGATATGTTGATAGACTGAGATGTAGGAAATAGTGATAGACTGAGATCTAGGAAATAGTGATAGACTGAGATGTAGGAAATAGTATAGACTGGGATGTAAGATTTGTTGATAAACTGAGATGTAGGAAATAGTGATAGACTGAGATGAAGAAATAGTGATAGACTGAGATGTAAGATATGTTGATAGACTGAGATCTAGGAAATAGTGATAGACTGAGATGTAGGAAATAGTATAGACTGAGATGTAAGATATGTTGATAGACTGAGATGTAATAAATAGTGATAGACTGAGATCTAGGAAATAGTGATAGACTGAGATGTAGGAAATAGTATAGACTGGGATGTAAGATATGTTGATAGACTGAGATGTAATAAATAGTGATAGACTGAGATGTAATAAATAGTGATAGACTGAGGTGTAAGATATGTTGATAGACTGAGATGTAATAAATAGTGATAGACTGAGATCTAGGAAATAGTGATAGACTGAGATGTAGGAAATAGTGATAGACTGAGATGTAAGATTTGTTGATAGACTGAGATGTAAGATATGTTGATAGACTGAGATGTAATAAATAGTGATAGACTGAGATCTAGGAAATAGTGATAGACTGAGATGTAGGAAATAGTATAGACTGAGATGTAAGATATGTTGATAGACTGAGATGTAATAAATAGTGATAGACTGAGATGTAATAAATAGTGATAGACTGAGGTGTAAGATATGTTGATAGACTGAGATGTAATAAATAGTGATAGACTGAGATCTAGGAAATAGTGATAGACTGAGATGTAGGAAATAGTGATAGACTGAGATGTAAGATTTGTTGATAGACTGAGATGTAGGAAATAGTGATAGACTGAGATCTAGGAAATAGTGATAGACTGAGATGTAATAAATAGTGATAGACTGAGATCTAGGAAAAAGTGATAGACTGAGATGTAGGAAATAGTATAGACTGAGATGTAATAAATAGTGATAGACTGAGATGTAAGAAAATGACCCTCGAAATAAATATACAAAATTTACCGTTTAACTTTTCTAAAGTTTTTGTCACTCAAATTTGTTCAAACTGTATCTACTATTAGACTAATGACAATTTTCTATTCTATTGCTACTCTAATTCAAAAGTTGCGTCATCTATCAATATTCAATTGGAGTCATATTCAGATAGTTCTTGTGTTCTGTGGTGTTATAGTAACTTGATTGACAAACTACATGAGTTATTTTTTATTGTGACTAATTGATGACGGACTAATTAAATTAGACTTTGACTGGCTAGGTTGATATTGACTGGCTTGGTGAATAGTGACTGGCTGATTGAATATTGACTGTTATTGATAGATTTATTAGATTTCATTCAGTTGGAGAATATTTTCATTCACTAATTGTATTTTTAATTTCTGTTTTCTTTTTATTAATATGAATTATATGTGATCTAAATGTTGATGTTAACTGCATTTACACTAGTCACAATGTTGATGTCAACTAGTCAACGTTTAGTATGCAAACTTTCACTTATGACTTGTTCACTTTTCTATATCTTCAGGACTATGTTGAGACTACAATGAACGAACTACTTGGCTGGTATGGTCTGCCAAAGATGGACAAGAGCGATACACCCCACGTGACTCTTGACACCTACCCCACCCGGGTGTCGGCCTCTGACACCCAGACCCCGTCACCCATGACTTCCTGTGTGTCCACCCAAAAAAGGAAACCGTTAACCCCTAGGTCATCACCAGCCTGGGACAATGCTGCAATCAGGGGCGAAGATCGTAAGAGAGTCCCAGGGGCCCCCACATCTGTCTGTACGCCCCTACCCTCCAACAGCAAAAGTTGCACGCAGACAGCCAACGACACCAACAACAACAGCAGCAGCTGCAGCGGAAAGACAGACGGCGATGATGAGCTAGATGATGAGGGCGATGATGTGGGCGTTGACGACAACGACGAACTTCTGGGGAGTGATGATGATATGGCCGATGAGGTGGACGACACACCGAGTGTCAGAAGTGACATGTCACCGCTGGGAGGTGAGAAATAATGACATGTGACAGTACTTGATTGGGGCATACTAGTGACTTACTTACATGTGTCAGTACTACATGTGACAGTACTAGCATGTGACAGTTCTTGCGTGTAACAGTACTACATGTGACAGTACTAGCATGTGACAGTTCTTGCGTGTAACAGTACTACTTGTGACAGTACTAGCATGTGACAGTTCTTGCGTGTAACAGTACTACATGTGACAGTACTAGCATGTGACAGTTCTTGTGTGTAACAGTACTACATGTGACAGTACTAGCATGTGACAGTTCTTGCGTGTAACAGTACTACATGTAACAGTACTACTTACATTAAAAATATGAACATTATCATTGAAACACTCTCTTTACTCACCCTCTTCGCACACACTATTTACACACACACTTTACACACACACTTTACACACACACTTTACACACACACTTTACACACACACTTTACACACACACTTTGCACACACACTTTACACACACACTTTACATACACTCTTTACACACACACTTTACACATACACTTTACATACACTCTTTACACACACTTTACACACACTCTTTACACACACACTTTACACACACACTTTACATACATTCTTTACACACACACTTTACACACACTCTTTACACACACTCTTTACACACACACTTTACAAACACACTTTACACACACACTTTACACACACACTTTACACACACACTTCACATACACACACACACACACACACACTTCACACACACACACACTTCACACACACACACTTCACACACACACACTTTACACACACACTTTACACACACACTTTACATACACACTTTACACACACACTTTACATACACTCTTTACACACACACTTTACACACACACTTTACATACACTCTTTACTGACACTTTTCGAAATTTTCGTTTTTTGATTTCAAGTCTTTCGATTTTTGGACTGTTCAGTTGATATTACTGTAATCTTAGTGAACCGTTGTTACCTTGTTTGCCATAATTTGCCGAGATTAGTTTTTAATTATGTCAATAGCCAGTCTAGTCATTCAGTTCAACGTTGTCATTGTTTGCTTTATTCTACTATGAGCTTGAAGTATCATAAACAACTAGCCAATCAATGACAACAGTTACTTTTAACACTTCTTCCACCGTCTGAAACATTGAAATGTTCAGCCAGAACTCACCCCTCACGTCTATTACATCATCATTTCTTCTGTCAAACTGTTTTCTCTCTACACTTGACTTTCTGTCTGTAAATTGTTTCATTTTAAAACCGTCAGTTTGGTACAATGTGATCTGGTCTGTACAGTCCCCCCCCCCCACCCCTCCTCTTTCCCATTTGTCTGACAAGTGAAATCCGATACCCGGCAATGCTGGGAGCGAAAGAAGCAGCCCCCATAGCACGGCTAGCTAGGCGGTATCCGATTACTTCAGACACTGTTTGATTCATGTGAGGCTTCCAACTAACCAATGTATCGAAGTTGTCAAATACGTCTCGATACTGACAATTCTTTCGTGATTCTTTCACACACTTCCACTTACCGTCCTCGTCTGTATCGATACTCGTGGATTGAATCACGGCATTGACGGTAGAACAAACAGCACCACACTCTGAGAACAATGTTTCTAATTATAGAATAATTGACGTACATTATTTATTACCCTGTACCTCGATATTCCTAGGTCAATTTAACCGTGTTTCTGTAGTGGTCAGAAGTAGATTTCTATAAGTAGGGATGTCCACCATGTCTACCCCCGCCCGCAACATTTCTACTAAAACCAGGGGCGAACCGGGCATCGGCTTTTTGTGCGGCCCCACAGTGCCCAAATTTTAACTCTTTAATATGTCTCACTTTCTCTAAGGGGTCAATATTTTCTTCTGCACTCGGCGCCTCATATGACCTCACCAGCCTCTATGATTGAAGCTGTTAAATTCTGATAAGCCAAAAGTTTTATTAAATGAAGTTTTCTTCCAGCTGCACCAAACCCTTATGTATATATCAGATGAGAGGAAAGAGAGAAAAACATTTTTTTAATGTGCCAATAAAATCGAAAAATGCACATGTCTAGAAACAATTTCATTCTAGGCCTATATGAATACATATTTTCTTAATTTGAACATAAATATATTGAAATAGTCTGCTTGTCTTTGACTTGGATGTCTTTTATTTGCCTAAGGGCAACTTCCGGATAGGTGTCACATGATGGATAGTTGTTCCGGAAATTCCCGGTTTTCTGTTCTCGATGCTAGAGAGAGCTCAGATGACGTCTTGGAAGTTCCGATTTCTGGTCAATTCTCAGCGGGTTTGGGAGGAGGAATGAAAGTTAAAGTTGGATAGAAGACTGGGTATGGGTGAATGCTGTGGAAGAATAAAGTCTATGTATGAATAGAAGATTAAGCTTGCCTAACTGATTAAGCTTGTCTAACTGATTAAGCTTGGCTAGAACATTAAGTGTCGTTAAAAGATTAAATTTTGAAAAATACAAAAGCTCGGTTGTTTATTTGGATGAAGTAAAATATTAAACTATAGCCAGTAGGTTATTTCTGGCATACTTAAGTATGTTATACTATAGCCAGTAGGTTATTGCCGGCATACTTAAGTATGTTATACTATAGCCAGTAGGTTATTGCCGGCATACTTAAGTATGTTATACTATAGCCAGTAGGTTATTTCTGGCATACTTAAGTATGTTAAACTATAGCCAGTAGGTTATTTCTGGCATACTTAAGTATGTTAAACTATAGCCAGTAGGTTATTTCTGGCATACTTAAGTATGTTATACTATAGCCAGTAGGTTATTTCTGGCATACTTAAGTATGTTATACACTATAGCCAGTAGGTTATTGCCGGCATACTTAAGTATGTTATACTATAGCCAGTAGGTTATTTCTGGCATACTTAAGTATGTTAAACTATAGCCAGTAGGTTATTGCCGGCATACTTAAGTATGTTATACTATAGCCAGTAGGTTATTGCCGGCATACTTAAGTATGTTATACTATAGCCAGTAGGTTATTGCCGGCATACTTAAGTATGTTATACTATAGCCAGTAGGTTATTGCCGGCATACTTAAGTATGTTATACTATAGCCAGTAGGTTATTGCCGGCATACTTAAGTATGTTATACTATAGCCAGTAGGTTATTGCCGGCATACTTAAGTATGTTATACTATAGCCAGTAGGTTATTGCCGGCATACTTAAGTATGTTATACTATAGCCAGTAGGTTATTGCCGGCATACTTAAGTATGTTATACTATAGCCAGTAGGTTATTGCCGGCATACTTAAGTATGTTATACTATAGCCAGTAGGTTATTGCCGGCATACTTAAGTATGTTATACTATAGCCAGTAGGTTATTGCCGGCATACTTAAGTATGTTATACTATAGCCAGTAGGTTATTGCCGGCATACTTAAGTATGTTATACTATAGCCAGTAGGTTATTGCCGGCATACTTAAGTATGTTATACTATAGCCAGTAGGTTATTGCCGGCATACTTAAGTATGTTATACTATAGCCAGTAGGTTATTGCCGGCATACTTAAGTATGTTATACTATAGCCAGTAGGTTATTGCCGGCATACTTAAGTATGTTATGCACACTATAGCCAGTGAGGTTATTTCCGGCATACTTAAGTATGTTATACTATAGCCAGTAGGTTATTGCCGGCATACTTAAGTATGTTATACTATAGCCAGTAGGTTATTGCCGGCATACTTAAGTATGTTATACTATAGCCAGTAGGTTATTGCCGGCATACTTAAGTATGTTAAACTATAGCCAGTAGGTTATTGCCGGCATACTTAAGTATGTTTAAACTATAGCCAGTAGGTTATTGCCGGCATACAGAAATTTACTATGTTAAACTATAGCCAGTAGGTTATTTCCGGCATACTTAAGTATGTTAAACTATAGCCAGTAGGTTATTGCCGGCATACTTAAGTATGTTAAACTATAGCCAGTAGGTTATTGCCGGCATACTTAAGTATGTTATACTATAGCCAGTAGGTTATTTCCGGCATACTTAAGTATGTTAAACTATAGCCAGTAGGTTACACCAAGACTGGATTTCACCCGCTATCCTTGTCACACCCGGTCAGTAGAGAGACACATCAAGTTAGTTACAGAAGCTTCCAAAGTGGTGTGTGGTCCAGAAAAATGCGACGGATTCATAAAAGCACGCTTGGAATCGAGATCTAAAATGCCAAAACTGGACACGAAAGCCCCACATCATTTGTAGCTATAAAAACAAGTTAGACAGTTTGCATGTGTTTTCCATTCAAATATATGGTTCTTTTTACATGTAACGTCTGTATAGACTATTAAAAAGGTAAACAACAACATGAATATGTTGTATATATAAATTTGTTTTTTTTAAAGATTATTGTTTTTTTATCGAAATATGCCTATTCTTTAGGTCAACTGTGGAACCTCAAGATATTCTTTAAATTGTCTAATTTTTTGCCACATTACTAAATGCATGCGGTAGCAAGTTTTTATAGCTATACAAACAAGATATTCAGAAAAAAAATGTTTTCACTCCACCCTAGTGTACATTCTGTGTGTTTATCTGGGGATAAACAGTTGTCCAATATGTATTGATGAGTGACATATAAGATGAAGAGGTAATATTCCTTGCCTTAATGACTACTTTTGATTCCTTGAGTATTAAACATAACATCATTTTATATTTATTCCAAGTAACATTGTTAAACTATCGGTAATGTATTCAAACAATACAACTTCTCATATGAAATGCATAGGTACAAGTACTGTAGTGTATTAGATGCATGGCTAATAAATAGACTTCCATATAGTCAATGTAGAAATTTGATATTGCATAATAAACAGACAAACATATTGCTAAAATGATCTAAACCGACAGACTTACTACTGAAATGATCTAAATCAACATACGTATTGCTGAAATGATCTAAACCGACATACTTATTGCTGAAATGATCTAAACCGACATACTTATTGCTGAAATGATCTAAACCGACAGACGTATTGCTGAAATGATCTAAACACACAAACATATTGCTGAAATGATCTAAACCGACAGACATATTTCAGAAATGATATTGCAGATATGCAGATTGCTGAAATGGTCTAAACAGACAAATTGCTTAAATCATTAAAACCGACATACAAATTCATAAAATGATCTAAACAGACAGACAAATTCATAAAATGATATTTTTTCGGTTCAACTTCCTGTCGTTGACCTTATTAAATATGACGTCAGAGAGACACATGAAGTTGAATATTTATCCCATATAGACAAATGACCATTAAAAGATTTGTATACACCAACATATCAAATTCAATATCTCCGTGTCTAGTTACATACACCCACATATTGGCCACAGTCAATATCTCCACGTCTAGTTACATACATCCACATATTGGCAACATTCAATATCTCCTCGTCTAGTTACATACATCCACATATTGGCCACATTCAATATCTCCTCGTCTAGTTACATACATCCACATATTGGCCACAGTTAATATCTCCATGTCTAGTTACATACATCCACATATTGGCCACATTCAATATCTCCACGTCTAGTTACATACATCCACATATTGGCCACATTCAATATCTCCACGTCTAGTTACATACATTCACATATTGGCCACATTCAATATCTCCACGTCTAGTTACATACATCCACATATTGGCCACATTCAATATCTCCGTGTCTAGTTACATACATCCACATATTGGCCACATTCAATATCTCCATGTCTAGTTACATACATCTACATATTGGCCACATTCAATATCTCCTCGTCTAGTTACATACATCCACATATTGGCCACAGTCAATATCTCCGTGTCTAGTTACATACATCCACATATTGGCCACAGTCAATATCTCCGTGTCTAGTTACATATATCCACATATTTTACCACAGTCAATATCTCCTCGTCTAGTTACATACATCCACATATTGGCCACAGTCAATATCTCCACGTCTAGTTACATACATCCACATATTGGCCACATTCAATATCTCCACGTCTAGTTACATACATCCACATATTGGCCACATTCAATATCTCCGTGTCTAGTTACATACATCCACATATTGGCCACATTCAATATCTCCACGTCTAGTTACATACATCCACATATTGGCCACAGTCAATATCTCCGTGTCTAGTTACATACATCCACATATTGGCCACAGTCAATATCTCCGTGTCTAGTTACATACATCCACATATTGGCCACAGCTAATATCTCCATGTCTAGTTGCATACATCCACATATTGGCTACATTCAATATATTCATGCCTAGAATCAATGAATGAAAATATAAATCACTTTCAGTATTTTGTGTTCAAGCAACCAATAAAGTAGACGACATACTTAGTCCAAAATACTTTGCTATTATAGTCATATCAACAATACATTCCATCATTTAGAAGATTCTAGCTCTGACATTGGTTTTTTGTATTTTTTAGAAAAGATAATTCATATTTAAATATTTCAATTATCCTGAGATTAGTTTTACTTCTTAATGCAAATTACTTAAAGGAAATGATTTACATGCTTAATTTTCACTTGCTCTGTCTGGCGGTAACACGTGTCTGAAGCATGCGTCTAAAACTCAGTGAGCTGGGAAATTTGAAATCAATGATCACTAACTTCTCGAAGATCAGACTATTAGAAATTTGAACACTTGGTGTATTCTCAATGACAATATACGATTTTAAAACGTTCGAGTCAATTAAATAGATAGATAGATAGATAGATAGATAGATAGATAGATAGATAGATAGATAGATAGATAGATAGATAGATAGATAGATAGATAGATAGATAGATAGATAGATAGATAGATAGATAGATAGATAGATAGATAGATAGATAGATAGATAGATAGATAGATAGATAGATAGATAGATAGATAGATAGATAGAACTAAATGTGACTACTCACAGAATATGCCCACTAGTAACAAATAATAGTCTTCTGTTGTGTGACAATGTCGTGTGAGGTTTTGTTGAAAGGTTTTGAGTTACAGTAAATAGTTCAATTGTATTGATTATCTATATCTTTGGGGGAAAGCAAGAGAAAAATAATGGAAGGGGGAGGGGGGAGGGTTGGAGTCTGGTGTCTGATGACCCACAGTGCTTTAAAAACAGTCGGTTTACATTTTTTAACGGATAATCTATACCCTGGTCACGTGATAGGGTCAGGATAATATCAGGATTTAACTACCCCCTCCCCCAATCCACCACTTTAACTCCACCACCCTCCCCCAATCCACCACTTTAACTCCACCACCCTCCCCCAATCCACCACTTTAACTCCACCACCCTCCCCCAATCCACCACTTTAACTCCACCACCCTCCCCCAATCCACCACTTTAACTCCACCACCCTCCCCCAATCCACCACTTTAACTCCACCACCCTCCCCCAATCCACCACTTTAACTCCACCACCCTCCCCCAATCCACCACTTTAACTCCACCACCCTCCCCCCAATCCCACCACTTTAACTCCACCACCCTCCCCCCAATCCACCACTTTAACTCCACCCACCCTCCCCCAATCCACCACTTTAACTCCACCACCCTCCCCCAATCCCACCACTTTAACTCCACCACCCTCCCCCAATCCACCACTTTAACTCCCACCACCCTCCCCCAATCCACCACTTTAACTCCACCACCCTCCCCCAATCCACCACTTTAACTCCCCACCACCCTCCCCCAATCCACCACTTTAACTCCACCACCCTCCCCCCAATCCACCACTTTAACTCCACCACACCCTCCCCCAATCCACCACTTTAACTCCACCACCCTCCCCCCCAATCCACCACTTTTAACTCCACCACCCTCCCCCAATCCACCACTTTAACTCCACCACCCTCCCCCAATCCACCACTTTAACTCCACCACCCTCCCAATGCGATGTTTCCAACTCTTCTTGTATAGCCCCCCCTCCCCCATCCATCTGAAAGAAACGGAATTACATGATCCCACGCCATTTTGTAATGGGAGATGACTCTAGCAAACAGAAGGCAAGTGTAAACATGAACCAAGTTTGGTCACTGGGAGACAGTAGTCCACTTCTGGAGTATATGGGGGGGGGGAGCTAAACCAGGGGGTGGGGGAGAGTTGTGGAGTTTTTTTTTATCACGTAATTGGACACTTTTTTAATGATGGCCCGTTGATAGATCAGGCAGATGACAGAAAAAATATGAGTTCGATTCTGTGTTTTATTTGGATGTGCATGGGGGAAATGTTGATTTCTGAGATAATCTTAGGCTGAGTCTGGTTCTGTAGGGGCCATGTTTTCTGTAACCTCTGAGATAATCTTAGGCTGAGTCTGGTTCTGTAGGGGCCATGTTTTCTGTGATCACGGCCAACTCCATATTGTCTTCAAACATAATGACATCGAGTTAGTGTGTTGTCTGAAACTTACTCTTTATGTGTGTATGTGTGTGTGTGTCTGTGTATGTGTATCTGTGTGTCGGTGTGTGTCTTGTGTCTGTGTGTGTCTGTGTATGTGTGTTGTGTGTCTGTGTATGTCTGTGTGTGTCTGTGTGTGTCTGTGTGTGTCTGTGTGTGTCTGTGTGTGTCTGTGTGTCTGTGTGTTTGTGTATGTGTGTTGTGTGTCTGTGTGTTCCTGTGTGTGTCTGTGTATGTGTGTTGTGTGTGTCTGTGTCTTTCTGTGTGTGTCTGTGTGTCTGTGTGTGTCTGTGTGTCTGTGTGTGTCTGTGTATGTGTGTTGTGTGTCTGTGTGTTTATGTGTGTGTCTGTGTGTCTGTGTGTGTCTGTGTGTTTCTGTGTGTGTCTGTGTGTGTCTGTGTGTGTCTGTGTGTGTCTGTGTGTGTCTGTGTGTCTGTGTGTATCTGTGTGTTTGTATGTGTCTGTGTATGTGTGTCTGTGTGTCTGTGTTTGTCTGTGTGTTTCTGTGTGTGTATGTGTGTTGTGTGTCTGTGTGTGTGTGTCTGTGTATCTGTGTGTTTATGTGTGTGTCTGTGTGTCTGTGTGTGTCTGTGTGTTTCTGTGTGTGTCTGTGTGTGTCTGTGTGTGTCTGTGTGTGTCTGTGTGTCTGTGTGTGTCTGTGTGTCTGTGTGTATCTGTGTGTTTGTATGTGTCTGTGTATGTGTGTCTGTGTGTCTGTGTGTGTCTGTGTGTTTCTGTGTGTGTATGTGTGTTGAGTGTCTGTGTGTGTGTCTGTGTATCTGTGTGTGTCTGTGTGTCTGTGTGTGTGTCTGTGTGTTTCTGTGTGTGTCTTTGTGTGTATCTGTGTGTCTGTGTGTTTCTGTGTGTGTCTGTGTGTGTCTGTGTGTGTCTGTGTGTTTCTATGTGTGTCTGTATGTATCTGTGTGTCTGTGTAAGTGCGTCTGTGTGTCTGTGTGTGTCTGTGTGTATCTGTGTGTCTGTGTGTTTCTGTGTGTGTCTGTGTGTATCTGTGTGTCTGTGTATGTGTGTCTGTGTAGGTGTGTCTGTGTGTGTGTGTCTGTGTGTTTCTGTGTGTGTCTGTGTGTGTATCTGTGTGTCTGTGTTTCTGTGTGTGTCTGTGTATGTGTGTCTGTGTGTGTCTGTGTGTATCTGTATGTCTGTGTGTTTCTGTGTGTGTCTGTGTGTATCTGTGTGTCTGTGTATGTGTGTCTGTGTATGTGTGTCTGTGTGTGTGTGTGTCTGTGTGTATCTGTGTGTCTGTGTGTTTCTGTGTGTGTCTGTGTGTATCTGTGTGTCTGTGTATGTGTGTCTGTGTATGTGTGTCTGTGTGTGTTTGTCTGTGTGTATCTGTGTGTCTGTGTGTGTCTGTGTGTTTCTGTGTGTGTCTGTGTGTATCTGTGTGTCTGTGTATGTGTGTATGTGTGTCTGTGTGTGTGTCTGTGTGTTTCTGTGTGTGTCTGTATATGTGTGTCTGTGTGTGTCTGTGTGTATCTGTATGTCTGTGTTTCTGTGTGTCTATGTATTCCAACCGTTTCTAGCTGAAGTTAGTGGCTGCCGAGATGGACTCCTTTCGCACTAAAGCAGTACAGCCAGTTACAGCCAGTTACAGCCAGATGTTAAGATGTTCTGTAAAACATTCGACAAAATCCGCCAGATTTGGTTAGGAAGGGGGGGGGGTAAAATGTTCTTATATTTTTTTTTTTAATTTTTATTCTGCCTTTTTTCAGATCCTGGTAAATGTTACCAAATCCACTCAACTTTTTATGGGTATCCAAATCTAAGTTCTACTAGACATAAAACCCTCTCCATATACCTTTCTATTGACACTAATGAATTCTACACTTCATTTTTCCCTTCAAGCCAATGCAGGCTTACGAAAACTTTACTTTACACACACTTTATCATGTGACAGATATCATGTCACAGATATCACGTGACAGATATCGCGTGACAGATATCATGTGACAGATATCACATGACATAAGTCATGATGAAGTATTTTTAATGAGATCTTTTTTCAAGGAAAGAAATATTATTTTAAGTCCCCAAGAATTCTTCAAAATCTTTTAAATGTCTCTCGACTATGTTGTTCTGGTCTCTGAATGTGATCCTTATGTAAACCATATATTTTCTGTCATATATAGTATCTGTCATGTGAGTACTGAACAAAAGGGTGAATGAAAGTGTCATTATAAATGTAGCGTAAGAATAGGTATTTCCACGGTGCGCATGTTGAACACAAGCATTGGTATTGAACAACAGGATGATATTGTGCATGGTGCGCGTGTTGAACACAAGCATTGGTATTGACCAACTGGATGATATTGTGCATGGTGCGCGTGTTGAACACAAGCATTGGTATTGAACAACAGGATGATATTGTGCATGGTGCGCTTGTTGAACACAAGCATTGGTATTGAACAACAGGATGATATTGTGCATGGTGCGCGTGTTGAACACAAGCATTGGTATTGAACAACAGGATGATATTGTGCATGGTGCTCTTGTTGAACACAAGCATTGGTATTGAACAACAGGATGATATTGTGCATGGTGTATGCCGGCTCGTGTTTCAGCGTATTTGTGATTAAAGAACATATAATTAAGGAAAGTATCTCTTGGCGTTACATGTATTTGTAATCGTTATCCGTCTTTTATCGGGTCATTTCCATTCACTACGTTTCAATGTTTGGATGGGGAACAGGGCTGAGCGGCACATCTCTCTCATTAGGCCATTGTCTATTGATAATTAAATTGTACTCCATTGATAATAAAGAGGTGAAATTTACTTTCAGTCGGTAGTGTCTGCAACAAATATACAAACTAGCATTATCTATTTTGAAAGTATATTTTCATTAGTGAATTATGTAAGTGACAATAGTATCGTCATCATTATACGATGCTAATCAACCTAAATATTAAAAAAAAAATTAGAATGTCTTGATTAAGTTTGTGCAGCAGCAGAGTCAGTCCTCTTTATGTGAATTTAAACTATACATCTTCATCCAAGATTACTTCACACCATCACCTCAACTATACATCTTTACCGAGATTACTCCACACCATCACCTCAACTATACATCTTCATCCGAGATTACTTCACACTGTCACCTCAACTATACATCTTTACCGAGATTACTTCACACCATCACCTCAACTATACATCTTCATCCGAGATTACTTCACACCATCACCTCAACTATACATCTTCATCCGAGATTACTTCACACCATCACCTCAACTATACATCTTTACCGAGATTACTTCACACCATCACCTCAACTATACATCTTCATCCGAGATTACTTCACACCATCACCTCAACTATACATCTTCATCCGAGATTACTTCACACCATCACCTCAACTATACATCTTCATCCGAGATTACTTCACACCATCACCTCAACTATACATCTTTACCGAGATTACTTCACACCATCACCTCAACTATACATCTTTACCGAGATTACTTCACACCATCACCTCAACTATACATCTTCATCCGAGATTACTTCACACCATCACCTCAACTATACATCTTCTTCCTAGAATTCTTGACACTGTCACCTCAACTATACATCTTCATCTGAGATGACATTAATTGATGTGCATCTGAGTTGAAGAAAAGTCTGTATTCAAATATTACTAGGAGAAATAAATGTACTTACAACTGACCGTTACGAATAGGTCAAGTCGACACACACACACATATTTTAGACGGATAAAGTGTCATGACATAAACTAATGTCCAGACAGATGTAGTGTCATGACACAAAGTAATGTCCAGACAGATGTAGTGTCACGACACAAAGTAATGTCCAGACAGATGTAGTGTCACGACACAAAGTATTGTCCAGACAGATATAGTGTCACGACACAAAGTATTGTCCAGACAGATGTAGTGTCACGACACAAAGTATTGTCCAGACAGATGTAGTGTCACGACACAAAGTATTGTCCAGACAGATGTATTGTGAAAAAAAAAATCACTGAGTCTTATGTTTTTAAATCTCCACATCAAAATGTCAGTATTTTCTTTGTCATTAAGTGGAGGTAATTTATACTTTAGCCCAGTTATCACCCCTACATTCTTCTAATCCGTCCTTCATTTCAAACTTTCATCAACTTCATTTATAACTCACCAACTTTTGATTTTAGTCATCTCTACCTCACACTTGGTTTTCCTCCTGTTTGCTCTTCACTCCATCCCCACCACATTTATTTTCACTTTTTATCTCCCCTCTCTTCTTTCATTTCTTACTCCCTCTCCCCATTGTCCTTCTCTCTACACTGCACTCTTGTTGGTTCTAAATTTTCCCCAATTTTTCTTTCTTTCATTTGTTGAACAGAAACAATTTGTACTGGCTCGGACTCAAATTTCTAATTATCCAAGACAAGGAGAAAAAAAAATTCCGGCTAACGACTGAGGTCTGTTCCCTCCATGTAAAGAATATATCTGTCTATTACACGCTCATGTAATTTTAACCCTTTAGCAGCTAGGGCTTTGTCCGAAAAATGCATTTCTGTCATCGGATAGCCTGCCATGGAGGCGCTGGGAGACGGTCAAACCGGGAGACATGTAAACTAGACGGCAGTAGAGTGACGCGCCATCTTTTATGTGCTCTCAGCGTGCGAGTTTGTATTGTTGTGTACGAGTGTGTATGAATGTGTACGAGTGTGGATTGTTGTGTACGAGTGTGGATTATTGTGTACGAGTGTGGATTGTTGTGTACGAGTGTGGATTGTTATGTTTGTCAGTTCCATGAAATAAAACATGGAAATATATCGTCTATCGAAACTAGTTTACCAGCTCTTTCATTTATATATATATAGCCTATATATGTGTTTGTGTGTGTGTGTCTGTGTCTGTGTCTGTGTGTGTGCTTTAGAAAGCAGTATAAGGTCATATTTAACAGAGTTTATATAGCCAAATTACTTCATCGTAGAAAAAACCAAATGTATAATTTTATGTCAATGCTTTGGCCATCAAATATATATATATATATATATATATATATAAATATATATATATATATATATATATATATCCATCTATTTAATTTTGCATAAAAGAAATGTTTGCAGGATGTGAATGACAATATTTAGCTACATGATTGAAAATGTGTCCTCTCTTTCCAAACACGTTGAACAGATGTAAAGAGAAACAGAATGTAAAGAAACACAATGTAGAGGTGTATAGATAAACGCAAATGACAGGAGTAACAACTCTCATTTGTAGAAGTGTATGGAGAACAACAATGAATTCGCGTATAGAGAAACACAATGTAGAGGTTTATGGTGTAATGCAAAGAGAAATAATGAAATGGTGTATAAACACAATGAAGAGTTGTATAGAGAAACACAGGGAAGTGGTATATAGAGAAACACAAGGAAGTGGTGTATAGAGAAACACAAGGAAGTGGTGTATAAACACAATGTAGGGGTGTATAAACACAATGTAGTGGTGTATAGGGAAGCACAATGAAGTGGTGTATAAACACAATGTAGTGGTGTATAAACACAATTTAGGGCTGTGCATGGCTAAAATATATTTCGAAACAACCCACACCACCATGTGGACTAGACCAAATATTATCCATAAGCAGACACAAGACAATGGTCTGGTTGTTCACCCAGACATTGCTGTAAATCTATCTGCCAACCAGTTACGCGCTCGGGAAGGGGGAGACGTGGATACAATGTAAGAAACGACAAATGGGGTGAAAGTGTCTGCATGACACCAGTGGAGTTCAGTGGACAATTAATGCGAATCTCAGCTCTATATATAGTTTGTATTGAGTTCTGGTATTGGTGGACAAATAATGCGAATCTCAGCTCTATATATAGTTTGTATTGAGTTCTGGTATTGGTGGACAAATAATGCGAATCTCAGCTCTATATATAGTTTGTATTGAGTTCTGGTATTGGTGGACAATTAATGCGAATCTTAGCTCTATATATAGTTTGTATTGAGTTCTGGTATTGGTGGACAATTAATGCGAATCTTATCTCTATATGTAGTTTGTTTTGACTTATATTATTGCAGTAAGTTATATTACACATACAGACAGATGAGATAAGGGGTCAGAATAGTTTGAAACATAGTTATTAATTTGAATTTAATATATAACAGGTGTTAAGATGGAGGAATACTGTATTCAATGTTATACAAAGATGGCATACGAGACTGTTGAACTGAAAAGTCTTTCTGCAAAAAGCCAATAGCTACTGAGTAGTCTTTCTGCAAGGAGCCAATAGCTACTGAGTAGTCTTTCTGCAAGGAGCCAATAGCTACTGAGTAGTCTTTCTGCAAGGAGCCAATAGCTACTGAGTAGTCTTTCTGCAAGGAGCCAATAGCTACTGAGTAGTCTTTCTGCAAGGAGCCAATAGCTACTGAGTAGTCTTTCTGCAAGGAGCCAATAGCTACTGAGTAGTCTTTCTGCAAGGAGCCAATAGCTACTGAGTAGTCTTTCTGCAAGGAGCCAATAGCTACTGAGTAGTCTTTCTGCAAGGAGCCAATAGCTACTGAGTAGTCTTTCTGCAAGGAACCAATAGCTACTGAGTAGTCTTTCTGCAAGGAGCCAATAGCTACTGAGTAGTCTTTCTGCAAGGAGCCAATAGCTACTGAGTAGTCTTTCTGCAAGGAACCAATAGCTACTGAGTAGTCTTTCTGCAAGGAGCCAATAGCTACTGAGTAGTCTTTCTGCAAGGAGCCAATAGCTACTGAGTAGTCTTTCTGCATGGAACCAATAGCTACTGAGTAGTCTTTCTGCAAGGAGCCAATAGCTACTGAGTAGTCTTTCTGCAAGGAGCCAATAGCTACTGAGTAGTCTTTCTGCAAGGAGCCAATAGCTACTGAGTAGTCTTTCTGCAAGGAGCCAATAGCTACTGAGTAGTCTTTCTGCAAGGAACCAATAGCTACTGAGTAGTCTTAACTAACGCAAGGAGCCAATAGCTACTGAGTAGTCTTTTCTGCAAGGGAGCCAATGGCTACAGAGTAGTCTTTCTGCAAAGAACCAATAGCTACTGAGTAGTCTTTCTGCAAGGAGCCAATAGCTACTGAGTAGTCTTTCTGCAAGGAGCCAATAGCTACTGAGTAGTCTTTCTGCAAGGAGCCAAAAGCTACTGAGTAGTCTTTCTGCAAGGAGCCAATAGCTACTGAGTAGTCTTTCTGCAAGGAGCCAGTAGCTACTGAGTAGTCTTTCTGCAAGGAGCCAATAGCTACTGAGTATTCAGTTTTGTTGAGACCATACTGCATCACACTATAAGCCTGACTAGTATGAGCTGGGGATGCACAATAGGAAAACTGACTTGCTGGGGATTGTAAACATCATTGCATGATTCAGGCTTGTAATTTCACTGCCACGTTTAGTTAGATTAGACAGACTGGTTGATGGGAAATCTTGATATTTTAACAAATCGACAGATTGAAAAGATTATATATTGGGCAGGTTGATAGATGGACAGATTGATAGACTTGACAGTTTGATAGATAGACTGGAAAGATTGATACATTGGTCGACAGATTGAATAAATTACATATTGGGCAGATTGTTAGATGGACAGATTGATAGACTTGACAGTTTGATAGATAGACCGGAAAGATTGATACAAAGGACGACAGATTGAATAAATTACATATTGGGCAGATTGATAGATGGACAGATTGATAGACTTGACAGTTTGATAGATAGACCGGAAAGATTGATACATTGGTCGACAGATTGAATAAATTACATATTGGGCAGATTGTTAGATGGACAGATTGATAGACTTGACAGTTTGATAGATAGACCGGAAAGATTGATACAAAGGACGACAGATTGAATAAATTACATATTGGGCAGATTGATAGATGGACAGATTGATAGACTTGACAGTTTGATAGATAGACCGGAAAGATTGATACATTGGACGACAGGTTGAATAAATTACATATTGGGCAGATTGATAGATAAACAGATTGATAGACTTGACAGATTGATAGATAGACCGGAAAGATTGATACATTGGACGACAGGTTGATAGATTGGGGGAGGGGGTCCAGTCTGTCAAGTCAAAGCTGTAAATCCCCCTCCCCTGTGTCACCCGTGGTGCATCCGTGGCCATTGCACTATCGGCCATGTTGGGGATGGAAATAAACACCCTTTTAGTGGTTTATAAAGGATCGAAGATATAAATTTCTCTTTTTCATAGGGACGTAAGAGACAGATCAGAGAGATACATTGCATACATTGATATATGCATTTATAGACACAAATATCCAGACACGAAGATTTTTAAACAAATATTGGATAGATATAAAATATAGATAAGAACAGAAATGATGTCATTGTTATAGTGAATGAAAAGGAATCAAAACAAAATCCAGCTTCAGGTCTGAACTGCACGATACATCAGTTCAACGATACATCAGTTCAACGATACATCAGACATCAGTTCAACGATACATCAGTTCAACGATACATCAGTTCAACGATACATCAGTTCAACGATACATCAGTTCAACGATACATCAGTTCAACGATAAATCAGTTCAACGATACATCAGTTCAACGATACATCAGTGCATTGATCAGAATTTAATACGAACTCTGGACCCCACGCAACCACATCTTTCAATATGACTCAAGTCTCACAAGCTCCGCACCCCACAGTGCTATTAGTTTACCTACTTCCACCTCTTCAGCCCCGACCACGCCCACACACCATGGTAACCCTAAACAACATAGGTCGTGTGAACAACACATGTATTATACCACCCCTTCTCACACCCCCCCTCCCCAGCCTTTCCGAGCTGGTGTTTGTGTCATATGATACTTCCACCTTAACTTACCACCACCCGACCATCTGAAGTTTAACTCTCACTACACACACACACACACACACAACATACACGCACACGCACACGCACACACACACGCGCGCACACACATACACATACACACTTATGTTTCGCTCAAGTTCATAACGGCCAACTATTTACAATAACTACATCAAACATTGAGTTCATAACAGCCAACTATTTACACTAAATACATCAAGCAATGTGTTCATAACGGCCAACTATTTACAATAAATAAATCAAGCAATGTGTTCATAACGGCCAACTATTTACAATAACTACATCAAACAATGAGTTCATAACAGCCAACTATTTACACTAACCACATCATACCATAACAATTAAAACTATTTACACTTCAAATACCACCCAGCAAATGTGTTCATGATCGGCCATTACTCATTTACACTAAATACCTCTTCAAGCTATGTGGTTCATCTCGGCCAACTATTTACCACTAAATACTTCAAGCTATGTATTCAGCATCAGCTCAACTATTTACCCTCTAATACACTTCAAGCAATGTGTTCATATCGGCCAACTATTTACACTAAATACATCAAGCAATGTGCTGTCATTGTTGGAGGGTTTCCTGTCAGTAAACAACATGTCTCCCTAGAATGAAACGATTACGAATGTTTTTAATCTTAGATGCACCACCCCCAATCCAACTTGTTATTTTTGTTAACAAATATATAGATAGCCGGCGACTATTGTTGTTAACAAATATATAGATAGCCAGCGACTATTGTTGTTAACAAATATATAGATAGCCAGCGACTATTGTTGTTAACAAATATATAGATAGCCAGCGACTATTGTTGTTAACAAATATGTAGATAGCCAGCGACTATTCATGTCATCTTTTCTGCCAAACGCCAAGAATTACTTTCTCAACTCTTCCTTACACCCCCCTCCCTCCCGAGACTAGGGTATGTGATATGCCTATTGCTGCAGACCATTTCTGTAACATTGTTGGAATCATTTATCTGGCCATCTCTGCAGACCAATGCTGTAATATTGTTGGAATCATTTATCTGTCCATCTCTGCAGAACATTTTTGTAACATTGTTGGAATCATTTATCTGGCCATCTCTGCAGAACATTTCTGTAACATTGTTGGAATCATTTATCTGGCCATCTCTGCAGACCAATGTTGTAACATGGTTGGAATCATTTATCTGGCCATCTCTGCAGACCAATGTTGTAACATGGTTGGAATCATTTATCTGGAATCTTTTATCTGTTTATCTCTGCAGACCACTGCCGTAACATTGTTGGAATCTTTTATCTGTTTATCTCTGCAGACCACTGCCGTAACATGGTTGGAATTTTTATCTGTTTATCTCTGCAGACCACTGCTGTAACATGTTGGAATATTTTATCTGTCTATCTCTGCAGACAACTGCCGTAACATGGTTGGAAATTCAAACATAAAAGATATTTAAACATAAGCCATATTTAAACACAAGCCACATTTAAACACACTCCATATTTATCTATAGCCCATCATTAAATGCAGTACACATTTCAAACAACAAAACGGAAAACAAAGTACATAACTAAACTCGGTGATTTTTTTTTTCTGGTGGAATGCACGGGGACACAGTTCCAACACCTTTTTTCCGTAGACTTTTGTTTCCCGCACTATCTTCAGTGTTATTTTTCTATGACACGACGCCGTTCAATGACCTTTATTTTTTTTTTAGAAAAATAGCACTGGCTAAACTCAACCGATATTTAAATTCAACACAGACTTTCAAAAAATGACAACATTATTTATCACAACATTATTTATCACAACATTATTTATCACAACATTATTTATCACAACATTATTTATCACAACATTATTTATCACAACATTATTTATCACAACATTATTTAATCTAAAAAATATTTTAACACAACGCCAAATTAAAACACAAAACATGACTGTAGTTAATGGTGAATGTAAAATAAAAACAACAAAACAGCGAGTCGGGCCAACGTGCAAGAGAAACTTGAGAGAAACTTGTTGAAAGTTGAGTCCCCATGTCAATAAGAAACCTGTTTGTTCAGTGCTCAACTGTAACATGATAGTGTACAAGCTGAGGGGAGGGGACATTGCAAGATGGGAACACTACTGGCTAGTTTAGGTTATGTGTAAGACATGGGGGAACTGTTCTCAACTGTGTTGTGGCAAGTAAATGCTGTACTTTATATTAAAAACGTAATAATACAACGTGTGATGACAAGAAGCAATGTTAAGTTGACATTGACACGATTGTTTTTCATTTATTTGAAAATGTCAATGGATTTAAAATAAAACAACTGAAGGTATCATTGAACACTGCTAATTGTATTTGTGTATAGTATTATGTAATAGTTCATTTCCCTTTAAGAAAATATAAACACAGTATGCATATTATTTACAGATCAGTACACAGGATACTTAATCATATCATATTATAAAATGTATCCAAGTAACATTTCTTAAAGACACGTTTTTCAAATAACACACGTTAATGTGAGATGAGATTTGAGATGTGGGGAGAGACAGATTGAAACAGAACCCCCTCGCTTCCCACCACACAAACCCTATTTAATAAGGTGATATAGAACATCTCTCTCCACACCACACAAACCCTATTTAATAAGGTGATATAGAACATCTCTCTCCACACCACACAAACCCTATTTAATAAGGTGATATAGAACATCTCTCTCCACACCACACAAACCCTATTTAATAAGGTGATATAGAACATCTCTCTCCACACCACACAAACCCTATTTAATAAGGTGATATAGAACATCTCTCTCCACACCACACAAACCCTATTTAATAAGGTGATATAGAACATCTCTCTCCACACCACACAAACCCTATTTAATAAGGTGATATAGAACATCTCTCTCCACACCACACAAACCCTATTTAATTTCTATTCAACTAAAGACTTCATTTTTATTAACTTGTATTTTATTTATTTGTGGTTTTTGTTTTTACTTTGGTATTACTAATGTATGATCCCTAGACAAAAAAAAATCTTTAATCCTTTTTGAAGCTTTTAATTGCACCTTTGGATTGTATTTAGTTGTAGTTCATTGTTTCAATCAATTATCGTAATGTAGTCAGTTACTTTCACCAAAGAGAGATAATTCAATAATATTTTATTACTTGCTGTACCCTGCAAAACCTTTGCATAGATTTATATCCCCTTATGCTTGATCGGTAGGCTAGGTTTTTTTTTTTTGGTCTCGGGCAGATCCGATATTTTCATGATTATATTTTAAACTGGAATACTGTCGTATTAGTTCTTTACTTTCGATACAACGCAGAACCCACACCGCTATTATGTATATAGATTTTAAACTTAGTTACAATTGTACACTTTCCATAGTTCTCTTTAACCTATTTACTCTCGTGTGTGTATTTATTTAATATGTACATATTTATTTCTAATAACATAAAGCTCATTACTGAAAAATGCGTATTGAAGTAAAATTTTAAAGTGAAAATTGGATTGATATTTTGCCTACAGCTACACAATTATTTACTATAAACACAAAGTTATAAGGGGATGTGGGGTGGATAATCTAAACAAAGGGGACTGCAGATATCAGGTGTGTCAATCACGCCTTAGTGTCATGCTGCGTTATAAGATTATTAACTTATGATTAACACCAGTCTCTAGTTTATCTATGTCTCCACAACACAAAGAATGCATTCATTAACACCATTCTCTAGTTTATCTATGTCTCCACAACACAAAGAATGAATTAATTTCAATAAATGTGCCCTTGTTTCAGGTGTCTCAGAACAAGACAGGGGAGCATCGATTGTCTGTTCCTGGTGCCAGAAACAAGGTACTAAACTCTTCACACTGGACACACCTACTGGAACGAAATCTTTCTGCAGTGAAGTTTGTTTTACTCAGTGTCGTCGTGCATCGTTTAAAAAGAAGAAAGTGAGTATAGGAACTGACTGAGTCTATTGGTAGTGACTGTGTCTATAGCTACTGACTGAGTCTATTGGTAGTGACTGTGTTTATAGCTACTGACTGAGTCTATTGGTAGTGACACTGTCTATATGCACTTACTGAGTCTATCGGTACTGACTGAATCTATAGGTACTGACTGGGTTTATAGATAGTGACTGATTCTAAAGGTACTATTGACTGAGTAAATAGGTACTAGCTGAGTCTATTGGTACTAAATGAGTCTATAGGTACTACTGACTGAGTCTGTAAGTTCTGGCTAGGGCCTATTGTGAAATTGTCACAATAAAACTGACTCAGTCTATTTTGACATAGTGAGTATAGGAACTGACTGTATATACACATGTTTTCCATAATAAGATCTAATCTACAAAATATACATTAATATACATTAAGTGATTTCCTTTCAAGTAAGTGTATTATTCTCACTCATAGAGCCCCTTAAACAACTTACAATAGTCTATGCTCACTCATTGAGTCAAACCTCTTTCAAGAGTCTATGCTCACTCATTGAGACATTGTGTCTCATTTAATAATTTTACTTAATCAGCGTAGCAAATAAATATCCATATTCTGATCTGGGGCTTAGGGCGAGTTTATTTCTTTATTCACCAGCCTCTTTATAATGGAGAACATGGAACCACAAGTCGTGGGATCAAAATAGAATCAAGAACAAATGGTTTAATTATACAAACCAATGATTATACAATGAATTATAGGCTACAAACCATTGATTATACAATGAATTATGGGCTACAAACCAATGATTATGTAATGAATTATAGGCTACAAACCATTGATTATACAATGAATTATGGGCTACAAACCAATGATTATGTAATGAAAATTATGACATAAACTAATACCTTAGGTACTCGCGAATAAGTCGATCTCGCAGAGAAGTCGAGAGTATTTTTAAGCGGGAAATTACGAGATTTGTTAGACCCGAGCATAAGTCAATGTTAAAACTTGAGAACCATCGTATTCTTACATTTCACAATTTATACCGCAGGACTTTGATCGTAATTACATTCGAATTTGCATTTGTTAACGCACTTTAACATCATGCACTAGGCACCAACCGATAAACACGGGATGACCGGATTGGAACCCTCACGATTGCATTGCAAGCACTCTACCAACTGAACTATCCAGCCACTTCGCCCCATTTAGATTAGACGTCTAGATGCTATTATTAAATTAGATATGCTGTGGGTACAGAAACAAGTCAATGCAAATTTAATAAAGAGTTGCAAAACGCTGCACCAAATGAATGTCGAGTCTATGTTTCTGGTTTCCGCCATCGCAGTGGCTACGGATACGACCAGTTGTACTCCGTATTTTTTTCCGGGGTACGACTATAGATTGCCCGAGTTGCCTTGCGGTGTTGAGGGTACAAATGCGTTGAGTGTACAAATGTGTTGAGT
>JAGDYQ010000016.1:10877156-11161116 GCA_021962125.1 Bulinus truncatus
ACGCATTCGTCCAGTCATTTCCGTCAAAATCCGTAATTTGTATTGTATAGTAAAAAGCGCTAAAGAATCGCATTTCTTCATGATCGGTTACTTCCGGTTCGAAAACTTTCGCCGGTTTATTTATTCGATTTATATTTGTTTTGGACGAGTAAAGTTTGTTTTTGAGGACAATGAGTTCATTATCAAAGATGTTAGCCGGAAGAAAGAAGGAGAGTCTGGTGTGGGATTACTTTACATACATGGAGCAGGAAGGGAAAGTGAAATGTAAAGTTGTTTTTGAGAAGACTAATAGCGAGTGTGGTGCTTTGTTGGCGGGTAAAAACAGTACAAATAAGCTGTCGCATCTCCGCAGATTACATAAGCAGGAGTATGAGCAGTATGTTAAAGCAACCGAGGCGAGATCATTAAAGACAAAACCAAAGAAAACGACGGTCTGCAAATATGCGACTCAATTGGCTGATTGCGTTCAACGTAAAATCGTATCCTGGTCAACAGAGTCGCAGGAGTATCAACAGCGTTTGTCCAGTGTGATGGACATGTTGATAGACACCTGCTATCCGGTCACAGTGGTTGACAAGCCGTCATTCAGACACATGATTAAAACATTTGATCCAAAGTTCCTTCTTCCTGGTTAGTTTTTTAAGTGTTAAGTACTTAGCAGTTCATAAATTCATAATTTCATATTCTTTATGAACAGCTTTATACATAGCTTATATCCTATACATATCTTAGTTTCTGGCTTGGCTGTAATTTTTTTAAAAGTTAACTATGGACTTTGTCAAATAAACAATGTCACAATATTAGCCACCACTGTTCTTTAAGATATTTATGTTTATTGCTTTCTAGCGTCGTCGACAATGAACAAGAAATTTACTGAACAGTTCACTCTGAAGTCGGTTTGCATATGGGCCTTACTTGATTGAGCACGCTGGATAACCATATGCCTTGATGGATGGTCGAAGCCAGGATTGTCATCTTCATTAGTTGGAATTTCAGCATGTTTTTTTTTAACCCAGAAACGTCTACTCCGATTCATGCTTTTTTGAATTTGACCGAGATTGAACATCCTCACACCGGTGAAAGACTGGCAGCATGTCTTGACAGCAGTCTCACATTATGGGATATAGCTCCTGAGAAAGTTTTATTGGTCATATGCGATAATGGAACAAATATAGTAAAGGCTGTTACCATATTGCAAAAGAAGCACCAGGTAATGCGGCATTTTACTTCATTTCCATTTCCGAATAATTGTGGATTTTGTTTTTGTGTTTATAAATTTTGAGATCAGCTTAAGTGGTAAAGTACTTCTTCTTTTGGTGATAGATTCTTTTGTTTTCGTGGTCAATTTACTCACAAAAATTTCAGTATTGATTATTGAACTGATGAAATGGAAAAAAATCTGGGTTCATAGTAAATTGTAGATAATTGTTCAACGTTATATGTTCGTCTTATTTCAGGAACAAAATGATAACCAAGTGTCAGAAAGCGACGTTGAGGATGAAGAAGTTGAAACCAGTAACACTTCAGAAAGTTCAGATGGTGATGATGGCCATGCTCCTGAGAATATAAACGAGGAAGACAAACTTGATCTTCCAGAACACGTGCCGCTAAGACGGCTGGCATGTTTGGCACATACTTTACAGCTCATAATCAAATCAGTTTACAGCCATTACGATGTCCTGCTAGCCAAGACTCGTAATCTCGTCAGTCGCATCAGAAAATCAGGTGCTGCTACAGAAAAGTTAATAAAGATTTGTGGAAAAACAGTTATTTCTGACTGTGTCACAAGGTGGAGCAGCACCTATACCATGATCAAACGTTTAACCACAATCAAGAACGCAGTTAACGAGATTCTGACTGGCCTTGGTAAGGAATGTATCTTGTAATTCTTTGTATAATATTACTTTTGTTTGTTCTGTAACTTCTGTCTTTTTTGTTTGTTCTGACATTTTGTAAATTCCATCATTGTGATTTCAAGTTTTAAACTAAAATTTATGCTTGACAAACTGGGTAACAGACTTTCTTTTGGGTAATCTCCCATTGAAGTTTTATCTTTCTGGCATATTGCAGGCATGGATTCCTTGCTTCCAAGTGAATGGCTGAGGCTTGAAGAGGTTGTCACCCTGCTGGAACCATTTGCGGTACAGACGGATATTCTGCAGTCCGACACCCAATCACTGTCTACTATCATCCCATCACTGGTAAATCTGGAATGTCATCTTGAACAGTCCCCAGCACCGAAGATCCTAACAAGCAAGCTTCTGCATGATTTTAGAAGCAGATTTGAATTCATTTTTAATTCTGAATGTATCAGTTTTAATCCTTTGCCTGCTGCTGCATGCCTACTTGATCCTAGCCTTGCTGATGTTCTTTTCTCACCTGACTTGTCACCACTTTTAAATGCTGCAAAAATGATTATCTATACACTAATTGGTTCAGAGTCATCCTCATCTTCATCTGAGATTCCATTGGAACCTGGTTTATCTTCACCTCCTCCAGCACTGCAAAGGTTCAAGTTTCTCGCTACCCGGCTTGTCGAAAATGCCTTAACTTCATCGCCAACTGCATTTAGAAGTCAGGACACTGTACAATGTCAGTTGAATCGGTATATAACAGACACTACAGACAGGAATACTTGTACAACGACAACGGATTCTCTGGTATTCTGGCACAACAGAAAAGCAACTTACAGCAAACTGTCAAAAATCGCTGAGGATTTGTTAACGGCACCTGCTTCGCAGGCATACGTAGAACGAATCTTTTCTATGTGTGGAATGTTAACCACTGGGAGGCGAAATAGAATGCAAAAATTCCTTGAAATGAGGGTCTTTTTGAAATTAAACAAGAACATTGCTCAACTGTGATAAGCTTGTTCTTATTTTATCACTGATAACTCAAAACTCAAACTGTTGGAACATAGTGTCTGATGACCAGCTGACTCATTTTTAATTTCTTATGTAGATAATGTTGATTGTAAAAATGTAGAACTTGATAGTTGATACTCGATAGCAGCAACTATCTATATGATAGCTATAAAGTGTTTTATTGAAATAAAGTTGTTATGCATATTCAAATTCGTGAAGTTCGACTGTTTGACCCTTGATTATGACAATAACAATTGAAAATATTTCAGAACTTGAATAAGAATAATAATTGAAAATAATTTCAGAACTTGAATAAGAATAAGAATAGAAATTAATTACAGCGAATAGAATAAAAATAAGAATTGAAATTATTTCAGAACTTGAATAAGAATAAGAATAGAAATTAATTACAGCGAATAGAATAAAAATAAGAATTGAAATTATTTTTAGAACTGAAATATCACTGCTCTTCAAGCTGATTACCGCTTCTTGCGACAAAAGATGTTAGCACAGGCGAGAACCCACGTTGGCCTCGCATCAGCTGGAATAAATTACCAAATTTACACCAGGCAAGATGGAACTCACGTGCAATATTTACTGTTATAGCATTATTTCTGATACCAGAGTGGCGCAGCATTCTTGCTTCTGCCTGCAACTTCATCTGCTGCGAATGAGCAAATGCTTGGTTCGATTCGCAACACTACAATGAAGCGTCCTTCAATTAAATGTTTACCTCACTCATCAAGATAAAATGCAAGAAGGCAATTACGTGTTTAAAGACCCATTGGTCAGTCGAGAAGTCATTAATTGACATTCCCAGATCTAACCAAACTGCTGAACGTGCTGTGAAATTGATGGCGGAACTTCATGCGAAATCGAGAAAAAATGAATTTTTGAATCTGAAGTTCATAGGACAAAATATGTTTTGAACATTTCTTGTGCATAATGTACATATTACTAACTGTTATCTATCTTATTTGTTAATAAAAGTTGATTAGTTATTATTAAGCTAAAAAAAAACATGTCCTTTTTTTAAAAAAAAAATATTTTTTCACCTTTTTCTTCCAAAAAATGGGGAGGTGGGGGAACTTTTTTCAAAAAAATTAAAAATGCAATTTATATTCTTAAATTACACATAAAAGTGCAAGTGGTTTCATAATTTTTTTTTGTTATCACCCTAATCTACACCAATCGGCCATCCGTCAAGTGTTGAAGTAATTAACATTAAAATTGTGCTTTGACATTGTATTTTATTGTTTTTACTTTTTTTTAAACTTGAAAAACTTGCATTCATTATATTTTAAATAAAAAATATTTTTTTGTTCTCAAAAGTATTGGTATTGTATTGGTATCGATTATGGCAATACATTTTTACCTGAGTATTTGTATTGGTTTTGGCGATACTATTTTCAGGAAGTATTGGTATTGGTATTGACGATACAATTTAAAGCTATCCTCTAACCAAAGCGAATTTCGCGTATCTAGGTAGCTCACGAAATTCGCCCCTCTTTCGCGGCAATGTATGTATATGGAGATGCTCAAACCGCGTAGAATTTCCGCGGCGGTGCAGAGAAATTTCGCGGCATCGCTTCTTTCAGAGTTTTTTCGCGTTTCGCGAGTGTAAACAATCCAAAATGGCTGCCTAGAAACATCGACTCAAATGAAAATCAAGGTTAAAATTGATATAAATGTCTTAAAATTAACAAATAAGACTTACATTTATAAATAGCAACTTGAATTATATCAGATTATACCAAAAAGTAAATGTTGTTTTCACTTTTTACTTGTAAAATACCATAACTGTAGAAAATATATCATAAGAAGAAAATGTCTGCCGACGTCTTCAAATAAACAAAAAGAAAATTAAAAAAAATATTATATCCGGTCGGCTGACGCCTACGTTCGCTTCGCTTAGGTGTAGCGAGGGTTTTTCGCGCTTTGAAAAATCTCACGTGATAAATAGCGCAGCGGAACGCTTCGCTTTGGTTTGAGGAAAGCTTTAGAGTATTGTTAACAACCCTGCTGTCCACGAATGAAACACTAAACTATTCCTCACACTTTTGTTGTACTTTGCTTATTTTGACACGATAATCTCCGTTCAGTGAGGGATTTTCAATTATTAACATCGTGTATTGTCATTTAGAGTCTATAATGTGACCATCCTCATTAAATTAAAAACATGTCCGAATTGAATTACAGGAATTAGAGACAACAATAAGAAGAGGGGAGGATGGTCGAGTGGTAAAGCGCTCGACTGTCGACCTGAAGGTACGTGCTCCGATCACGGTGAGAACCAATGTTTGTTTCAGGTCATGGCTTAAGTCCCCGCTATGTCTTCCGTGGTGCCTCCATGGCCATTGCACTATCGGCTATGGTGGGGATGAAAGAAGGGCACCATAAAAACCGTCCCATTAGTGGTTTATAGGATCTAAGAGATTTCATCTCATCCTTACAGCGACTTCACACATAACAATAAGAATGAAATTGAAGCAAATTAAAAAGACATAAAATGCTCATAAATTACTTTTAACATTAAAACATGAAACAACATGTTTGTATCTGAACTTTGCGTAGATATATCAATACTTAAATTTTCTTGGTTAACTTTTTTATGAAATGAATTTTACAACAGTATAATGTGCACCAGAGATAAAACGTATAGCCTACTACAATAAATAAGGTGCATATATTGGACGTGCACTACATAATATGTTTTTCCGACCACATACATCACCACCACCCCAGAATACCATAGTCTCGGATATACTTCATTGACCACATCCATCATCACCACCACCAGAATACCATAGTCTCGGATATACTTCATTGACCACATACATCATCACCACCACCAGAATACCATAGTCTCGGATATACTTCATTGACCACATCCATCATCACCACCACCAGAATACCATAGTCTCGGATATACTTCATTGACCACATACATCATCACCACCACCAGAATACCATAGTCTCGGATATACTTCATTGACCACATACATCACCACCACCAGAATACCATAGTCTCGGATATACTTCATTGACCACATCCATCATCACCACCACCAGAATACCATAGTCTCGGATATACTTCATTGACCATAACAGATCCAGTGTCTCAAAATGTATTATTTGTTGACGCGGAAATGTATATATATATATATATATATATATATATATATATATATATATATATATATACAGTGCTTTTTTCAGTGGGAACTCATGGGAGCTGAGTTCCCATACCTTTTTTTGTTTATAGACTATTGTAGTATTTTCTGACATAAGTTAAAAAACAGATGTGAAATGAGTTCCCAAACATTTTTCGCTAGAAAAAAAGCACTGTATATATATATATATATATATATATATATATATATATATATATATATATATATATATATATACATGGGCTTCGCTAGGAATTTTTCCAGAAGGTCGGGGGGGGGGGGCAAATAATAATTTTATGACATTTTTTGTTAAATGTAAGGGGTGTTACGGGCTCTTTGGTTTATGTTATGAGTTCTGTGTTTTAATTTAAACGTGGAGATGTCAAGTTAGCTTCATGTCTGTCTGTTTCACTCTGGTCGCTCACTCCTTTGACACCCAATAACCCAGCGAACTAGAAGTGTGGTGAGCACGACAATTTATTTACAAAATGTACATACTAATGTAACAAGTCCTCAACTCTGACTAACTAAAGATCTCTTAACTGTTCTCGTCGCTCTCGTAACTACCGTCACTAAAACTTCTAACTAAAACTCTTGTCCCTAAAACTTCTCGTCACTAGATTTCTCGTAACTATAACTCTAAAACTTCTCGTCACTATGAACTTCCCTAACTAACTGATGTCCGAATCCAGTCGTATTTATACTCTAACGTCCGTGCCCTAATTACCCTTAATACGTCACAGTCTCTTTAGTATTGTCCTAACTATCTAATCTTTCTAGGAGCGTCACCTTGTCGTCTTTGTTAACCCTACTAGCCTTCCGACGTCGTCTCCTGGTCTACTTAGAGTCGTCACACCTTTGCTGTTTACTATTCTATTATTTTCTCACTACCTTGTCCTAAGTCGTCTGTCACCTTGTCAACCATTATTTGTATTAGTCCTACTTATTAGATGTCTTTTTATCTTAAAACGTCGAAGGGAATTGTCTCTGTCTCTAAATCTACTTTAGCTCGTCATACAAACACACACACACACACATATATATATATATATATATATATATATATATATATATATATATATATATATATGTATATATTTCTTTTTTTTTTTTGCACCACCTCTGTTGGCATGACAGGGTGTTGTGTGTCTTATACCCGCATTTTTGGCTGAGCATGATACGTGACTCCCATGCCAACATTCTACTTCTGCCGGAATTGTAGAAAAAAAAGGTTTTAGCACTTGCTCTTGCTGTGCATCTGATATAGGCTACTGTATTTTTATTCAGCTCAAAATAGTAACACTGGAACTTGATATTCACTATTCTTAAGTACATCAACAATTGAATCCTAAATGCTAAGAGTAAAAAACAAGCAATTAAGCCTGTTCCATTCTGGACACAGGACGTGTTAGCGCATTTTCGTGTTATGTATCAGTACGTTTGTTAGCTTTCAGTAAATATTTGTAAATTTTGGAAATGTTTATAAATTCAATTGTGTAATGCATATATCTGTAAAAAAAATTATAAAGACATTTCTTTATATTTGAAAAAAAATTAGTGTCTTTTAAATCTAACTACAAGTGGTTTGTGGTTACTGAAATAGGACTCATAATTGAAAACATTCGAAATTATAGTCATTTAATCGTCCGAAAACTCCATCAATTGTTACATAGCTCTGATACTTTCAATTAAACTCAGAACACAAGCTTACTATTTCATTTGATGAGTTTCTTAATAAATCTTGGTGAAACTACGTGCTGCAGTATTTCGCACCAAATGAATGGGTTATTGAACGTACAAGGTGTATATATAATATATAAGCCCCTTAGGAGCCCTGAAGCCCGGCCCTCAGAGGTCCTATCGCGAAATGAACTTTTGATGTACACATGGCAGGCCAAGACCTACAAAATGATATATACATCATGGGTCTAGGACTTATGGTTGCTGAGATATATTATATATATAGCTTATATAGTAAAAAACGGTACTTTATAAGGCCCTTTACGGCCCTGAGAGGTCAGATCGCGAAATGGAAAAAAGTCATTTCTTGGCAGGCCAAGACCTACAAAATGAGATATACATCATGGGTCTAGGACTTATGGTTGTTGAGATCTAGGGTGATGACAGACAGACAGACAAAACGCTCTAAAATGCTCTAAAAAACACGGTGTATTATAGAAAATATTCAACAATCGCTTTGTTCTCCGTAATTCCGAAGAGAACTGGGAGAACGTTCACTTAATGAGAACCTTTCTGTAACAAAAGAATTATGGACAAAACAGACTAATTTATCACTGATTAGATGGCTTATACCAGTGGTGGCGAACCTAAGGCCAGAGGCGTCCATAGGGGGTTGGGGCCCGGGGGGCTTGGCCTTTTTGTGGGCCCCTGCAGATTTGACATACGATATCATGATATGAGATAACGTACTTAATAAATATGTCTAAATTCAAATTAGTACAGTATATCAATAAAATTAACAAAAAATTATCATTAAAATTCTTTTAATGAATATTTCCAGTTTAGTGACGAGATGATGCACAAGTGACAAATCTCAATTCATTTTGCCTCACGTTGTGCTTTCTGTGCAGTAAAGGCATTTATAACATCTTCTAAGTCAATGTTGTCTAGTATTTTTGACTTCACTTACATTAAAGCCATGCTGCTAAGTCTTTCTTGCATCATTTTACTCCAGGTATAGTTTTTTGATTGACTTTGAGTTTTGAGAATAATCTCTCACATGATGCAATGGAAGTGGCCTGAGTTAGCAGTATTCGGATGGAGGTTGCAAGGTTTGAGCAAACATCATTATCATATGACGCCCCCTCCCCCCACCCTAGCTACGCCACTGCCTAAGGCACGCGTGCCACAGTCGGCAAGCGGCTAAAATATCACCTGCTTTAATTTTAATAGGAGTGTTGGCTCTTTGCTATAAATAATTGTTTTGTTTTGGTTGAATTTTGGACACGCCGCCCCAAAAAAGATTCGCCACCACTGGGTTAACTTATATAGTATGTCAATGGAGTAAGTAAATATATAGGCTATGCTTAAATGCGAGCTCTTCATTTTGAAAATATCGATAACTTATTTAAGGGCAGATTACTCCAAATTTCACAAATTGTAAAGAGAAGTCGCTACATAGCATATTTATATTGTCATTTTGTAATTTAACTATCTTTTTTGAAATGTCCCTTGATTTAGAGAAGGCACATGAACCTCGCGATGTAGATATATCTGCGGCAGGAAGAGGTGTCTGGCTTGTTAAGGTAATTTCTTCTTTAAAAAAAGCCTAATGGTGAATCACTTGATAGTCTTGATGTGACGTGAGTATAACTTGTCCTCCATGTAAAAAAAAAATACGCTTTGACTATTGTCATGAGAAAGAAAAAATTAATTCAGCATTTAGTTAAAATAGCTATAGCTTACAAAAGTTTAAATGGTAGTCTTTACCTTAATGTGGTATACAAATACGCAGAGTATAATATGGTATAGTATACCCTAATAAATAACGCACTTGCTACGGCACCAGCAAGTCAGAATTCGTATTATTTTTGTCCAAGTACCAGCCATAGATATTGCTCCACACCCTAACCCTATATTTAAATATTTTAAAAAATAATTTTTTAAAATTGCAACTTTTGATGATTATAGGTCAGTGACTTTCATACGCTAACTTGCTGGTGCCGTAGCCAGTGCAAATAAATAATGTAATATTAGTAACGCAGTGGCTCTGGCACCAGCCAAAACCATTATATTAGGTATAAGGAACATAGTATATATAAATTTTTTTTTCAGGATTAGCGTTAGCCAGGTTAGGGATAGGGTTAGGGTGTGGAGCAATATCTATGGCTGGTACCCGAAGAAAAAAAATATGGGTTCGGTCGGACCGAACCGTAGCTACTGCGTATTAGTAATATTCAAAATGCATGGTTCAAGATTTTTTAAAGTCAATATTTCAAATTGAACTAAAAAGATTAATATTCATTGAAATACATTTTGACTCGTAGTAAATTAATTGGGTTTGGGAAAAGATACAATTTGAATTTCAAGTATTTGCTGCATACATAAAGGATTTATTTGACTAGTGTGTAATCTATTTAATAGATCGCAGTGGCTATGGTTACGTCGGATGCCATTTTTTTATAATAGGAATAGGGCAGTAATCTGTATTTTTTTTCCCGGGTTACGGCCATAGATAATAGATTTAGGAATAGGGATAGGTTAGGGATAGAGTTAGGGTTAGGGTGTGGAGCAATATCTATGGCTGTAACCCGGAAAAAAAATACAGATTACGTCGGGTGTAACCGTAGCCACTGCGTTAATAGATAGACCTAGTCTCTGATAGTAGTGACCTAGAATTAGGATTTCACCACACTGTATCAGTATGAAAACAAATGTTATTAAAATAAAAATATATTTACTAGCATATATTACCCTTACTCAAATAATATAAAACATGTTATAATTTGTAGGTACTTCGGTACTGTAGCTATGTTGTGCTCTGCAAGAAATTACCTACATTTTCAGTTTTTTTGAAAAGCAAAATGGTGGCTCTCTATTTTAGCAAAATTAATATGTATTACAAAGAAATTTCACAGAATAAAGTAAAAAAAGTGATTTTTCCTTGATTTGATATATTTTTCATCTTCTTTTAATATATTGTAAAAAAGTTGCACTGCATTGAAAAAATAGGTCAGTTTACTTGCACAAAAAAAGTGCTTTAGAGTGTTGTCTTTTCATTAAGATATCTTCGCTAAAATTAATTTTTCATTTTCCTGTAAGTATGTCACAATATTAATTTTTTTTAGAAGAAATGTCACCAAGTCTGGATTATCAGAATTTTTCTTTTCCAGACAGAAAGTCCATCATTGTTTAAAATTTTTTTTTACATAGTTTTGATATGTTTAAGCTTGTTAATTGTTAAAATAGCAAAATTAAAACTATGTATGAGTACTAGTATTTTTATTAAAGTATTAGTATTAGCATGAGCCATGCCATGTGGCATGTTTAGGGGATTTCTATTTTGTGCTTAATTCTAGCCTTTTAGTATTAATTTTCAATCTAACTTTAAATAGTAATTTATATTTTAGTTATATGAACATTAGAATCAGTAATTTGGTTAAGAATAAGCAAATAAGTTTGCTTAGTCTACTGTTACTGTCTGTGACTATAACTTATAACTTCAGTGTGATTGTATATACAGCTCTGCTAATAATATGAGCTTTTTGCCTTTACTTATATTATAATTGCAAGTGTTTAACTTATAAGATAACTTTGAGTACTTATTTTATATTATTTTAAAAGCAAATAATAATTTTTGAAATCACATTTATAATCTTAAGCCAATCTACACCTTTAGGATGACTTGTTACTCATTCTTTGGTCAGTCAATTACAAAAAAAACAGCTGCATCACTGGTCATATGCACTATTTTACACTTAAACTATGTTATTTGTAGAAAATCTGAGATGTGAACTGAATGCTATTATATTGATAAGTATCATGCATGCATAACTATGTGAAGCATGCAAGAAAAATTAAATTCGCTGCAACCATTTCATAAGTCATTAATAGGTTTCTTTTTTTAATACTGGGTAATTTTTATTAATTTAGCTGTAAGTAATTATAATTTATACTAATTTATGCTAAGTCTTTTACACCATGATTCTATCATACTCTTTTTTTTTTCCTCTAAGCTTAGAAATTAATTGAGCAATGCAAAAATTTTTTGTTGTTATTGAATGTGTTCATAATATACTTCTGAATAATTTACAATAGTTTGCAGTTAAATATTTAACTTTTCAACCATTTAACAACTTTTCACAGCCATTTTTCTTCTAAGGTGATATCAAAATATAATTGTTTGTCCATAAAGTGAAAGATAATAATTTCAGCGCTATATATTTTAAAGAAAATGTCAAAGCTATTAAGACATACTCTGTAATTAAATAATTTAATATTAAAAAAAAAACTTAAGTAATTGAAATTAAAAATCAAACAAGTTTCATGCTTTTAATGTGAAAACGATGGAAGCAAATAAAACTAATTCTGTTACACCTCTCTTATTTATTGTTATTTTTTTTTGCACACAGAAAATCAATTTGTGTTTTTCTCCAATAGCAAACAACTAATTAAACATTTCTCATCAGTTTCTCATATAATAAGAATGCTTAATGGCCTGTGAGTGCAAAAAGTAGCATTCAGGAAAGTCAAAAATAAGGACCACACCTGCGTTATATGCATATTAAGGCGTCCCAGAAATGCTCGTAAATTTTTTTTTTAATCTTTGGTGTCTCACTCCCTAAAATGTGTCTCTTGGGTACAATGAGTGAATTGGTGAAGTTGTAGCTCATTAGAACAACATTTAGAGGTCCCCCAAGAGCTTTTTAAATTCCAGTATTAGGCCAACATAAAAATCCAGATGAATCATGGCTCAAATAATTTGCAGTTTAAATATACTTATATTTGCCTCATTGCTACCATTAACTAGAGTTGAAATTGTGTGATTCTTAATTAGAAAATGTAATAAATGAGAGAAAACATATAAAATACCTAATGTGCAAAACTTGTGCATTGTGCATATTTTTTGAAGATTTAATTTTTTTAAACTAAGCATGCTAAATTGTCAGGCTAGAAACAATTATTTTCCAAGAGCATAATGCATTGTCATTGCAAGCTTCGTCGTCAACAAGCTGCAGCACGTATAAAAGAAGACTATATTCCCTCAAAATCAATTGTTCATTGGGATGGTAAACTATTGCCTGATGTTACCGGAGAGGTTACCAACAACGTCGATCGATTACCTGTCCTGCTCTCATCACTTGTCGATGGCACTACAAAGCTTCTTGGTGTTCCCAAGTTAGCATCCGGGTCAGGACGGGCAGCTGCTGATGCAGTATATGAACATATCAAATCATGGAAGTGTGAATCTATGGTCATCTGCATGTGCTTCGAAACTACGGCTTCCAATACTAGAAGACTCAATGGAGCTTGCACTCTGTTAGAAGTAGCCCTGGGACGTAATCTATTATGGATGGCATGCCTTCATCACATGTTGGAAGTACTATGACACTTTCCGCTGTGTTTTTTATGGTTTGTTTAATCTTTTCCCAGTGGCTATTTAGATTTTCAGTATTATCTATTGTTGGTGTTTCTAGTTTGCTATTAATTTCTTGTGCATACTTTTCTTTTGTTTGTGGCTCTTTTATTAGTTTTTCGCAGTCAAATCGGTTTGTTATCTTTGCTTTTGTGCTGTGAAAAATACTTATTTTTTGTTTATACTTTATTTTGACTAACATGTGGTCTGTGTCGGCATCTGCTCCTCTGAAGCTTCTGACATCTTGAATATCTGAACCATGTCACCTGTCTATTACTTTACTATTAGCACATGATCTATTTGATTTCTTGTCACCCCATCTGGTGACCTCCATGTTTCTTTGTGTATTCTTTTGTGTGGAAACTTAGTACTACTAATGGCCATGCCTTTGCCAGATGCGAAATCAATCAGACGTGTTCCATTATCGTTGCTTTCTTCATGTAGGCTGCAGCTTCCAATAGTCGGTCTGTATATTGTTTCTTTGCCAATCTTAGCGTTGAAATCTCCTAACACTAATTTAATATCAAGTCTAGGTGCTTCTTCATACATCCTTTCTAGTGCATCATAAAATTCCTCTTTGGTATTCCCTTCTGAGTCTTCAGTGGGTGCATGGGCAGATATTAGGGTCATATTGAGCATTTTGCCACGTATCCTGAGGCTGCACAATTATTTGTTGGCTGGTTTAAAGCCAATTATTTGATTGAGGATGTTTTTCCTGACGGCAAAACCTTTCTTAGTGTATTTGTGGTGTTCCCACTATAAAAGATGGTATACTCTGTTGTTTTTAGTTCGTATAAATTTTTCCATCTGATTTCTTGGAGTGCTGCTATTTTTATTTTGTATTTTCTAAGCTGTTCAGTGAGGCGGGTTAGGGCTTCTGCTCTTTATAGGCTCAATACGTTCCAAGTCGCTAGCCAGTAATCATGTCCGTGATCGTGCGAAGGTTGGTATCCATTTGAATCAGTCCGGTTTTTGAATAGTTGATTGGCTTTCGTAACTAGTGTTTTTTACATGACTGGGTAGTTAGCCCTGTGCACAACAATTATGGTGTTGCCCCTAACAGCCTTGTGGATAACTGCCTTTGTTTAAGGTTAGGTCCTTAGCCTTTGTGGAACCCTCCACTAACTACAAGGCAGTAGTTGCCTGCTTTGGTCAGCCCCGAGAATTGTATTTCATCGGCACTCACCATATCTGGCGAGCTTTCCCCTATCCACCAGCTGGGGAGGCGCCCGATGGGAGTTCGGCCTCTCCACATGGGTTATATTTAGATCACTTCTATTAAAATAAATTTGGAACATAGAACGTTTTTTTACTCTTTTAAACTAGATATTTATGGTAATTGCTTAAATGTTTACTGCTGTAAACATGACACCCTTTGTAGGCCAGCATTACATTTTGCACGTACATTATATACGATATAACAATGGTCTGTGAAGTCCCTGTAAGGATGAGATGAAATGTTTAGATCCTATAAACCACTAATGGGACAGTTTTTATGGTGCCCTTCTTTCATTCTCACCACCGTAGCCTATAGTGCAATGGCCATGTAAGCCATGACCTGAATATCCATTGGTCCTCACTGGAAATCAAACCATTGATCTTCAGGTCGACAGTCGAGAGCTGTACCAAATGACCAACCGTTCTCACTATATGACACTGGTAACAGTGAGCAATTTATTTTTAACAGGTTGCAGATCATGGCTGCTTAAACATCTTGAATATTGTAAGGCTTTCATTGCAAATGTATAACTATAAGAATATTACAGCAATATTGTTGAAAATTGTGAGTGTTTTTTTGTTTGTAGAGGTTTATTTATAGTGTATGTTGTGGTAGGTTTATTTATAGTGTATGTTGTGGTAGGTTTATTTATAGTGTATGTTGTGGTAGGTTTATTTATAGTGTATGTTGTGGTAAAGATATTTCAATACACAGTTTAATTTATTAGTTATATTGCTCTATTTAATTTTTATCATGATTCTGCACTGTTAATAAAAATATTTTTTTTTTTTCTAGGTACCAAAGTACTTATCTGAACAATGGAAAACATGTTCAAATGGAACAGAAGTTGGTAAACTAAGGATCTCAAAACCAAAGTTAGTGTTTCTGCTTTTAGTTGAAAAACTTTGTGTAATCTTAAGTTTTGTTCTTCTAAGCAAACCCAACTGAACATTGTTAAATAAATTATTTATAACTTGCATGTTATAGAAGATTTGGATAGTTTTTACTCAACAAACTATTTCTGAATTGTCAGTCACGATAACAAAGTCCTAGTCACAAAGCCGTCTACTATACTGGATTGGATTCCTAGAGAGCACATAGGAAGTGCATAAGAACATCCCCAGAAAGAAAAAAATGAACTTTTGGCCATTAACCACAAGACAGGATGAGATGAAATCTCTTAGATCCTATAAACCACTAAAGGCACCACAGGACCATCCATCCCCTCACCAGACAGTGGCACCAATCCTCAATTATAGCTGGGTTTTCTTTCTAAATTATTTTAAAGTTTTAGCTGTTGTATTTATGTGTGTTCCTTAACCCCATAACCTGCACTGGGAATTAGTAAGAATTCTGCCCATTATAGGGAATGTTGTAGCTATGTTCACCTTATAGCATTCAATGAAATATGTTTAGAAGTGTAATGTTGTCAAACAGCTGGAAGTAATTTTTCTGGTTGCTACAATATTCTTGAAATTCCTTTTTTTTAAAAATAGTTTAAAGCTAGAAAAAATTATTTCTTTTCAGTTTTTATATTTTAAAGATAAAAAAATATGTTTAGCTTGTACTTATTTTTATTTGTTTTTTTGGTTCACTTCAGAATGTCAAGCAAACATGATATTGTTTTCACAACTTTTGATGTTTCTAAGAAAGCCAACACTTTTCTAGATGGCAATGGTCTCATGCAGCCAACTACCTCCGCGGTTCAGAAGAAACCTCTTCTCAGTGGAACCAGAAACCACAAGTTTATTGTATCAAATGTTGGTAGTCAAAATCTTGTTGTAATGTCACAGATGAAAACAGGTAAATTGCATCTGAATCTTAGCCTCTTTGTTCGGTGATCTAATATTTTTAACACTGTAAAATCAGACTTAATAATATCACATAATAAAATATTCTAGATCTTTCAACAGAGATCAGCATTAAATAAAATGTATCTTTATATACTCTAAAGCAGTAAATGTCTGCAAATTAAAAAAGTCATCGACTCTTATGACCATCACTACTTCAAAGAACTAAATAATGTCATCATTTATTTAGCACTTAGACCAATATATTTATTTCTAAGGTAATTACAATTGAAAACTAACAAAATCGTAAAATGGCATTCTTTTACATCCTGGGACCCAATTTAGAAAATACAATACGTTCTGATGGTTGCCAATGCTCAACATCCATATGCAGACCTGGACATTAGTAGACATCTTACTAGCATGCCTATAACAATTTTTTTATTAACAACATTTAAATAACTAAATGCTCGAAAATAATTTCTTGACCATTTCAGGATTAATTATCTAAAAAGAACATTATATGGTGCTAAAGAAAACCATATTCCTTTTTTATGTATCTATGCTGTTTATTATCTTCAATATGGTTTTTGATTGATAGCTAATTCTCATTTCTAGATAATCATTGTTCTCTTGCCAGAATACATCTATTGTTTAATAACACTAACTAAAGTATTTTTTTTGTTTCAGAAATTCCAGGAAAAGATACATTTACAGGTAGTTAAGAGTTACCCATAGTTGTAATTGTTTTCTGTTCTGGTGAGATCTGTTATTTAACTGATAGTTTGTATGCACTAAAAACTACCATATATTAGGTGGTTGTCACATTCTGTGAGTTTTTGGATGAAATCTAAACCCTCCCTTATTTCCTTATTCCCCCCCCCCCCCCCCAGGTTGTGTCATCGACTCATGGAAGATAACAAAGGGGATAGTCAAAAGCTTTAATTTTCCCAGGTGTTCGCACTGTGGTCAGCACGTCTAGCGCCAGGAGAATAAGTACACCAGCTGACGTCAATTGGGAAAGATCAAAGTAGACAGGGGAGGGAATGGGTACCCTTATCAGATTCAAGCGGGAGAGGGGTGGGCACTCCGTCCCTTTATCACTGCATTTTCTTTAACCCTTAATGCTTAATAGTTTGTAAGCAACACTCACGCCTCATCCCTAATTGTAATTGTATTCACTATTTTAACAGAAGCTTAAATGATTTAGATAATGATTAGGCTTACAATATGCTTCATGTTGATATTATCATTATCTCTGTAAGTGATTCAGTTGATTTTTTTTGAATTTTTCAAAATTGTCATTTTTAGTGATTTTGTCTCCCTTGACAAATCTGACGATTAGCAATGTTTAAGACAAAAAAGGGATATGTTACTATTAATTTAGAGAGGGAAAAAAATTGCATTGTTGACTATGGGTCATTATGTGTATAGGATAGAAGTTTGAAGCATGTATGTGCAGTAGATTTTCATAAAATTGCCATCCAAAATTGAGACTTTGAAGGTTTTTAATAAATACAAAAAATAAGACTTGAAAAAATTTGATTGGAAATCAGTATAAAAAATTTTATTGGAAATCAGTATACAAAAATAGGTTTGGAAATCAGTATTAAAGAATTAGTTTGGACTACCTTGTGGGACGGATGTTCTTTTCTCTTAACAAAAAAGAAGAACCAGACTTATTTACTATTTAACGGCTTGAAATTTTATTTCTAAAATTGGATTGATCTCAGTTTGTTCTTTTTATCAGAAAAGATCAGTATCGAAGGAAAAGTTTTACAAAGGGCTGAATGCCATCCTATTGTTGATGACCAGTATAGACAGCTGAAGAAGTAGGTAACTTTTATTTTTGAGCTTTAGAATTAATAAATTAATCATCAAAATAAACATAATTTGTTTCATGAAATTTTATAATAAAACATAAGCATTAACAAATCTATCAACTTACTATATGTTTTATTAAATATGAAAAAGACGGAAGTTTTTTTATCATATTATCTAATTTATTTCAATGCTTTAAAATTATTTTCTTTTTTGATTTCCTAATGTCCTGATTTTTTCACTTAAATCTTATTGTAAATGTTCAGAGATCAAGTTCAAGCACAGAACACACCACAGAGACAAGTGAAGTTGCTCACGAATATTGTCCAGGCATACAAACCAGTAAATGACCATATCTTTGTAAGTCTTTTGTTTTTATTACTATGTGTCTTTTTCATTCAGTTTGACCTTTTTTCTATGAGCTCATTACAAACACCGGTATTGCTCATTTGTTTGGTCCCTTCTCCACCTGTTATGTAACATCGGTTGAAAAATGTCTTTGTTACGAATTCTTACTTTCAGTATGCAAAAAAAAATAAGTCCCAATTTGAAATGGTTTTTTTTTAATTGGCTTGAGTAGGGAGGATGAAGTTGGGAAAATTTCATGCTGTGTTACAGTTCATGGGATGGTGGGAAATATCACCAAACTTGACACAGAGATCAATTTTCCACATGGGAAAAATACAATTTATTTACCGTACTGATGGTGTTTGGCTTACCTTGAGCAAGATGATAGCAAGCTTACTTGGGGTGAGGGAAAGCATCTTTTGTACCATATGGTGCTGGAATGGGGGAATCAATAAAGAGGTTTTTCACTCATTATGTGACACTGAAATCCTGACAATGGAGGGAGTGAATGAAGACAAAAATATGTTACGAATTAAGTCAAAATTACATTACTTGACTTATCTGAGATGTTTGCTGTGTGTGGAATTGGGGGGGGGGGAGGGGAGTCAGGCTTTATAATATAGAAAGCATTCCTACCCGAGTAATTTGCCATACAGGGAGTGTAATTATGATCGATGACTATGGTATAGCTTCAGTAAAATGCAGGTATTGCTTGGGTAAGGTTGTTTTTTTTAAATTAGTATTGCATTACAAATAGATGGTATTTACCATTACAAATAGATGGTATTTACCATTACAAATAGAGGTATTTACCATTACAAATAGATGGTATTTACCATTATAGTTTAATAAATGGTAATATTTCTGTGTGGAACTATTTATAGTAATAAGCGAAGGTGGATTTAAATATTTTATCAGAAATACTTAGAGAATAGGTACCAGAATTTAAAATACTGATGGAAAGGACCTTAAAAATTTACTTATTGATGATCACTTTCTAGCATAGGAGGCATTTGAGTGGTGTGCCTTAGCATGATGTCCTTAACACAATAATAACACATGCATGTTGAGCAAGCAAACTATCAAGATTAAGATGTTTATTTTTAGCCTGATGTTTTATCTTTATCTGATGTTAAAAGGATCTAACTGAACTAATAATCAATCAAACACCAAATCTAATCTAATTGATCCTTTCAAAACCTAAAAAAAAAAAATCCAAGACTTCTTTTATAACTCTCTACACTAAAACGTATCTCTTTACTAAGCTGATTATGATACCCATGTATCCAGGTCATCACAATTCATTGGAAGACCAATTAGAACATAGTAGTCTAATATCAAGGATTATTCTATTTGATAGGTAACATGGGTTTTCTCAGTGAGAGGTAAAATAAAATACAAATGTGCATTACACTTATAAATGTATTTATTTCAAAACTTTTTTTAAATGTAATTGACAATGCATCATGTTTAAAAAAAATAATAGCTTAATCATTCCATTACATTATTCCATTCCATGTGTTTATATTTGAGACTGTATACACAGACATAATCATAATGTAAAAAGTATAAAAACATACATAATTTAAATGGCATTAACTCCCTTAATTTTATTTATATGCTAATTTGTACTGTACAATATTTCAAAAATAGAAAACATTTCATTAAATACAGTTACAGCTTAACATAAAAAATTTCTTAAAACTATTTTAGTGAAATTACCTAAATATCTTAAAATTTTCAGTATAACATATACATTTTCTTAAAACTATTTTAGTGAAATTACCTAAATATCTTAAAATTTTCAGTATAACATATACATTTTGAGTTCCCATCATTTTTGTTATAGCGACATTACGCTGTAGTAATTTTATTTTTTGTTCTTTTATTAAAATTAAATAAAAAAATAAAAATGACCTTGTATTTTCATTTTTTCTTACGAAAAATGTAGATCCAATGTATTAACTTTAAGTTGTACTGAATAAAGCAACACAATATTTCATTTTGTTTTAACACAATTAAATAATAATTTAAAACATTTTAGTACTTTCTATCCTAAAACATGTTAAAATGTTAATGTAAGTGTGTTAAAATATTTTTTTTCATTGTTTTATTTACAAAAATAATTTCATTGATATCACTAAGATTTAAAGCAATGAAACTATATTGTTAAGTAAAACTTAAAATAAAATACAGTTAAAAATGGCAAAGAAAACAAAAAATCTTTTAATTACAGAATTATAATTTTTTTTACTGCACAGAATGATGATAAAAAGACCAAAAAAGTTGAGAAAAGATCTAGGGCTGAAAAAGAAAAGGTCATGGATGTATTATTCAATGCATTTGAGAAACATCAGTTTTACAATGTTAAAGATCTGGTTGGAATCACCAAACAGCCTGTGGTAAGTTATTTCTGGAACCACGTTTTAGATCAATAATCAATGTTCACTCTAAACTATTGTTTATAATTTTATAATACATTAAATGTTGCAGTGCAGATTTTAATTTTTTATTATTATGTTAATCATTTGCTATTATTGTTTTTTTTCTTTCTAGCCGTACTTAAAGGAAATATTGAAAGAGATCTGCAATTACAACATGACAGCACCTCACAAAAATATGTGGGAATTAAAACCAGAATTCAGACATTACAAAACTCAAGACGAAACAACTTAACCAATAAGAAAACATTGTTTTATATTTTAAATGTCATTATTTTTTTCTGCTTATTAAACAAACTTTCAAATCAAATTGTAGTTAATAACAAATTCTTTGCGTGATTAATGTAGAGAATTTGTTTAACTGGTGCTATTTAAACATTTATTATCACAATTACTTAGCATGCTGAATACTGACAGATGATAATTCAACACGAAGTTCCATAGCCTATCAAATAAGTTTAATAGTACATACTTATAAAGTTCAGCATAGTAATGAACATGACAAGACTTTGGGGTACATGGAATATCTGCCCTCAGTCAAGTCTACAGCCCAACTGCCTAATACAATCTATGCGTCCTACGGTGCAGAGAACTCAACTACCTGATGTGTCCAATTCCTACAGAGCCCAGAACTCAACTGGCTGATACAATCTATGTGTCCACTTCCTACGTAGCTCAGAACTCAACTCAACTGCCTGATACAATCTATGTGTCCACTTCCTACGTAGCTCAGAAATCAGCTCAACTGCCTGATGAATCCACTTCCTACGGAGCCCATCACTTAACTGCCAGATACAATCTATGCGTCCACTTCCTACGGAACCGAGAACTCAACTGTTTTTAAGAAGATCCTATCATTCTGTTGGTATTTTGGTAGCACATCATTCTCCTAAAGCTATCTACAGGACTTATGCCGAAGATGATATGAACACCATTTACTACATTTACTAGGACCAAAATGTGTCATTATGCTACTGCTCAGGGATGGGTGTACCGACCTAATCACGCAACTATTTTATTCACTCCACAAGTGTTATTCGTTGGATATGAAATTTTTTTTGTAAAATATACTAGTAATAAAATGAATATGAATTAATCTTATTGTAAAAAGCTTACATAAACTAAAACAACTGAGTAAGTAATTAATTACAATAATTTATTTTAGCCATTTAACCTTTGTTTCTCAATTTCGTGGGTGATGAATAAATTGTGTAAAGCTGCATAATTTTAACACATTAATTTAAATAATTTAGTATTTTTTAATGAATTCCTGTTTATTATCCTTACTGAGTCAGGGTCTTCAATAATTAATTGATAAGTAAAACATCATGAAATTAGATATAAAAATATTTATTTACAAAAAATTAATTCTTGAGGGAAATATTAATTTCAATTAAGATGATATTATCAGAGACATAAAGACATGGCAAACTCATGGTCTATCTACCGTATATACTCGCGTATAAGTCGAAAAATTTATGCCAGAATATATATGTCAAAAAACTGGGTCGACTTATACACGGGTCAATGCAATTTTCCAAATAATGTTGGTGAAGAAACGCCATGTTTAACACATTAGACCGCCATTAAGTCGTGCAGTGAATGTTTCCCTTACTCTATTACATGTTAAGCCAGCAACACTATAATGATACTTAATGATACTTTAAAGATAATTATAAGATAAATAACCAGCCTGTTCAAGTTTTAATTAAATATTTTATCATTTGGAAAATATTAAATTTGAATGTAAGCTTTAGTTATTCCAGGTTCCAGTTGTGCTACTTTCAACCGGATGTTGACAATAAAGAGAAAGGATCAAATGGAGTTGCGCGGTAGCGAAACCGGAAGGATTTGAATGAGAAACTTTGGCCAAATTTGGCAAACTTATTATATGTCTGAATAAATAAAGTTAATTACGATATTTGTTTGATTTTGTAAGCTCCTCAATTTCTAGTCTCGACTTATCCATGGGTCATAGCAAATTCTTTAATTTTTGGCCTGGAAAAGGGGGTCGACTTATCCGTGAGATCGACTTTTACGCGAGTATATACGGTAAATACTTTCTGCCTCACCTACTCTCTTTCCTTTGCAACTAAGTCGCTTTTTACAAACTGAAAAATTGATAACAATGAAAACAATGGTTTGGGCGCGGAAGTGACAGCATCGATATCCACATCATAAAGATGATAGAAACAAATCTAATGAAGCTGCAATGGAAATTTGTTTTAACTCAGCTCTGTGTGTAATTATACAGTACAAAGCTTTTGAGAACTAACAGCCACGGAAAGAGACCGAAACTTTTCTAAGTGTCCCTCTCGTATAAATTGATATCAAATATGAAACTATTATAAGAACTTCCACAGATTAGTATTTTTTTATGTTGCCCACAAATAATTTCTCTATAAGTCCCTAAATACGACTCTGGCTACAGTGCTCAAAGAAATGAGTCACAGATGATATTACACTTTCTGGTACGGCATCCCACTGCTCGTGCACGATCAATACAGCAACCCACTGCTCGTGCACGATCAATACAGCAACCCACTGCTAGTGCACGATCAGTACAGCAACCCACTGCTAGTGCGCGATCAGTACAGCATCCCACTGCTAGTGCGCGATCAGTACAGCAACCCACTGCTAGTGCACGATCAGTACACTAACCCACTGCTATTGCACGATCAGTACAGCATCCCACTGCTAGTGCACGATCAGTACACTATCCCACTGCTATTGCACGATCAGTACAGCATCCCACTGCTAGTGCACGATCAGTACAGCATCCTACTTCTAGTGCGCGATCAGTACAGCATCCCACTGCTAGTGCATGATCAGTACAGCATCCTACTGCTAGTGCACGATCAGTACACTATCCCATTGCTATTGCACGATCAGTACAGCATCCCACTGCTAGTGCACGATCAGTACAGCAATCCACTGCTAGTGCACGATCAGTACAGCATCCCACTGCTATTGCACAATCAGAACAGCATCCCACTGCTAGTGCGCGATCAGTACACTATCCCACTGCTAGTGCACGATCAGTACAGCATCCTACTTCTAGTGTGCGATCAGTACAGCATCCCACTGCTAGTGCATGATCAGTACAGCATCCTACTGCTAGTGCACGATCAGTACACTATCCCATTGCTATTGCACGATCAGTACACCATCAGTACAGCATCCCACTGCTAGTGCACGATCAGTACAGCAATCCACTGCTAGTGCACGATCAGTACAGCATCCCACTGCTATTGCACAATCAGAACAGCATCCCACTGCTAGTGCGCGATCAGTACAGCATCCCACTGCTAGTGCATGATCAGTACAGCATCCCACTGCTAGTGCACGATCAGTACAGCATCCCACTGCTAGTGCACAATCAGTACACTATCCCACTGCTATTGCACGATCAGTACACTAACCCACTGCTATTGCACGATCAGTACAGCATCCCACTGCTAGTGCACGATCAGTACACTATCCCACTGCTATTGCACGATCAGTACAGCAACCCACTGCTATTGCACGATCAGTACAGCAACCCACTGCTAGTGCACGATCAGTACAGCATCCTACTTCTAGTGCGCGATCAGTACAGCATCCCACTGCTAGTGCATGATCAGTACAGCATCCTACTACTAGTGCACGATCAGTACACTATCCCATTGCTATTGCACGATCAGTACACCATCAGTACTGCATCCCACTGCTAGTGCACGATCGGTACACTATCCCACTGCTAGTGCACGATCAGTACAGCATCCCACTGCTAGTGCACGATCAGTGCAGCATCCTACTGCTAGTGCATGATCAGTACAGCATCCTACTGCTAGTGCACGATCAGTACACTATCCCATTGCTATTGCACGATCAGTACACCATCAGTACAGCATCCCACTGCTAGTGCACGATCGGTACACTATCCCACTGCTAGTGCACGATCAGTACAGCATCCCACTGCTAGTGCACGATCAGTACAGCATCCCACTGCTAGTGCACGATAAGAATCGTTTAGAACTCATTATAGTAAGGTCAGTTATAGACCTCTAGTCTGTCACCTGATGTCTGTATTTGTATTGTATGACTCTTTATCGGTAATAATTATTGCTTCAGTATTTGCTTGTACTCTTCAACAGGCTGTTCAGTATGTACTCTCCAACAGGTTGTTCTTATGGATAGTCAAACTAGTCCACGTCCTAGGGACCCCAATATCAGTGATTTTTCTTAGAGCCTTTAAATATCTCTATCTGCCTAGGGCTCTGTCTTCTTGTCCATGACAGCGTCGATCTGTTAATTTTTGCGATTTTTTTTAATAAATGCTTGAGTAACTTTGCGAGTATTATTTTACAGAAAGAAGAGTCACTTCTTTCAATAAAATCTTTACATGAGTTACTGATGATAGCGACCGTGATGTGTTAAACATTGTATCAATACTAAGCTGGAACTCGCAGAAATGTAGATAAAATATGAATGAAAATGTCCCTTTTTAGAGCTAATAACGCAATCTTGCTTAAAAAGAAACTGCAGATACTAATTCAGTTTTCTATGTAACTTTTTTCTAAAAAAAAAACATTCACTAATTTTTAGAGCATTTTCGAAAAAAATGCTCTATTGTCCCCGTTTTGTCTGTCTGTCTATCTGTCTGTCTGTCTGTCCGTCATCACCCTAGATCTCAACAACCATAAGTCCTAGACCAATGATGTATATACCATTTTGTAGGTCTTGGCCTGCCAAGAAATGACTTTTGTCCGTTTCGCGATCTGACCTCTGAGGACCGTAAAAGGGGGCTTGTAAAGTACCGTTTTTTACTATATAAGCTATATTAACATAGGAGCGCCCTAGATCTCAGCAACCATAAGTCCTAGACCCATAATGTATATATCAATTTTTAGGTCTTGGCCTGCCAAGTGTACATCAAAAGTCCCTTTCGCGATCTGACATCTCAGGGCCGAAAAAAAAGACTTTCCTAAGTACCGTTTTTGCTTAAATGTTTAATATAAATAATAAAAGCTAATCAAAGGGGCGTAATCATTATTTATTTTTGTAACAGTTATTCAACATGATTACTTTCCTCTCTATTTATCAAAACACGGGGAAAAAAATACGGATTTCGTTCGGCGAAAATGCTCTAAAATGTCCTTTGTCCGAAACGGAAAAGACTTAAATTGCTTGTTTTTATTAATGTTTTTTTAGTGCCGCCCCATGTAATAGCGCTTGAGACAAACGCCAAGATGACTTTATTCACAATAGAACTTTTATTTTACATGCCAGACTGAAGTGGTATTCTATAATGACACATTTGCAAATATTCTATTGAAATTTAGCATATAAATTATAAATATAATGAACTTCATTGGCACCTAGTGTCTACATTTCGAGCTTACTAGCCAATCCACCTGGGTGCAACCAGTAGTTTGTCGCCGCCTCTCCCATAATTGGACTATTTTCTCCCTTTAATACACGGTACTTTCTAAGGCAGCGGTCCCCAACCCCCGGACCAGTACCGGTCCATGGATCAAATGGTAATGGGCCGCCCAAGAAACAAAAATTTATTTGCTTTTTATTTACTGAGACTTACCATGGACGAGAGCAGATCAGCTAAGAGCGGCTGTGAGCGGCAGTGGCATTGAAAATCAAAACAACCTAAAATCTAAATAATCAACACCCCCCCCCACCCACCCAGCGGACCGCTGTGAAATTATCAAATGTTGTCCGGTCCGCGGTGAGAAAAAGGTTGGGGACCACTGCTCTAAATAATATTTTTGTACCCCTTCAAACCTTAGGATATAATAAATATGACGTTAAGCAGTGGCGTCACTGTGGTTATCACCAGGCCCGTAGCGTGCGGGGGGCAGGCCCCCCTTCGTTTTGTCTGGCCCCCCTCTGCTTATTTGCTCTACTTAGTAAAATGTATTATCTGCCCCCCTGCTATTGCCTGGGCCCCTGCTGTAGAATGCCTGGCCCCTGCTGTAGAATGCCTGGCCCCTGCTGTAGGATGCCTGGCCCCTGCTGTAGGATGCCTGGCCCCTGCTGTAGAATTTTCACGCTACGGGGCTGGTTATCACCCGTTGCAGAAAATTCAAGGTGTCACCTCCTCAATACTTCCACCATGAACAATGGAACATATTTCAAATTTCCCTGCACTAGACCATAGACATTCGCCAATAATTATAATGTTTTGTGAAATCTGTCCAATTGGTCCAAGAGTTGATGAGTTTTAACGTCTTAATATAAAAATAAATTACACAATATAATTTGACGTGAAAGCATTTAAGAACTGCAACAACCAGCAAAGCTAAGTCAAAATATTATTTTGAAAAAAAAATATTTAAATTTTCATTTCCTGATCTTCAAAGCTGCCAATCTGTCAATCACTCCATCAAAATCTTTCGCCATATTACTTTCAATAGATAACAGATCAAGATCAGAAAGCCTGAACTGTCCCATACTGCATCGAAGGTAATTTTTTTATCAGTTGAAGTTTTGAAAAGCTCCTCTCACATGAAGCTACTGATACACAGCTAGTGATAAATGATTGCAGGCTCAGTGGAAGAGTTGGCAGAGATTCTAGGAAGTCCCATTCAGCAATAAATTTCAAAACATAAATACTGCTTACTAGGGAGCGACCGATATGCCTTTTTACCGATAGTCCGATACCGATATTTTTTCCCAGCATTTTTACCGATAAAGATACCGATGTTTTTTTTAATCAACAACAATGCCAAACACGTGTTTTTCTCGTGCTACAGCTAATGACGTATGTCAACCCATGCTCACCCCTTCCCTGTCATATTTCGTAACACTTCGCCCACACGTAAGTCTTGTTCCCCCCCCCCTTCCCATCCCAAAAAAAAATACACATAGATGTTCACTAATTCAAGGTCATACATTAGAATTAAAAAATGCCAATCCTATTGTTTCAAGGTCGTATCTCTGAAGCAATTTTTGTGGACGTGACAATTTCTGTGTACGGGTTTTTTTTCCCTTTTTTTTTTAAATCTTGTCTAATCTGGTTATAGAATTAGGTTACTTACGGATTTTTTTTTCTGCAACTCTGTTGTGAAAAAAACAACAATGTATCGGCAGCTAAAAAACGGCCGGTCCGATAGTTAACCCACAGTGCCAATATCGGTTCGACTATCGGTCGCTCCCTACAAAAATCGGTCGATCCGATATTAACCGATAGTGCCAATATCGGTCCGATACCGATCCGATTATCGGTCGCTCACTACTGCTTACTCTTTGGCGTTGTCAATATCAATATCTGCTGGCTTCAGATGTCTTCTCAGTCTTCATATCTCTTTTAAAAGCTTCACCGGATAACTCATAATAGAAAATGAGACAGGTCTAACATCTGGTCAGTGTGTGATATGTCAGGCGGGCTGCCGAACATAGGCCTAATGCCAAAAAATACTTCGCAGCCTTGTTATCACAATCAGGATCTCCTTCACATGATGTGTCAGGACATTTATAAACTCATTTTGAGTTTCGGGTGATAAATAAGATACACCATCCGTCCCACTATTTATCTGGGTCCTAGAAGTAATTCCACTAAGTTATGTTAATTATTCAAACCTAAAATATTTTTTTTAGGAAAAGTAACTGCACTTAAATATAAAATTAATCATTTAAATATCAAAACAAACACACAATTTCTCAATTTACAAAGTCATTTAATAATCAAATTTTTAGATAGACAATAGTTACTCTCAAGACAATTTCAAATACAAGAAGTGGCCTCAGTGGCGTAGCTAGAGTACACTTCACCAGGGGCGGTCCGTTCAAATGTCACCCCAGTGACCCCACAAACCCTTTGCTGAATGGTCAGGTGTAGCTAACTTTTCATGCATACTCTACCTCTAGGCTCTACTTTACTCTACTGACCGGTGCGTTACTGCTTACATGTATGATCCAAGACAAAATCCGAATCCAATACCACAAAACAAATAGTTCAAATCCAAAGATTTTTAAAATGCAACTGTTCACTTTCAGAACATCTAAATGCAAAACACAGCCCAAAAAAATGTCCTAGAAGGAATGTCTTCTTGCTTTCAGGTTAATGACATCGTCAAAATCTATTTGTCTTGTAAGCTCGTGTTCAATGGACAGAACAGCCATATTCGACAATCTCACAATCTCGACTGGCTCATGGTTGACCGGAGGTAATTGTTTTTATAAGTTTCATTTTGGAGAACGCTATTGTTACTCGACCAGCAAACTGGAATAATAATATTTTTTTTCCCGCCGACCAGCAATAGATGTGCGCATGCGCGACTAGGCGGACTCGGACTGCATATTATTGGATATTTTTTTGTTTTCGGGGCTAGGGTTAGGGTTAGGAATAGGGTTAGGGTTAGGAATAGGGTTAGGGTTAGGAATAGGGTTAGGCGCAATTATCTATAGCCGGATCCTGAAAAAAAACGGAGTCCGTCTAGTCGCGCATGCGCAATATCTATAGACGGACCCCTAAAAAAATAATACGGAGTCCGTCTAGTCGCTCATGCGCACATCTATTGCTGGTCGGCGGAAAAAAATATTATTCCAGTTTGCTGGTTTAGTAACAACTGCGTTTGGAGAAACTTCTTTCACACAATGGCACAGAAACACTTATTGTCAGAATCAGCGTAAGATATGGCAATAATTCAATAAAGTCCCACTTGATAATAAACCGTAGGAATTGCAGTACAGTCTAGTGCTTTGCTTCCTCCAAGTTTATTTCGGCTGATTGGTCTTCTTCAGACAGTTCATCATACACGGCTGTGAGCTTGGTAACAGACAACTATATTTCTACGTCGTTGGCACAAATAATATGATCTGGCTGAACGGCAGAAAAAGTCAGCAAAATGTCATTCACTGCCTTTCCTCTCGTATCTAACTCCATATGAAAACGGTCCAGACACTCTAACATTGCTCTCTTGGTCTCCTGCTGCAATGACAATCCACCATCTCTTGCCTTCTCTCCTGATAATATTCTCTTTCTTATGATTCTCTTCTCTGTAGGGATATCAAGTTCTTCACATTTCGCAAGTGCCTGCTGGACGGCATTGTCAACAACCTTCGTACGCTGCTCTTCCAAAAAGACCTTGAGAGTCCTTAGTTTGGTTGCAGCCATGTTCACAGTAATACCTGGTGTTTGCATGTACATCTGTGCTTAGTCGACTTCTTGTAAAACGTCACCCCAGAAAAACAAGAACGAAATGAAAGAAAAGTCGCATATAGCTGGCAACAGATTGTGCACAGCTCCTCTTGTCTTGACGCTTTCTTCGACATCCCACAGAGCTTCAATGGCTTCCACAAACAGGTTAGATTCTGTATCACTGGCTTCACTGCATCAGCATGTGCACTCCAGCGAGTCGTGGACAGTCTCTTCACTGTTAGACCTGTGTATTTCACTAGTACATTCCAGCGATGGGTCGACATAGCAAAAAAAAGTGTACAGCACCTTAAGACTTTCAAAAAACGTTACACGTTAGCAAAAGAATGTTTGCCACGAAAGCTCAAAGAATGACTGGAACAAGGTACAAAAATTGCCTTCGGATTAATGTCTTTGATCTTTTGTTGCACACCACCGTGGATTCCAGCCATCGTACCCTTGACCGCGACATAACTGAATATCCAGTCCTTCGTTTTCTAGTTTATCGAGGATAGTAGCTGTTTTACCTTTCAGATGAAAAAATCGAAGGAATGACTCCCGCACTTCAAATGTACCACCGCTGATGTGTACATTTCAAATTACAGTTGACGTCCGGTGTACTATCAAAAAGTATGCTAAAGTACTTTGCATTGTGTTTTGCCAAAAGAGAAACGAACCCGTTTTGTGTTTCAGGTGCCATGTATGAACATTCTACCTGACTGTCTGTTCTTTGCTGGAGTCTGACAAGATGTACATGGTCAGCATAATATCAATGGAAGCTGTCATCTTAGGATGCTGTCGTCGACGTTCTTTCATATAATTTGACAAAGCCATGGTCGTCATTTATTTCGAACATTATTCGAAATAAATAACAAGAAAAATATAAGAAAATTACTCACCAAAAGAGCTGTACTCGCCCAGACAATATTTTTGACAAATTTGAAATATGTAACGTCATAACGGTCACATTACCTGTGTTGGTTGGGTTTTTATCACAATTCCTTTTTCAGACAATTTTCGCACCTTAGCCTGGCTGAAAAATTTTGTTGGAGGTGACATAGTGTCAGGGTTTTTTTTGCTCAATAAGAGGTGGTGGGTCTCTAAATTTTGCTCTGAAGTTTTTAACTTTTTACCAAATGAAGAAAACTATTTGGTAGCCGGATCGTTATTTTGAGGTGCCGGGTTGCATTTCAGAGGTGCCGGATCGCAGATCCGGCGCGCATACATGGCAAAAAAAAAACCCTGCATAGTGTCACCCTCCATATGCTATCACCCGGGGTGGTCCGCCCCCCTCGCCCCCTTTATTTAGCTACGCCACTGAGTGGCATGCACCCCCACACCCCCCTAGTGACGCCACTATGTTTTGTCAAACCAAGTTGTTTTGTTGTCACACTCTTACTCTATATAGTTCAGTGAAATAGCTGAACCGGAAATTATTACGGAAAGAAGGTCAAGGTGTTGAAGAGCAACAAATTCAACACTATTCCTCTACTTCAAGGTTTTGGGTTTACGTTGTCTTTTTCGTTGTAAACTTCTAGTATGTGGTGGGAAATATTGCCATCGGCCGGCATTGTGTTCGGTGCTCTTCTGGTTCCTCACATGGCGTTCTATGGCTTGAATAAAGTATTTCACAACGGAAAGGTATTCATTTTTTTAAGGCACTGGATTATTGATACCGTTCCCACTAGTTGGAATGCGTATTATTTTTTTTCGGGTTCCAACTATAGATTTTGTTTAGATTTATATAGGTCAGTCCAAGTCTACCATAGATATTGATGGGTCCGTCCAAGTTTAATAATTTCATTAAAACAATTCATAATAAAAAGTAATAACATGAAAATAACAAAAGTTAAAAAAATAAAAAATGTGCACTAAATCAGTATTTATACCCCGAGAAATACTTAAAAATTAACGGAACGCGTATATTTTTATATTCGGTCTATTCGGGATATATCATTATATGTCTAAGAGTAAAGATGTGCACATGCACGGGCTCTAGCGCTCTAAAGGGACTATTTTTTTGCCGAATTTTTACTTCGGGGTCCAGCTATAGATATTGTTTCTATTCCTAACCCTATCCCTAACCTCTATCCCTAATCCTATTCCTAGCCCTAAACAAGAAAATAGTCCATCTAGAGCGTAACCGTAGCCACTTCGTTTAATGTAAATTGTCTTCCTAACACTCATTAATTCGTCTCCATCAGTATTTGGTTCAATTCTAGGATATAAATGCTTCCCTTAAAGAATACATTATTTCGATTTAAAAAAATGTCTAAGAGATCTAATTAGTTACTTTTCATTAAAACAACTAAAAGGATACATTCTGAAAAAAAAACCAATAAAATAGAATGTCTCTGAGAGGAATCGAATCTGCATATAGTCAGCATAAAAGTCAGTCATGTCCGAGCTTCATAACCACTAGGGGTGTGCCGGATCCGTTTTTTCCAACCAGATCTGGATCCGGATTTTCTTATGTGAAATCCGCCGGATCCGGATTATGATTCCGGATTTTGGTACTTTGCGGATACCGGTAAATCTGAGGGGTTGGATGCCTTCTGAACAGTTGGCCTAAATAGTTAAATGACATTGGCTGATTAGAAGTTGGAAGTGAAGAACTATTATAGTGCACTAATTGTTTTGAATCTGAGGAGATAGTCAGACTCATCTTCTGAGTTCATCTCGTCTTGTCATTTGCTCATTGGATGATGGATGCTTATTGCTTATTGTTATTGTTCAAATGTTCATAGTTTATGATGTGTATTGAAATAGATAATTAATTGAAAAAAACAAATAACAAGATTGAATGGAATTGAGATTTGAGAACAATAATTCTGTATTTCTGTACTTTACAAGTTTGAAAATTGAAATACAAATTTTAATGAATTCAATTAGCATTTGACAAAGCCATTATTCAAGCCTAAAGAAGTAAGAATAAGATGTTGATAACTAACTAATGACTATTAGTTTGTTAACAGTGTTAAGTTACTCCAAGTCCACAGCCAAATAATGTACACATTCCAGTGATGCCACAAAATCACAGCTGAGCGCAGCGGGCCGCAGCTACGTCATACCGTCGTTTAAACCAGACCTGCGGAGCCGCCAAATTTTTTTCCGGCTCCGGCTCCCACAATTTTGACGGCTCGGGCACGGCTCAGGCTCCCTATTAAGATAAAAAGTTATGCAAATTTTGTCGCGTTCACCCCCATAGCAGGCCCGTAGCTTGCGGGGGGGGGCAGGTATTCTACAACAGGGGCCAGGCAATAGCAGGGGGGGCAGGTAATACATTTTACTAAGTAGAGCAAATAAGTAGAGGGGGACAGACGAAACGCAAGGGTGGCTAAGCCCCCTCCCCTGGCCCCCACACACGCTACGGGCCTGATTCGCGGTCAAATAATAATACGAAATGACACGTTCTATTTGTCGTCTTAGTAAAAATTTATTTTAAATGATTGATACAATTATTCTATGAAATAAAACTGTTTTAACTTTATATAAAACAAAATAACAAGCCGTTAAAACAATTTCGGAGGGTAAACAAGATTTCAAACGAACACAAAACGATTCCCCGTTAAAGATTTCTTGTGGTGATGTGCGTGCACGCTATCATTTTAACGCTGTTACTGTTGTGGCGTTCGTAAAAATAACATTTCAAATTGTAGGAGACAAACAATCAAATAAATCTGGAATTTCAAAGCTAAAAAAAAAAAAATTCTGCTGTAAACAAAAAGCATTTGGGAGCCGTGGAGCCGCCAGATTTTTTCGGCTCCGGCTCCAGCAAAAAGTAGCGGCTCCCTGCTCCTCGGCTCCGGCTTCGCAAGCCTGGTTTAAACCAAAGAGCACAGATCATAGCGCAAGCGAGAATCGCCGAAGATGGCTTGGTGACATAGAGATCACCAAAGACCTTTAAATTAATACTAGACCGCTAACGTAATGTTAATTTTTACTCAAAAATGATACGCATTTTTAACAATTGAGTGAACGATAATATAAATCAAAATATGAATAAAAATTACGGTAATTTTGTTAAAGCATATTTGACTTTTAATTCCTCGTTTAAATAGAATTATAATAACCTTTATTATAAAATAGAATTATAAAATAAAAAAATTGGGAAGGAATTGATTTTAACGGAAGACGTTACGTTAGGGTTAGATTACCAACTCAGTGACTTGTTATATTAATTAGTGTTAGAGAATTAGTGTTTCTTCACGGAAATTTCAGAATGGAAAAATATTATATTTTTCATTTTACAATATTTAATATTCATATTTGAACTATTTTTTCAACAGGAAATCTCGTGGGTGATGCATTTTAATTTAATAACAAAGAAGACATCTTTTCCATCTCTCAGAGAAATCTAAATAATTTAAATGTTGAATTTATCAAAAACCATTCCTTTCTGTTATTTATTTTGTGGCGGGCTGGCGGCCAGGTGCTTGGGCAGTTTAGTTGCTTATTATTTCTGTTACAACGTCATTGGTGATTGCGGTTAAGATGACGTCACTAATAATAATTACTCATCCCTGCACTATCATGTATGGGATTGGGCCGATTGGCCAATATTAGCGGTGCTGACTCTATGTTCAAAACATTAAACAAGCTCAACGCTCGAAACAATCGATTAATGTATCGTGATCGTGTAGAATTCGGGAAAGAGAATTACTTTTATTTCAGATTATGGTCAGTGAGTCACAAAATCTGGCAAATTCAGAAATCCGGTATTTTCCGGAATCCGGTTATTCCGGACACATGTAAATCCAGCAGAACCGGATTTTACCGGATAGTGCAAAATCCAGCGGAATCGGATTCCGGGCCGGATTCCGGCACACCCCTAATAACCACTCTGCCACCACGCCACACAAACCAATTTTAATGTACTATTAGAAAAAATTGCTGGGTTATTTTTTCACTTCCTTTTGACCCAGTTTATCTATAGTTGGAAACCGGAAAAAAAATAATACGCATTCCAACTAGTGGGAACGGTAGTCACTGCGTTTTTTTAATGTTTTTATTTTTGTCTTGATAATCTTAAACTTTATAATACTATTAATACCTTATAATTTAATATAATTATAAATATAGGGAAGATAAGCGATATGCTTTATCTATAGTTGGAAACCGGAAAAAAAATAATACGCATTCCAACTAGTGGGAATGGTAGTCACTGCGTTTTTTTAATGTTTTTATTTTTGTCTTGATAATCTTAAACTTTATAATACTATTAATACCTTATAATTTAATATAATTATAAATATAGGGAAGATAAGCGATATGCTTATTCTATAGTTGGAAACCGGAAAAAAAATAATACGCATTCCAACTAGTGGGAATGGTAGTCACTGCGTTTTTTTAATGTTTTTATTTTTGTCTTGATAATCTTAAACTTTATAATACTATTAATACCTTATAATTTAATATAATTATAAATATAGGGAAGATAAGCGATATGCTTATTCTGAGTATAAAGTAAAGTAAGTAAAGTTCCCTTCTTAGCCCTAACGGGCCTTCGGGGCAGATGAAGTGTAGAATTCATCTGTTTCTATAACCTCGGCATATGAAGGGATTGTGTGGTTAGCACAACGCCCAGCCGCCTTTACTTCTCCAACTTAAAGTCAGGTACCTATTTAAAGCCTGGTGGACTTGTGGGACGACTTTGCACCGAATTTCACCTGGAAAAATTCCATGTGCCTCACAGAGGATCGAACCCAGGACTCTCAGGTCGACAGTCGAGTATCTACACCACTCGGCCATCCATCCCTTATTCTGAGTATACTAAGTTAAAAAAGTAAAACTTTACTTGTAAAATAAATTTATCACAGTTGAGGGATGTTGCAATTAGACATTCTCTATCAAAGTTTAGGCTAAGGCAGCTTTAGTACAACTTTTTCCTGATCAGCAGTGGTTTCCAAACTTTATTTTACCACGGCTCCCTTAAAAATATTTGATCATATGGCGCCTCTCTTCCATTTTATAAAATACTACAAACACAAACATTTTTAGTTCTAAAAAATTTATTAAGATAAACACTTATAAATAAGAAAAAACGAAATATATTTTATTATTGTTCCTTAATGAGATGGATGTGCTTGCCTATTAATGCAAAGTTTATCTAATCGCGGTGTGATTGTTGAGATAGCTACACAAAGGTCCTTTTCTACAACCAAACGAGCACGATATTGTTCGATTTTATTGCAGTTAATGCAGAAAATCCTGTTTCGCATAAATAAGATGTTGTGAACGGCAGCAATACTTTTAAAGCTATATTTGACAAAATATTATATTCACTCTTAATATCTAGCTAAAATTGATACATTCTGAAATTTTTGTTTTAAAAGAAGTATCACAAGATAATTCAATCAAGTTTTCTTCAAGTTAATTCAAATTCATCATCTTCTTTGTCGATATTTTGTAAAATCAAGATCATCAAAATAATTTTAAAAAATGAATTAACAAACCATCCAGGTGTTCAACTAATGGATTTTTGTTTGCTTCTATATTAACTTGGGCACATAAATTTAAAAGTGGAAACATGTCAAACCTATTTTTTTTCTAAATTTGTCTTCCATATCTAAATTTTGTAATAAATAAGATAAATTGTATTTTCTTGTCTTGGGATTTCTTCCTTCTTCATTCCTACTATTTGTGCCAACATCCGATTCTTCATTATTAGAGGATTTTCTCTTATAACCAGTCAAGAACTTATCCATAATATAATTCATTCATTGTTCTTAAAAAAATTAAACTTAATTAAATTACTTACTATTGTGATCAGTGAGTAATTAGGTATGTCAAAATAAAAATAAGAAACACAATCTAACACTGTTCAGCTAAACTTAAGTCGATATTGTCTGGATTTTTCCGAGAGTTACTGGTTGGCCAAGTTACGTATCATACCTATGGTGCTTTATTCTTGCAATGAGTAGGTACGAAAGTGAGAAGTCCGTCAACGCGTTTGAATATTTACGCAGTTGTACGCAGCCGCCAAATCTTTTCGCATATGCGCTTAGACAATACAATCCCTATGGTCCAGATATATTTCTGAACCTTAATGTTTGCTATGGGGTAAGGGTATCATCAGCAGCATAGTAGTTAATATGCACCTATATGTTACGCATTGTATTAGCTGCACATGCAATTCTTTTTGTCAATCCTGGCTAATATTTGCGCCTCCCCTTAGACTAGTTCACGCCTCCCTTGCGTGGCTCCCAGTTTGGAAAACGCTGCTGTACAGAATATACTCATGTTTAAAAGATTATAGGTCATCTGGCAGGTCTTGGACAAATCTATTTACAGTCAGTACTCTTGACCTTAATGTGGCATAACCTATGGTTATTTATTATCACAATTTAATCTTTGTAATATTTCTTTATTAAATTACAGGCTATTACTGCTAATTCGTTTTACATTTTAAAATGACAGGTTGGATCTTAAAATTTGCGACTACTTTCTAATTTCGATTGAATCTTTTCTGGTTTTTTTTTTTTTCAGAGTCAAGCACGAGCTTGGACAAGAGGAATATTTTTTGATGATTACCTGTTATACCTCCGTGACATCAGACTAACTGGCAGTGAATATGTACCAAAAGTAAGTTAGACTGGTTTATTCTCATCTACCTAAACTGCTGTACTATAGAGATTGTTCATAATATAATAAAAGCATTGTAACTGTACAAATAGCAGCTCCTGTTGAGTCCTCTCCAGTGGAGTCTGATATAACAGCTATTGTATACTAAATTATTTAAAGTCCCCTTGCAGCATATTACCTCAAAGCTCACTGGATATAAAGTCATCTCTTGTTGCTGTATTAGTCAGGTACATGGTTCAAAAATTTTGCTGGCTAAAATTTTTTTTTTTGTTCTTATTCTTTTTTTTTTAAATGATTACTATTTACAGAAGATACCAAAAGAAGAATTTTATAATACTTAAAGAGAATATTTGAGGAAGTGCCCTGACATGATAGTTGTAGGAGACATAATTGCAAAGATACAGTATACAGACCAACAATTGGAAGCTACAGCCTACAAGTAGAAAGCAATGAAAATGGAATATTTTGAATTTCCACACAATACGATACACAAAGAAACATGTAGATCATCAGATGGGTAGACAAGGAATGAAATAGACCATATGTTAATGGACAGATATTTAAGTGGGGCAGATGCTGACAAAGATCACATACTATTTAACGTAAAATGTAAGTAAAAAAATATACATATCCACAAAACAAAAGCTAAGAAAAAAATTGATTTGACTATTGAACTAAACTACAAACAATAGAAAAGTATGAGCAATCTGGAGGCAGTTGGAACAGATAATTTAGAAAACCTAAATGATCAGTGGGAAAAACTCAAACAAACAACAAAAAATGTCAGCAGAGTGTCTTAGTGCATAAACAAAATAAGAAAAGAACAGATTGGAATGATGAAGCATGCATAAAAAGAATTAGAAGAAAGAAACATATGGAGAATGATAATATTACTAAAAGAAAGCCAACACAAGCTTACACAGAAGGGTGAAAAGGGCTACCAAAACATGTAGAATGAAAAAAATGGGAATAAGGAAAACTAGAAAATCTAGCGGAATTCTCAAAAGAAATCAGAAAAATGATTATGGTCATTACTGAGGAAAGCAACAGCTTCCAGGCAAGGTGACAAGTGTGTCTAAGCAAATCACTGGACCTGGTTCTGGAAAGAATGCTGACAACTACAGCTAAATACAGTATCCAAAATGCTGACAAAAACAATTGCCAGAAGAATGGGGAAATTTGGTTAAACAATCTTAGATGACTACCAATGTGGATTCAGATCAACCACCGACCACATCTTTTCCCTAAGAAATATTTTTGAAAAATGCACAATACGTATCTACACCAATTCTACAGCTCAAGATGGCATATGATAGCAATAGTAGAAAATTTCTATAAGCATGACATTAATATTAAATAACTCAATAGGCAAGGTGAAAATACAAGTAGAAAGCTCAAGAGGAAATCAAGCCATTAGTCAAGGAGACTCCCTCTCTTGGATACCATCTAATGAGGAACAATAGCATACTAGCTCAGAAAAAAGCAGAGGTTGTGAGAATCAGGAAACATATTCACATAACCCCTCCAGTATCTCTCAAAGATGATTTCACACTGGTAGGAGATTACATCAAGAATATAACTAAAGCATTCATTAGATCTAGAAACAGCATCACAAAAATCAGGTTCACAAAAATCAAGGACACAATACATGCTACTACTTTGAAAGGAAGGAAAAGAAAAAAAAAAAATCATAGTCAGAAATAGAAGATTTGAAAGGGTAGAGAAATTCAGATATCTAGGATCAAATGTAAATGAGAAAAATAATATAATAGTTGAGATCAAGCCCATACTAAAAATATTGAACAGAATATATTAAACATTACATAAAATACTCAAAAAAAAAACCCAGATATATTCAGAAAACTAAAGATATACAAGACTATGATCAGACCAGCAGTAACATGCGGTAGTGAAAACGTAGACCATCAGCCAGTAAGCTGACTATATTGTAAACACTTGGGAAAGAAAAATATTTTAGAAAAAATATGAAGATCATGACATCAGAAATGAAATAGATTGAGATGGGTTGAGCAAGTAGAAAGAATGGAAAAGAACACAAGTACTATGACTATTTACAAGGCAATATCTAATGAGAAAAGACTGAACTGCAGATCAAGAAGCTGATGGATAGATGAGGTTGAGAAAGACCTTAAAGCAGAAGAAGTAAGAGTGGAGAAAGGCGACCTGGATTGGTAAAAATGGAGAGGAGTAGTACGGCAGGTAAGCGACCTACATGAGCTGTGAAGCCAAGGGAAGAAGATCAGCCATTGAAACAACAATTAAAAGAAAAATTCTCCATGCAAAACATACAACATTAAATGAACTAATGAAAGCTATTTTATCAGAATGAATTTTAAGGGACTTGTATAAAAATAGTGGAGTTGCACAAAGTGGATACATTTTGTTAAAAAATTTTGAGTCTCTATGTAAACAAAATATTTTAAATTTAAGTTGCTTTTCTAGTATGTATTAGGAAAAAAAGTTGAAAGTAGTCATAAGTTCCAAATTTTCTTGATAAATTTGAATTTTTGTTTGTCTAAATTAGCTAGTGGTGGTGGATGTTACGATTTTGGTATGGAATCATGATTTCTATATTATATCAATATTTCTTAAGTAATTTATTTTTACAATGAAGTTAGAGTTTTAAAAAATCTGAAGAGCATGCAGTACTGTAGTTCATACTAAACTTAAACTGTTTCTTAAAATCGAGAATTTATTTTTTCAAATGTAAAAATAAATGATGTAAAGCAATTTGTATTTTAAAATGCTCATATCCTAATAAGCCAGGTGAATTTATTTATAAAATTGATGTATCATGTGTTCATTGTTCCTGAAGAATCAAATGATATATTGTTAAAGGTTTTATTTAACATTTAGGACCTTCCGTTTGTGTGCACACCCAGAGGAAGTAGATTAAGCATTTTATATTTATATGTTTTATTTATTTATTTAAATGTCAGTACTAAAAAGTATTGGTGATATGGTAATAAATGCCTTTTGCGGTGATATGTGAAAAGAATGCACAAGTAATAAAGAACAAACTCACACAAAGATGTACCATTTATTATAAAAAAAGTCATCTTATAACTAAATAATATTAGAATAAGTGCTTTTTAAATATGGGTTTAGTAAAACTGTAGTTGTTATTTTTGTGGCTATAAATCTTGTATTCTTTCCTATCTATATAATAATGTCCTTTTTAAATAAAATAATTGTCCATTGTATTCCCCAGGGATATGGGCCTAGACCTGTTCCGTCAACATATTATATCAGACAAAGTTGTAGAGACTAGAACTGTAGATGGTTTACTCAAACTTATTGAGAGAGAGAGAAATGGGGAGGCAGTTAACAGGCAGTTATTGAAAAGTCTTCTCCGGATGTTGTCAGATTTAAATGTAAGTAATTGTAGATTGTTCTAAATAACTATCTTTTTATTGTCATTGGGCAAATTTTATGGTACATGTATTTTTTTTTAAAGAAAAGAGTTCTCAAATGTAAATAAATCAGTTGAATATAAAAAAAAGGTCATGTTTTCTGTTCTATAATGAATATTCATAACTATCCTGTATACTAATTAAGATATACCAAAAAGCATTTGAGAAAAAATTCTTGGAAGCCACAGAAATACTGTATGCAGCGGAAGGTCAAAGGCTGGTGCAAGAAAGGGAGGTGAGTCAGTAAATTTGTATCAAAGAGATTATTTTACAATAAAAGTTATTATTTTTTAAAACTTTAATTGTGTCTTTTAACTAATACACGGAATGTTCATGTATTTCATTGTGCACAATTTTGAATTTCTTATTCTGCATTTGTGGCAGGTATCAGAGTATTTACTACATGTTGATAGTGCTTGCAGAAGAAAATGAAAGACTCCTTCTTTATTTAGATCAGTCAACCAAGTAAGTTTGATTTCAGAGAGCAAGTTGTTGTTTTTTATTCAAATCTTAGTCTCTCCTGCTGGCTGTTATATTTCTTATTGTGATTTATTTTAATTCCTAGGAAACCATTAATTTCATGTGTTGAGAAACACCTGTTGGAAAATCACATGAAACAAATCCTTCAAAAGGTGACTTAATTGGTAGTTATCATTGTTTATAGTGAGTGTATTCTCATTTTATATAAGAGCACTATTTAGTTTTACAATGAGGTTTTTTTTTTCATTTGACTTTTCAGGTTTAGATCAGTTGCTGGATGAAAACAGAATCTCTGACCTTAGTCTTCTCTTTAAACTTTTTAACAGAGTCAAAGATGGACTGAAATTTTTGAGGCTGGAATTCGCTGCATATATTAAAGTAATAATCCTAATTAGAATTTTGTTGAATGTTATTGTTAGATATGTTGGTAATATGAAATCGAATACTATTTCTTTAGCAATACAATTAGTGTCCTTTAGTTCTCAGAAAAATAATTTGAAATATAAGAAATATTGTTTAAAATTGGATGAAAAATGTCATATAATTGGAGCTTATTTTTCTCCCATCAACTATATGTAATCTGTTCATTATAAGTAAATTTGAGATATGTTTAACAGAAAGATAGCTTTAAGCCTTTCTTTTCACCATTGCTTTGGCCTCAATTTATATACAACCTCTGTATATAATGCTTATAAAAAACCATAGCTATATATAACCCAAATGGCCGTAATTAAAATTGTTGTTTAAACTCTCTATGGGAGCTACATCTTTGATTATATTTAGCTATGATTCTCTTGAGAATTCATTCTGGTATTGGAGTAAATCTTTTTGTCCATTACTGTGTGAATATGATTCTTAAACATGAATTTTTACTTCTTAAAATAAGGCATCCTTATGAAAACACTATTGAGACTGGGTCTAATTTTTTTGGGAAGCTTTGATACATATTGATATCATTGTTTCAAATCTATCTCTTGTTTTTCTATCTTTTTTCTTTAAGAAAACTGGTAGAGTTATTGTAGTTAATCCTACCAATGATGCAGAGAAAGATAAAGATATGGTACAGCAGTTACTAGGTACGTTTCTTGTTTAATATTCTTTATTGATAGTTTTACTTTTGTAAATGATTTATAAATAAATGCATATAATAAATTTATGGCTGCACAATTTTTTTTTGTTTCCACAGATTTTAAGGACAAAATTGATAATGTGATATTAGAATGTTTTGAGAAGAATGATAAATTTATAAATTCATGAAGGAAAGCTTTGAGTCATTTATAAATCAGAGACAGAATAAACCTGCTGAGTTGATAGGTAACATCTCTCTGAATACTTTACTGAATCGCTTGCTTGTTTTTTGATCTGCATCATTAACTTGAAACATTTCTTAAAGTTATGTGGCAATTTCCTTGTAAATCTCGCCTTTATAATAGTTTCATCAATACTTTAACAGTATCACTTCAATCAAAGGCTGTCATTGTCTCATAAATTTAACGTAACATTTAAACTCATGAAAAATTAAAGTTATAAAATAAGATGTGAAAAAAAAGTTGACCACTGTTTTTACATTTAATAATTTAGTTAACTTATATCTGTTGTTTTTTATTTTTAGCCAAATATGTTGATTTAGTTAACTTTTATCTGTTGTTATTTATTTTTAGCCAAATATGTTGATTCGAAATTGAGAGCAGGTAATAAGGTGAGTTTTCTTTTTGTCAAGACACATTTGTACAATAATATGTAACATGTATCAGTGGGGATATTTTAAAGAAACTTAAAGCTCGCTTTTATCACATTTTAAATTTAGTCATTGTTTCTATGTTCCTTTACAAATCTCAGTGTTGTAAGTATTTTTACATATTTTCAAGTATGCTTGTTGATGTTTAGAAGTATTTTATTATTTTTTTTTTGTAACAGGAAGCTACTGAAGAGGAATTAGAGAAGTTGCTGGATAAAATTCTGGTCATATTCAGGTTCATACATGGTAAGTTTTTTCCTTCTCCTGACATTACACATGATGCTAAAACCAAATATTTGTAAAAATACTGTAAATCTCTAGTTGTTAAGTATGTTTTTCACTAGTATTTTTTATAATTTTTTTCTGATAAATAGGTAAAGATGTTTTTGAAGCCTTTTATAAAAAAGATCTTGCAAAAAGATTGTTGGTGGGCAAAAGTGCTTCTGTTGATGCTGAGAAATCCATGCTGTCTAAACTTGCAAGGTAACTTGAATTTTGTTTAGATCAACTTTTAATTGACTATTATAACAGCAGTTAAATAAAAATATTAAATAATTATCTACTTTTTTACAACATAAATAGAGTGTGGTGCAGCTTTCACAAGTAAATTGAAGGAATGTTTAAAGATATGGAACTTTCTAAAGATATCAGTCTTGCCTTCCGTCAGGTATGGATAGATTGGTTATACTTTTGATTTAATTTAATATCTTTTTTTCTAGTCTGAAGATAATAAACAAAATTTTTGTTGAGAAAGAAATTGATGAAATGTTTTTCCTTCTAAAACTTTGAATAATAATAACAATTTCAGAGCCTTCAGTATACTAATGACTCTATAGATCTCACAGTAAATATTTTAACTCAAGGTTATTGGCCAGCTTATCCCGTTGTTGAAGTCCATCTCCCAAGTGAAGTGAGTTTCTTTTTTAATAATTCTACTTCTTACATTAATTTTACAATTAAGAAATGGAGACAGAAATTGAGTATCGGGCATTCAAGTCCTGTTCCTGTTGACTAGGAGTCTTTTGTTGTTACTGTTTTCTTAGTGATATTCATCAGGCAGTATTTTACCAAACATATTTATACATTCTAATTATGTTGGTAATTTTTGACAGTGTTGGTTTGGCCTTGACCTAGATGGGGGCATTCACTTATGTAATGTTTTCTTTTGAGAAAGCTTGTCACACTTTCTCAAACCTCCCACCCCCTCAGAGAAGTTATGTTATAAGTGAATGTTCCCTTGATAGGTACCATACAGAGTGGAGAGTTGGGATCATCTTCCATAAATTATGAGGAAATAACTCAGTAACTAGATACAATATTACATTTTTTAACCTGATCATATTTTATAAAACTTTCACAAATATAAATCATCTAGCCAAATACATTTTCAGTTTAACTTACACTAACATTCAATTTATTCAATATTATTGCATTTATTATATATAAAATGACAGAATAGCACAAATAGACAGAAAAATATGCCCCTAGATTGTCAGAATACAATATTTTAAAAATGCAAGTTAAACCAACTATAAGAAGTTTCATACAAATATTGATATATTTTATTAATTTCAAATGAATAATTTATATTTTTGTTGTTTTATGCTTTTTTCAGATGTTGCGGTTCCAGGAAGTTTTTAAGAAATTTTACCTAGGAAAACACAGTGGTAGAAAACTTCAGTGGCAGCCAACATTAGGTCACTGTGTTCTTAAAGCAGAATTTAATAATTATACAGTAAGTTTCATGAAGATAACTTAACATTGAATTATTTTTACGAGAAACTTTTTAACAGTTGGAAGCATAACCTTTTAGACATTTTTAAAATGTAGTTTTCTGAATGCTTTTTTTTTGTAGACGAGAAAAGAAATTCAAGTCTCTCTGTTACAGACTCTTTGTTTGCTTTTATTTAATGAAGCAGATGAATATTCTTTCTCTGATATTAAGACAGCAACAGGTATAGGTGAGTGCAGAAAATAATTATAGGACACATTTTATTTTGGTCGTAGTTTAGATAATTAGAATGTATTTCATACAGCTAAGAAATATTGTTCATTTTTTGTTGTCAATGCTGTTTCTTTTGTTTTGAACATCAGATGAACAGGAACTAAAAAGAACACTTCAGTCCTTGGCTTGTGGTAAAGCTCGTGTTATTTACAAAAATCCAAAGGTATGCTGATTTTATCAACCCTTACTTGCTAAATATTTAAAATTTCTCTTTCTCTGATATTTTTTTTATTTATTATATGTTTAGGGAAAGATGTGAATGATACAGATACTTTCCATTTCGCTGATGACTTCAAACACAAGTTGTACAGAATCAAAATCAACCAAATTCAAATGAAAGAAACGGTCAGTTCATGCCATATGTTACTGCATGTCTGCCTAGTTTCTCCTGAAATTTTTTCTGATTTAATATCTGTTCTAAATGTTGATTGTTTTACAGCAAGAAGAAAACACCAGCACCACAGAGAGGGTCTTCCAGGATCGCCAGTATCAAGTTGATGCAGCCGTTGTACGCATCATGAAGACACGCAAGACACTTAGTCATAATTTACTTATTTCGGAACTGTTTAATCAGCTAAAATTTCCAGTGAAGGTAATTTCATTCTGTAATTGAATGCTTACTGATTATTTCTTGCTGGTTTCCATGTAGATAGATACTGATTACATAATATAATTTAGTTTTAAAAATCAGCATCAAATTTGGACTTTGAAAAAAAATTCTGAATGTTCCTTTGTCCTATAATAGTGCATCGCTTTATTTTTCCAAAAGATAAACAAATTCATGTTATTGGCCTCTCTCCCTTTTTATTTGTATTAAATGTTTGGTAATCAAATTAATAATTGGATTTTGATGTTCTTCTTTGTTGTCATTTATATTTGGCTACAAGCTGATTTAACCTTTTCATTATGGATGCAGATTTTTGACAACAATCGCTATTTGGCCCCTGAGTACTTATTGATAACCTTAGACACAAACCACAGCATGTTGCTTCAAAACCCAACACGTTTTACAAATTATTTAACATTTACATTTAAAAATTATATTTTTACAATAAACAATATAAAAAATGATTATAATTAATTATTTCTAGTAGATTTACGGTGATGTAGTTATTTTTGATAAGCATTTGTGACATCACTAAAATTCCCCCTCTTACGAGATGAGGCCATAGGCCATTTTATGGTTCAATATGGTGACCGATTTCAAAAGTTGATTATTATATTAATTTTGGGAATAAATTGAGGATAGTATAGCTGATAGGAAGAGAAATTAACATTTATTATAATAATGCTTAAATTAGCATAATCATTTTTTTTTTTTTTTGTAATGTGTAAAGTTTGAAAGTTGCATAACCAATTGGAAGGTATAAATTATATAGATTTTATGCTATAAAGTCAGCATATATAAAATATATATCATAAGAAAGATCATTTAATTTCCTACATGTTGATTTAAAGATCATACTATTTAAGTTTGTAGTTGATAAATAGTTGCACAATAAATAAACAGCCCACACTCAGGTCCTCCATTAAAAATGGTGATTATTTTCAATTCATAACAACTTTATCAAATCTTGATTAATTTTAGTAATTCTTACACTGTTGTAAAGGAAATTAAATGCTGTTTATCTCCGGATAAAATTTTCAGATTTTCAGTTGAAAAAGAGTTTTAAAAAATCAAAATTGAAAAACAATTCGGCATACTTTTCTGACTAATAAATTTTTAAATATCAATTGTATAACTTTAATTCTTTCACAGATTGAAAGATAATTAATTTCTATGTAATAAAAGGAACTATCTCTATTACTTTAAAAGTTACAGGCGCTTTTTGTGCACCCACCCGTTTTTTCCCCAAATGTTTTGCTCAAGGCCAAAAACCCTCAGTAATTGCAGGTTATCTCTAGTTTTTTCCCCTACTTAACCAATGGGTTAGTTAAAAATTCTAATAAAAAATAGATAATTTGTATCATATTCTCTCATGGATGGAAGAAAATCTTGTGTTGTTTTGTTTTTTAACTTTGACCTAAAAAATTGAAACAATAATTAAAACATTTGCTCAGCCTTTTTAAAAAATATTTTGTTTTCTGTAAAATACATGCTATTCAATCCCTCACTTTAAAAATGTTATTAATATTATTGCCCTATGAATCCCTTACTTAGGAATTATTACCTTAATTTTTATGCTATTTATATGACACTTTATTTGGCCAGCAGTCCATGATGCTTACATAAAATATTAAAAACAGGTGATGTCAGAAAAAAAAATACATGTACATCTTTATAAATTTTAAAAATTGTTTTTAACCAGAATATTCACACACCTGTCTAGAACAACAGAGAATGCTGAATCAACAACTGGAATTTTCTCCTGAAAAATAATGTATACATTTTTTTAAATTTCAGAATCCATCCTTTTTTTTTTTTTACCTTTTCTAAATGGTTTTTCTTATTTTTTGTCAACAGTCAGCCGACTTGAAAAAGAGAATTGAATCACTCATTGAAAGAGAGTACATGGAAAGGGACAAAGACAATCCCAACACTTACCATTATGTGGCGTAAATTATGTTCATATTGTACGAATGTGGTATGACAAGGGTTGTTTGTATTTTTATTCAATGTTATTGCAGTTGTTAAAGCCATGTTGTGTGTTAAGTCATCATTTTGGGATCGCATTCTGTTTATACATGACTGCTTTTAAATAGAAAACAAATCTGAAGTATTTATTATAAGGTTAAAAAGTCTCAATTATGCTTTTTGTGAATTGTTATCTGCATAATGTCACCGGACATTTCATGATTAAGATTCTCTTCAGTTCTGATTGTTAAACTAAAGCAACCTTTTGCTCTTTATTTTGCATTGCCATGTTAATTATGTTGATAGTATTATTTATTTTTTTAAGTTTGTTTATAGTTACTTTTTAATCAGATATTTCCAAATTTATACTTAAGCTTTTAATGGCAATGATGAAAAATATAAGTATCAGTGCATTTAAACTGTTATCAAGACTTTTACACAAATTTATATAAAAATAATTTATATGTTATTGATGGTTTCCTAAACTAGCCCTGTGTATCACTTATTGTTATGATGGACTACTACATTTATTAAGATCATATAGATAGAAATAAATGTTTAGAACCCCTGTTATACCAGTACAGAAAAATGGGAAAGGATGATTAGTGTTAAAGGACTGAAAAATAATTTTACTTGGCATAAACCCATGTTTACAACTTCCTCAACCCATTCAATCTACAAGCTGGTGAATAAGATTTAAGAGATTCAATTATTTGGACAATTGTTGGATTTTTTTTCCAGCCCAAACAAAATTTGATTTTCAATAGCAAAATGAAGATGTAATTTCTCTCTTTTTTTAAAATCTCTACCATATAATTTCAAAAAATTTCACCAGTATGCATTGTTGACACTTCTGGCGATGTAGTGCAACCAGACAGTGAGATAACCTTAGTCAAAATTCATTAGTTACTCCAAGTATAACAGTGTCTTTACAGGGACATTTGTTTTTTTGTTCTATATGTTTAAGAAATAATCATTGATTTCTGGTCTAGAGATTATTAGTTGATTGATTTCTGATTTAGAGAATGTTAGTTTATTGATTTCTGATTTAAAGATTGTTAGTTAAATAAGAAAATTGCCAGAACTGTGGTATGTTTTAACACCAGAGAGCTAAAAGTAAATGTAAGTGAACTGTGAAATACTTATTTTATTACAAATTACTGATTTTTTTACAAGTGAGGTTTCAGTTTGGCAGGTGTATTAATGTCTCTTGTACATTTCTGTGTAAATATGTTGAATAACAACTGTCAAACTGCCGAATAAAGATTTCTCCTAAATATTTTTTAAAATTTATATATCTTTTTTGTGTTTCTCTTAAATAATATGATACAGATAGCTTTTAATCTTATTTATTTCTGAACTAAAATATCTAAGTAATTTAGTTTTTCTGCCAACCAATATAGGGGGTGTGGTAGAAGGTTAAGCTTGATAGGGGAAGTTTAGACATCCCCAGTCTGGTCCCAAACCTATAAGAGGATGGGGGATAATACATAAGGCTAGCAACTCAACCCTGTAAAACCCAACGCTTCAGAACCCAAAGAAATAAAAATAGACACATCCCCATGCAGAAATCAAAAAAAGGCTGTGGACCCTTTGACGGTGGTTGGGGCAAGTCACATGGAAAGTTCGTTCTATGTATGAAATGGGAACAAACTATGCTCCGACTAACAACACAGACAAGGAGACTAAGAAACACTTCTGCAATGTACTTAAAATGAAACTCCCACTAGAGACATAAAAAGTCTCTTCAGAGACATGGATGCAAAATTGGAAGAAAAAACACGAATGGAGCTAACAATGGTTAAACAAGCACTGGGAGAAATGAATGAGAATGCTGAGTTCTTCTCAGACCTCTGTGCTTTCAATGATATAATCATAGGTGGTTGCATATTAGAGCATAAAGATTGACCAAAACCCAGATCGACTAGATCACAATTTCCTGGAAATGGAGATGCAAACTTCTAGATGCAAGCATCACATTAATTCAACAAAGGATTATTTTGCTAATCTTGAGCAGTTTAGTTGCTGTTTTTCCTGTCCTGGAACAGCTTCCGTTTCTTCTGACAACCATTATTTGTTGGGTATCACCCTCTTTCCAGGTAATTCGTGACATGTCTTTCCAGAGGTATTTAAGATTTTAGTGTTTTTAAGTGGTGTCTATTTTAAGTGGTGTCACCTCTGTGATACTGTCTAGAGAGGTGGTGTCACCTCTGTGATACTGTCTAGAGAGGTGGTGTCACCTCTGTGATACTGTCTAGAGAGGTGGTGTCACCTCTGTGATACTGTCTAGAGAGGTGGTATCACCTCTGTGATACTGTCTAGAGAGGTGGTCACAACCCCTGGGCTGTAGACCGTCCATGGATCGAATAGTACTGGGCCACCCAAGAAATTACTTCCTTTTTATTTACTGTGATGTATTTCTCTTGGGATTGTGCAACTTTCCTTTTATTAATAAACAACATGATTCATCTATTGTCAGATATAAAATCTATTTTTATTTAGTGTAATAAGTAATTAGGGGCTGTAGTTCTTTTTTGCAATTAATGTTGCATACAGATTCTATACCTTTCAATAAGTGAATTTTTTTTTAAATATCAGGATTGTTTAGAGATTAATAGCTTCACTGGTTCACTTCCACATGAATGAATGGTGCAGTCAAATTTATCAAGATTTTATGAAAAAAATAACTCAAAATTAACTCAAAGCAAATATAATATTATTGTGAAAAAGCGGACAAAAAGAGGGTCACCCATTTATCAGGGTAAGTGAAGTCCCTTAACTCTAAAGGGCCATCAGGGCAGATGAAGTGTAGAATTCATCTATTTCTGTAATTTATGTATATAAATGGATTGTGTGGTTTGCACAACGGCCAGCCACCTTTACTTTACTTCCCAACTTAAGACAGGTACCCATTTAAAGCATGGTGGACTTGTGGGACTTAAAACAACTTTCATTAACTATCAAGTGGACAGTGGATCATCTACACTACTCCGACATCCGTCCACTATTTATTTGGGTCCTAGAAGTAATTCCACTAAGTTGTGTTAATTATTCAAACCTGATATATTTTTAGGAAAAGTAACTGCATTTAAAGATAAAATTAAATATTTAAAGATTAAAACAAACACACAATTTCTTAAATTAAAAAGTCATTTAATAATCAAATTTTTAAATAGACAAATGCTACTCTCAAGACAATGTCAAACACAGGAAGGTTCTGATGCTTCTACTTGCAATATTCATCTGGGATAGATTCCAAACCCTATTAAAATAAAAATTAAACATTAGACTTTAGAACACCAAATGAAAGTATAATGAGCTATTTGCCTTCATTAAGCATAACAAAAATATAAAATATAAAAAGTAAATGATATAAGAGACTAAAATTTGGCTAAGTGGTTGAAAAGAAAAAATATGCTGACAGCAGAGAAAAATCTGGAGCATTGAAAAAAAAAGGATTCTTTATATTTAAACATAGTATAATAATTAAACATAAAAAGTGCAATGTCAGCATTTTTTAATATTATTATTATTATTTTTTTTTTTTAATTAACTATCAAATACATGTATAATATAACCACTGAACTGGTGGCAAGACCAAAACCCAGATCGACTTGATCACAATTTCCTGGAAATGGAGATGCACACTTCTAGATGCAAGCATCACATTAATTCAACAAAGGGTTATTTTGCTTATCTGTCTTTTTGAAAAATATCAGCTCTTTCCAAATATCAGACATGTATCAAGTTCAGTGGATATATTTTGAATGAAACAGGGAGGAAACTTTGTATTTAGACTAGGGCTGTACCGGAATCCGATTCCGGTTCCTGTTAAGCCGGATTCCGGCAGTTTAAACAAATCCGGTTCCGGTTAAATTGTGCTGGATTTCAGCCGGATTTCTTTGTTTGAAATTTGTAAGAAATTTTTTTAGCGCAACATAATTTTGAAATATTTAGCGCTATACAATTAAATTAAAAACAATAACTTCCTTTGCTTTTTTAAAACTACAATAACGTCGATCGCTTTTAGTTCTGTATATAAGTAAAAATATATTAAAAAGGAAGATTTGAATCGTATTTAGTCTAGTAGTAATACGACACCTTATCTTCCGCTGCTTTTGATTCCGTGTTTTCATTAAACTATATTTAGCTATAAAAGTTTAACTTCTTTAAAGAGCAGACAACAATCTATTTTTGGGTGTTTACAGTATAAAAATAGGTCAATAATTTATAATTTATTTTTCAGCAAATTTTTTAATTTAGTGGATTTTGTCACGATTTGGATAAATTTCCTCGCATATTAAGATAAATAACTTGAAGCTACATTTTTAATTGAACATTAAAGTGATATTGATTTAGATTTGAAATGCATTTTAATTTGCGTTTTATGGGAAATAGTCAGATAATGATTTAAACTTTAATTTAAAGGAAAGTATGAATGAAATAACAAGGTTTGGTGACGTCACTATGGAAAACTAAAGAAAAATGAACTATCTGGTGGTGCCACAGTATTATATATATATATATATTGGAATTCATTTATTAATAAACATGTTTATTATACTTTCTAAGATATGTTACCCATTTCTTTGTTTGATTGTAATAGAAATCAAGTTAAATTAGGTACAGCTTTATTAAAATATTTTTTTTAAAACAAAGAACCTGTTATTTTGACAGAGTTATCTTTCTTAACTCAAGATTGGGGAAGGGGTTATAGTCACATTCTTCAAGATCTAATACTATTTTTTTTTTCGCTATCTAGAACTTAAAACTAAATTTTTATTCTATTTTTTCATTCTTATATCTTTTTTATTTTAGGCGAGAACTTACTACTGCTTTCGGAAGAGTTACTATTTAATTTGGTAAAATCTGTTCCTGTTCCGATTCCGGCAGGATTCAAATATTAAATCCGATTCCGGTTCCGATTCCTGCAGGATCTAAAAATTACAATCCGGTACAGCCCTAATTTAGACAAACAAAAATTCAAATTTATCAAGAAAATTTGGAACTTATGACTACTTTCAACTTTTTTTTCCTAATACATACTAGAAAAGCAACTTAAATTTAAAATATTTTGTTTACATAGAGACTCAAAATTTTTTAACAAAATGTATCCACTTTGTGCAACTCCACTATTTTTATACAAGTCCCTTAAAATTCATTCTGATAAAATAGCTTTCATTAGTTCATTTAATGTTGTATGTTTTGCATGGAGAATTTTTCTTTTAATTGTTGTTTCAATGGCTGATCTTCTTCCCTTGGCTTCACAGCTCATGTAGGTCGCCACCTGCCGTACTACTCCTCTCCATTTTTACCAATCCAGGTCGCCTTTCTCCACTCTTACTTCTTCTGCTTTAAGGTCTTTCTCAACCTCATCTATCCATCAGCTTCTTGATCTGCAGTTCAGTCTTTTCTCATTAGATATTGCCTTGTAAATAGTCATAGTACTTGTGTTCTTTTCCATTCTTTCTACTTGCTCAACCCATCTCAATCTATTTCATTTCTGATGTCATGATCTTCATATTTTTTCTAAAATATTTTTCTTTCCCAAGTGTTTACAATATAGTCAGCTTACTGGCTGATGGTCTACGTTTTCACTACCGCATGTTACTGCTGGTCTGATCATAGTCTTGTATATCTTTAGTTTTCTGAATATATCTGGGTTTTTTTTTGAGTATTTTATGTAATGTTTAATATATTCTGTTCAATATTTTTAGTATGGGCTTGATCTCAACTATTATATTATTTTTCTCATTTACATTTGATCCTAGATATCTGAATTTCTCTACCCTTTCAAATCTTCTATTTCTGACTATGATTTTTTTTTTTCTTTTCCTTCCTTTCAAAGTAGTAGCATGTATTGTGTCCTTGATTTTTGTGAACCTTGATTTTTGTGATGCTGTTTCTAGATCTAATGAATGCTTTAGTTATATTCTTGATGTAATCTCCTACCAGTGTGAAATCATCTTTGAGAGATACTGGAGGGGTTATGTGAATATGTTTCCTGATTCTCACAACCTCTGCTTTTTTCTGAGCTAGTATGCTATTGTTCCTCATTAGATGGTATCCAAGAGAGGAGTCTCCTTGACTAATGGCTTGATTTCCTCTTGAGCTTTCTACTTGTATTTTCACCTTGCCTATTGAGTTATTTAATATTAATGTCATGCTTATAGAAATTTTCTACTATTGCTATCATATGCCATCTTGAGCTGTAGAATTGGTGTAGATACGTATTGTGCATTTTTCAAAAATATTTCTTAGGGAAAAGATGTGGTCGGTGGTTGATCTGAATCCACATTGGTAGTCATCTAAGATTGTTTAACTAAATTTCCCCATTCTTCTGGCAATTGTTTTTGTCAGCATTTTGGATACTGTATTTAGCTGTAGTTGTCAGCATTCTTTCCAGAACCAGGTCCAGTGATTTGCTTAGACACACTTGTCACCTTGCCTGGAAGCTGTTGCTTTCCTCAGTAATGACCATAATCATTTTTCTGATTTCTTTGAGAATTCCGCTAGATTTTCTAGTTTTCCTTATTCCCATTTTTTCATTCTACATGTTTTGGTAGCCCTTTTCACCCTTCTGTGTAAGCTTGTGTTGGCTTTCTTTTAGTAACATTATCATTCTCCATATGTTTCTTTCTTCTAATTCTTTTTATGCATGCTTCATCATTCCAATCTGTTCTTTTCTTATTTTGTTTATGCACTAAGACACTCTGCTGACATTTTTTGTTGTTTGTTTGAGTTTTTCCCACTGATCATTTAGGTTTTCTAAATTATCTGTTCCAACTGCCTCCAGATTGCTTTTAATTTCTTGCTCATACTTTTCTATTGTTTGTGGTTTAGTTCAATAGTCAAATCAATTTTTTCTTAGCTTTTGTTTTGTGGATATGTATATTTTTTTACTTACATTTTACGTTAAATAGTATGTGATCTATGTCAGCATCTGCCCCACTTAAATATCTGTCCATTAACATATGGTCTATTTCATTCCTTGTCTACCCATCTGATGATCTACATGTTTCTTTGTGTATCGTATTGTGTGGAAATTCAAAATATTCCATTTTCATTGCTTTCTACTTGTAGGCTGTAGCTTCCAATTATTGGTCTGTATACTGTATCTTTACAATTATGTCTCCTACAACTTTCATGTCAGGGCACTTCTTCAAATATTCTCTTTAAGTATTATAAAATTCTTTTTTTGGTATCTTCTGTAAATAGTAATTATTTAAAAAAAAAAAAAAAAAAAAAAAATTTTAGCCAGCAAAATGTTTGAACCAATACAGCAACAAGAGATGATTTCATATCGAGTGAGCTATGAGGTAATATACTGCTAGGGGACTTTAAATAATTTACTATACAATAGCTGTTATATCAGACTCCTCTGGAGAGGACTCAACAGGAGCTACTATTTGTACAGTTACAATGCTTTTATTATATTATGAACAATCTCTATAGTACAGCATTTTAGGTAGATGAGAATAAACCAGTCTAACTTACTTTTGGTACATATTCACTGCCAGTTAGTCTGATGTCACGGAGGTATAACAGGTAATCATCAAAAAATATTCCTCTTGTCCAAGCTCGTGCTTGACTCTGAAAAAAAAAAAAAAAAAAAACCCAGAAAAGATTCAATCGAAATTAGAAAGTGGTCGCAAATTTTAAGATCCAACCTGTCATTTTAAAATGTAAAACGAATTAGCAAATTAATAAAGAAATATTACAAAGATTAAATTGTGATAATAAATAACCTTAGGTTATGCCACATTAAGGTCAAGAGTACTGACTGTAAATAGATTTGTCCAAGACCTGCCAGATGACCTATAATCTTTTAAACATGAATATATTCTGTACAGCAGCGTTTTCCAAACTGGGAGCCACGCCTCACAAGGGAGGCGTGGACTAGTCTAAGGGGAGGCGCAAATATTAGCCAGGATTGACAAAAAGAATTGCCTGTGCAGCTAATACAATACGTAACATATAGGTACATATTAACTACTATGCTGCTGATGCTACCCTTACCCCGTAGCAAACATTATGGTTCAGAAATATATCTGGAATTTTTTTTTTAAATATCAGGATTGTTTAGAGATTAATAAGCTTCACTGGTTCACTTCCACATGAATGAATGGTGCAGTCAAATTTATCAAGATTGTATTGTCTAAGCGCATATGCGGAAAGATTTGGCGGCTGCGTACAACTGCGTAAATATTCAAACGCGTTGTCGGACTTCTCACTTTCTTACCTACGATATCCACTCATTGCAAGAATAAACCACCAGAGGTATGATACGTAACTTGGCCAACAAGTAACTCTCCGAAAAATCCAGACAATATCGACTTCAGTTTAGCTGAACAGTGTTAGATTGTGTTTCTTATTTTATTTTGACATACCTAATTACTCACTGATCACAATAGTAAGTAATTTAATTAAGTTTAATTTTTTTTAAGAACAATAAATGAATTATATTAGGGATAAGTTCTTGACTGGTTATAAGAGAAAATCCTCTAATAATAAAGAATCTGATGTTGGCACTAATAGTAGGAATGAAGAAGGAAGAAATCCCAAGACAAGAAAATATTTATAAAAAAATGTAGATATGGAAGACAAATTTGGAAAAAAATAGGTTTGACATTTTTCCACTTTTAAATTTATGTGCCCAAGTTAATATAGAAGCAAACAAAAATCTATTAGTTGAACACCAGGATGGTTTGTTAATTCATTTTTTGAATTATTTTGATGATCTTGATTTTACAAAATATCGACAAAGAAGATGACGAATTTGAATTAACTTGAAGAAAACTTGATTGAATTATCTTGTGATACTTCTTTAAAACAAAAATTTCAGAATGTATCAATTTTGGCTAGATATTAAGAGTGAATATAATATTTTGTCAAATAAAGCTTTAAAAGTATTGCTGCCGTTCGCAACATCTTATTTATGCGAAACAGGATTTTCTGCATTAGCTGCAATAAAATCGAAATATCGTGCTCGTTTGGTTGTAGAAAAGGAGCTTTGTGTAGCTATCTCATCAATGACACCACGATTTGATAAACTTTGCACTAATAGGCAAGCACATCCATCTCATTAAGGGACAATAATAAAATATAGTTCGTTTTTTTCTTATGTATAAGTGTTTATCTTAATAAATTTTTTAGAACTAAATATGTTTGTGTTTGTAGTATTTTATAAAATGGAAGAGAGGCACCATATGATCAAATATTTTTAAGGGAGCCGTGGTAAAATAAAGTTTGGAAACCACTGCTGATCAGGAAAAAGTTGTACTAAAGCTGCCTTAGCCTAAACTTTGATAGAGAGGGATGTAACACAATTGCAACATCCCTCAACTGTGATAAATTTATTTTACAAGTAAAGTTTTACTTTTTTAACTTAGTATACTCAGAATAAGCATATCGCTTATCTTCCCTATATTTATAATTATATTAAATTATAACGTATTAATAGTATTATAAAGTTTAAGATTATCAAGACAAAAATAGAAACATTAAAAAAAACGCAGTGACTGCCGTTCCCACTAGTTGGAATGCGTATTATTTTTTTTCGGGTTCCAACTATAGATAAACTAGGTCAAAAGGAAGTGAAAAAATAACCCAGCAATTTTTTCTAATAGTACATTAAAATTGGTTTGTGTGGCGTGGTGGCAGAGTGGTTATGAAGCACGGACATGACTGACTTTTATGCTGACTATATGCAGGTTCGATTCCTCTCAGAGACCTTCTTTTTTATTGTTTTTTTTTTTCAGAATGTATCCTTTTAGTTGTTTTAATGAAAAGTAACTAATAAGATCTCTTTGAAATTTTTTTAAATCGAAATAATGTAATTTTTAGGGGAAGCATTTATATCCAAGAATTGAAACAAATACTGATGGAGACGAATTAACGAGTGTTAGGAAGACGATTTACATTAATGAAGTGGCTACGGTTACGCTCTAGACGGACTATTTTTTGTTTAGGGCTAGGAATAGGATTAGGGATAGGGTTGGGAATAGAAACAATATCTATAGCTGGACCCCGAACTAAAAATTCTGCAAAAAAATAGTCCCGCTAGATGATATATACCGAATAGACCGAATATAAAAATATACGCGTTCCGTTAATTTTAAGTGTTTCTAGGGGTATAAATACTGATTTAGTGCACATTTTTTATATTTATAATTTCGCACTAGCTACGGCACCAGCAAGTCAGAACTCGTATTATTTTTGTCCAAGTACCAGCCATAGATATTGCTCCACACCCTAACCCTATCCCTAATCCTAATCCTAACCCTATATTTAAATATTTTAAAAAATAATTTTTTAAAATTGCAACTTTTGATGATTATAGGTCAGTGACTTTCATACGCTAACTTGCTGGTGCCGTAGCCACTGCGTAATAACTTTTGTTATTTTCATGTTATTACTTTTTATTATTAATTGTTTTAATGAAATTATTAAACTTGGGCGGACCCATCGATATCTATGGTAGACTTGGACTGACCTATATATATCTAAACAAAATCTATAGTTGGAACCCGAAAAAAAACTTTACGCATTCCAACTGCAACTAGTAGGAACGGTATCAATAATCAAGTGCCTTAAAAAAAATGAATACCTTTCCGTTGTGAAATACTTTATTCAAGCCATAGAACGCCATGTGAGGAACCAGAAGAGCACCAAACACAATGCCGGCCGATGGCAATATTTCCCACCACATACTAGAAGTTTACAACGAAAAAGACAAAGTAAACGCAAAACCTTGAAGTGGAGGAATAGTGTTGAATTTGTTGCTCTTCAACACCTTGACCTTCTTTTCCTAATAATTTCCGGTTCAGCTATTTCACTGAACTATATAGGGTAAGAGTGTGACAACAAAACAACTTGGTTTGACAAAACATAGTGGCGTCACTGAGGGGTGTGGGGGTGCATGCCACTCAGTGGCGTAGCTAAAGGGGGCGAGGGGGGCGGACCGCCCCGGGTGACGGCATATGGAGGGTGACACTATGTCACCTCCAACAAAATTTTTCAGCCAGGCTAAGGTGCGAAAATTGTCTGAAAAAGAAATTGTGATAAAAACCCAACCAACACAGGTAACGTGACCGTTATGACGTCACATATTTCGAATTTGTCAAAAATATTGTCTGGGCGAGTACAGCTCTTTTGGTGAGTAATTTTCTTATATTTTTCTTATTATTTATTTCGAACAATGTTCGAAATAAATGACGACTGTGTCTTTGTCAAATTATATGAAAGAACGTCGACGACAGCATCCTAAGATGACAGCTTCCATTGATATTATGCTGACCATGTACATCTTGTCAGACACCAGCAAAGAACAGACAGTCAGGTAGAATGTTCATACATGGCACCTGAAACACAAAACGAGTTCATTTCTCTTTTGGCAAAACACAATGCAAAGTACTTTAGCATACTTTTTGACAGTACACTGGACGTTTTGCATACAGATCAAATGTCAACTGTAATTAGATATGTACACATCAGTGGTCGTACATTTAAAGTGCGAGAGTCATTCCTTGGATTTTTTCATCTGAAAGGTAAAACAGCTACTATCCTCGAGAAACTAGAAAACGAAGGACTGGATATTCAGTTATGTCGCGGTCAAGGGTACGATGGCTGGAATCCACAGCGGTGTGCAACAAAAGTTCAGACATTAATCCGAAGGCAATTTTTGTACCTTGTTCCAATCATTCTTTGAGCTTTCGTGGCAAACATTCGTTTGCTAACGTGTAACGTTTTTTGAAAGTCTTAAGGCGCTGTACACTTTTTTTTTTTGCTATGTCGACCCATCGCTGGAATGTACTAGTGAAATACACAGGGGTAACAGTGAAGAGACTGTCCACAACTCGCTGGAGTGCACATGCTGATGCAGTGGAGCCAGTGATACAGAAGTTTAACCTGTTTGTGGAAGCCATTGAAGCTCTGTGTGATGTCGAAGAAAGTGTCGAGACAAGAGGAGCTGCGCACATTCTGTTGCCAGCTATATGCGACTTTTCTTTTATTTCCTTCTTGTATTTCTGGGGTGACGTTTTACAAGAAGTCGACTTAGCACAGAAGTACATGCAAACACCAGGTATTACTGTGAACATGGCTGCAACCAAACTAAGGACTCTCAAGGTCTTTTTGGAAGGTTGTTGACAATGCTGTACAGCAGGCACTTGCGAAATGTGAAGAACTTGATAACCCTACAGAGAAAAGAATCATAAGAAAGAGATTACCAGGAGAGGAGGCAAGAGATGCTGAATTGTCATTGCAGCAGGAGACCAAGATAGCAATGTTAGAGTGTCTGGACCGTTTTCATATGGAGTTAGATACGAGAGGAAAGGCAGTAAATGACATTTTGCTGACTTTTTCTTCCGTTCAGCCAGATCATATTATTTGTGCCAACGACGTAGAAATACAGTTGTCTGTTACCAAGCTCACAGCCGTGTATGATGAACTGTCTGAAGAAGACCTTTGTCTAGAAACTCCACGTTTAAGGCGACATCAATCAGCCGAATAAACTTGGAGGAAGCAAAGCACTAGACTGTACTGCAATTCCTACGGTTTATTATCAAGTGGGACTTTATTAAATCATTGCCATATCTTACACTGATTCTGACAATATGTGTTTCTGTGCCATTGTGTGAAAGAAGTTTCTCCAAACGCAGTTGTTACTAAACCAGCAAACTGGAATAATATTTTTTTTTCCGCCGACCAGCAATAGATGTGCGCATGCGCGACTAGACGGACTCTGTATTATTTTTTTAGGGGTCCATCTATAGATATTGCGCATGAATATTGTGAATAAAGTCATCTTGACGTTTGTCTCAAGGGCTAATACATGGGGCGGTACTAAAATAAACATTGATAAAAAAAATTAGTGAATTTTTTTTTAGAAAAATGTTAAATAGAAAGCTGAATTAGTATCTGCAGTTTCTTTTTAAGCAAGATTGCGTTATTAGCTCTAAAAAGCGATATTTTCATTCATATTTTATTTAAATTTCTGCGAGTTCCAGCTTAGTATTGACACAATGTTTAACACATCAAGGTCGCTATCATCAGTAATTCATGTAAATATTTTATTGAAAGAAGTGACTCTTCTTTCTGTAAAAGAATACTCGAAAAGTCACTCAAGCATTTATTTAAAAAATCGCAAAAATTAACAGATCGACGCTGTCATGGACAAGAAGACAGAGCCCTAGGCAGATAGAGATATTTAAAGGCTCTAGGAAAAATCACTGATATTGGGGTCCCTAGGACGTGGACTAGTTTGACTATCCGTAAGAACAGCCTGAAGCAATAATTATTACCGATAAAGAGTCATACAATACAAATACAGACATCAGGTGACAGACTAGAGGTCTATAACTGACCTTACTATAATGAGTTCTAAACGATTCTTATCGTGCACTAGCAGTGGGATCTTGTACTGATCGTGCACTAGCAGTGGGATGGTGTACTGATCGTGCACTAGCAGTGGGATGCTGTACTGATCGTGCACTAGCAGTGGGATACTGTACTGATCGTGCATTAGCAGTGGGATACTGTACTGATCGTGCACTAGCAGTGGGATGCTGTACTGATCGTGCAATAGCACTGGGATAGTGTACTGATCGTGCACTAGCAATGGGATGCTGTACTGATCGCGCACTAGCAGTGGGATGCTGTACTGATTGTGCACTAGCAGTGGGATAGTGTACTGATCGTGCACTAGCAGTGGGATGCTGTACTGATCGTGCACTAGCAGTGGGATGCTGTACTGATCGTGCACTAGCAGTGGGATGCTGTACTGATCGTGCACTACCAGTGGGATGCTGTACTGATCGTGCACTAGCAGTGGGATGCTGTACTGATCGTGCAATAGCAGTGGGATGCTGTACTGATCGTGCACTACCAGTCGGATGCTGTACTGATCGTGCACTAGCAGTGGGATGCTGTACTGATCGTGCACTAGCAGTGGGATGCTGTACTGATCGCGCACTAGCAGTGGGATGCTGTACTGATCGTGCACTAGCAGTGGGATAGTGTACTGATCGCGCACTAGCAGTGGGATCTTGTACTGATCGCGCACTAGCAGTGGGATGCTGTACTGATCGCGCACTAGCAGTGGGTTGCTGTACTGATCGCGCACTAGCAGTGGGTTGCTGTACTGATTATGCACTAGCAGTGGGTTGCTGTACTGATCGTGCACTAGCAGTGGGATGCTCTACCAGAAAGTTTATTTTCATCTGTGACTCATTTCTTTGAGCACTGTAGCCAGAGTCGTATTTAGGGACTTATAGAGAAATTATTTGTGGGCAACATAAAAAAATACTAATCTGTGGCAGTTCTTATAATAGTTTCATATTTGATATCAATTTATACGAGTGGGACACTTCGAAAGTACTAGACGGTCACTACGTGTTTAATGGTCGGTTTATTATATAACACAAACGTTCTGTGGTCTGTTTACTGCATTACACACATATAATATGGCCCATGTACTGTATTACAGTTTTTATGTTTTGTGTATATTGTATGACATACATGTTCTAAGGTCTATGTACTTAATAACACACACTTTCTGTGGTATGTTTACATTTATAACACACATATCATACTGTGTCTGTGTACTGTATAACTTTAAGTATAACAAAACTGTCAACTAATCTTAACCGATCAGTGAAGGTCCTTCGTCTGGAGTATGATTATTCACTGAGATTTGGGCATAAATATTTATCTACCCAGCAACGGGACTCCATTGGACGCACACTACACAACAATAAACCAAACTAGACACTTACGTAAAATAAGTTTATTTACATAGAATAAAAACATTGAGCCCTCTAAAGGGCCAATACAATTAAGGGCTAACTTCAATAATAAAATCTCTAACACACTCTAGCCACAAGACCGAATGTTTCGGTCTCTTTCCGTGGCTGTTAGTTCTCAAAAGCTTTGTACTGTATAATTACACACAGAGATGAGTTAAAACAAATTTCCATTGCAACTTCATTAGATATTTTTCTGTCATCTTTATGATGTGTATATCATTGCTGTCACTTCCGCGCCCAAACCATTGTTTTCATTGTTATCAATTTTTCAGTTTGTAAAAAACGACTTAGTTGCAAAGGAAAGAGAGTAGGTGATGCAGAAAGTATTTAGATAGACCATGAGTTTGCCATGTCTTTATGTCTATGATAATATCATCTTAATTGAAATTAATATTTCCCTCAAGAATTAATTTTTTTTTATAAATATTTTTATATCTAATTTCATTATGTTTTACTTATCAATTAATTATTGAAGACCCTGACTCAGTCAAGATAATAAACAGGAATTCATTAAAAAATACTAAATTATTTAAATTAATGTGTTAAAATTATGCAGCTTTACACAATATATTCATCACCCACGAAATTGAGAAACTAAGGTTAAATGGCTAAAATAAATTATTGTAATTAATTACTTACTCAGTTGTTTTAGTTTATGTAAGCTTTTTATAATAAGATTAATTCATATTCATTTTATGACTAGTATATTTTACACAAAAAAATTTCATATACCAAAGAATAATACTTGTGGAGTGAATAAAATAGTTACGTGATTAGGTCGGCACACCCACCCCTAAGCAGTAGCATAACGACACATTTTGGTCCTAGTAAATGTAGATGTTTGGTGTTCATATCACCTTCGGCTTAAGTCCTGTAGGTAGCTTTAGGAGAATGATGTGCTACCAAAATACCAACAGAATGATAGGATCTTATTAAAAACAGTTGAGTTCTCGGTTCAGTAGGAAGTGGACACATAGATTGTATCAGGCAGTTAAGTGATGGGCTCCGTAGGAAGTGGATGCATCAGGCAGTTGAGTTGAGTTCTGAGCTACGTAGGAAGTGGACACATAGATTGTATCAGCCAGTTGAGTTCTGGGCTCCGTAGGAATTGGACACAACAGGTAGTTGAGTTCTCTGCACCGTAGGACGCATAGATTGTATCAGGCAGTTGGGCTGTAGACTTGACTGAGGGCAGATATTCCATGTACTCCAGTCTTGTCACGTTCATTGCTATGCTGAACTTTATAAGTATGTACTATTAAACTTATTTGATAGGCTATGGAACTTCGTGTTGAATTATCATTTGTCAGTATTCAGCATGCTAAGTAATTGTGATAATAAATGTTTAAATAGCACCAGTTAAACAAATTCTCCACATTAATCACGCAAAGAATTTGTTATTAACTACAATTTGATTTGAAAGTTTGTTTAATAAGCAGAAAAATAATGACATTTAAAATATAAAACAATGTTTTCTTATTGGTTAAGTTGTTTCATCTTGAATTTTGTAATGTCTGAATTCTGGTTTTAATTCCCACATATTTTTGTGAGGTGCTGTCATGTTGTAATTGCAGATCTCTTTCAATATTTCCTTTAAGTACGGCTAGAAAGAAAAAAAAACCAATAATAGCAAATGATTAACATAATAATAAAAAATTAAAACCTACAAAAAAAAATCTGCACTGCAACATTTAATGTATTATAAAATTACACAATAGTTTAGAGTGAACATAGATTAAACCGACAGTTGGGAGCACATGCTTTGTTTTATAATCAGTCAAGCTCTGGGCATCATAGGATGCGGATGCATGTTCTAATAGTCTAGCTTTGGGCATTGATGTAGATGGATGCATGGTTACAGTTCAGTTTATGTTCAAGTATTAAATGATTGTTGATGTTACTTCACTGGAGTTAACTTCATAATTTGAGTTGTCTGAATTATTACACCTTTTTCAACGTGGGAGGTGCCAAATATATGTTACGGGTCCTTATAATGATAATACTTGTAGAAGGTGTAATAATTCAGACAACTCAAATTATGAAGTTAATTCCAGTGAACCATGCATCCATCTACATCGATGCCCAAAGCTAGACTAACTATAAAACACAGCATGTGCTCCCAACTGTCGGTTTAATATACGTCATTTGGTACAAATGACGTATACACTAAAATCTACAATAAACAACAACATAAGATGGCGGAATGACGCCATAGCTACTGCGGTGGGCGGAGCCCACCGAATTGCATCATCAAGCTTAGGCTATACTATTTCTCCACAATCTAAAACATGTTTTTCCAGAAATAACTTACCACAGGCTGTTTAGTGATTCCAACCAGATCTTTAACATTGTAAAACTGATGTTTCTCAAATGCATTGAATAATACATCCATGACCTTTTCTTTTTCAGCCCTAGATCTTTTCTCAACTTTTTTGGTCTTTTTATCATCTCTCTGTGCAGTAAAAAAGAAAACATAACTTTAAAAAAAATTAAAATTCTGTAATTAAAAGATTTTTTAATTGTTTTCTCTGCCATTTTTAACTGTATGTTATTTTAAGTTTTACTTAACAATATAGTTTCATTGCTTTAAATCTTAGTGATATCAATGAAATTATTTTTGTAAATAAAACAATGAAAAAAAATATTTTAACACGCTTACATTAACATTTTAACATGTTTTAGGATAGAAAGTACTAAAATGTTTTAAATTATTATTTAATTGTGTTAAAACGAAATGAAATATTGTGTTGCTTTATTCAGTACAACTAAAAGTTAATACATTGAATCTACAATTTTCGTAAGAAAAAATGAAAATACAAGGTTGTGACGTGTAGATTTTGTGTAGAATTAACCCCCACCCCCTCCCGTGTACTAACGCCCCATCCTTACGGTCATCCTACACATTCCAGGTTCACCGCTGGGTCGAGGTCCCAGCAGTTAAAATATTTTGTAGCAACGTTTGCCACGCCCCCCCCCCCGACCGTAGCTTGACCTGATGTTTTGACAGGATGCTAGTGACCTTAGACTTTTTATTTAGTACGGTGCTGACAGTCATATGAGTTGGACGTAGTTGAAGTTCGGTGTAGTAGTTGTAGATTGTAGTGTAGTAGTTGTAGATTGTAGTGTAGTAGTAGACGTAAAGACATAACTAGACAAGGACTTATGTTATATATTGTATATCTATTCATCGATGTTAGTAACCATTAAAGTATATGTTTTGTGTTGGTAGACCAAGCGTTGGCGTTGATATATTAGTATACATATATATGTTGTGGCTGTGTAAAGTATAAAGAAACATTCACAACGTCACATATTTGATTCACAACGTTACATATCAGATACACTACGTAACATATTTGGCGAGCCTGCCCAACGATATAGGAGCTTCTGAAAAGTTGTCGGAGCAGTTGGATATATCTACTACATAGATAGAGGAGTCACACTGACTCATAGTGAATCTACCAGAGTCCCACCGACTCAACAGCAGCTAAGAGAGCAGATAGAGGAGTCACACTGACTCATAGTGAATCTACCAGAGTCCCACCGACTCAACAGCAGCTAAGATAGAGGAGTCACACTGACTCATAGTGAATCTACCAGAGGTCCCACCGACTCAACAGCTCGCCAGAGTCACACCGACTCACAGAATCTAAGAGAGCAGATATAGCAACGAGAGGAGTCAGTCAGTCTGTGCTAACACCTAAAACCAGATAAGTTTTTTTATTTTATCTTAGTGCACATTCAAATGTCTTGTTTATGTTAAATCAATATTTATTTTGAATCCTATAGATATTTTGTTAGTAGTCTCTCCCTGAGCACATCTTTGTTACTTGTGTAACAGAGTGGAAATCGGTGCTCGGAGAGATTACAAAACATTTAATTGTTAGATCGTTTATGTCTAGTTTGTACTTGTATGACAATATTATAACATACGGTCATTGTTTTATTTGTTGTGCCTATCGGTTCTTCTCTGCCTTATGTATTGTTAATTTCGTTCTGTATTCGTACCTGGAAATTTATTTAACTATGTTAGATTGTTAGATAATAAGTATTTCATTACTCTTATTTAGCTGAAGTAATATTAAGGTAAGTCAAAGTAACGCACTTAGTTGTAGATCATAATTCATAACTGAGAATGTCATCATTCGAACACTTCGTCACATTAGGACAAACTTTAGGGGTAGAGCCAAAAAAATTAGAGAAATGGGCGCAGGATAGAGTAGATAAAGAACAGGATAGATTACGACAGGAATCTAGTAGATTAGAGCAGGAGCGAAGTCAGGAAATGGCTCACACCCAATTAAAGATTAAACAGTTAGAACTAGAAAAAGAATTACGAGATAGCCAGCTTAATAATCTCACCCCTCTACCTACCCCACTGTCAGCCATAGACCACAGTCTTGCCAGTAGGATAGCCCATTATAAGTTTCAGTTATTCGACGAACAGAAGACGACAATAGACAATTTCCTCACCAAATTCGAACGAGACATAAAGGAACTCGACTTCCCCGAACCCAAAGGGACATACCTACTAGGTAAATCATTTACCAGCGACATTGCCTTAAAGATATGCTTAAATCAAGACAATTATCAGGTAGCTAAGGAGCAGCTTCTCAGGACATACGGACAGACAGAAGCTAGTTTTAGGAAGGCCTTTCACCAGACAGCACTACACAAGGACGACGACCCCCAGACATACTTCGACAAATTGGGTACTGCCTTAGACAAATGGCTACAGTATGCCAAAGTAGAACAGACTTTTGAATCATTTAGGACGTTCTTTTTATTAGACAAGGCCATCAATTCCTGCCATTCCGAGCTGAAGACATTCATTTTAGAAAAGGGACCTAAGACAGTAGAGACAGCAGTAGACCTGATTAGAAAGTACAAAACAGCCCACCCAGACAAACCAACAGCCCGTGCAGATAAGGACATTCCAGACATAGTTTGCTACAGTAACGACAATACGCGAAGCGACGCTAGAAGAACAAGCAGCAATAGCTCTCACAGATCAGATACTACAGGTGGCAGGACAGACAGCAGACTATGCTACATATGTAATAAGAGTGGTCACTGGGCCCGAAACTGTCTTGAAAAGAATAAGGGTCTGTACTGCTCATCCTGTCACATGCACGGACACTCAACACAAACATGTTTCAAGAATCAAAGAGTTAGTGGGTCCTATAAGGATAACAAGAAGCATAGTCATACTAGGGACAGGTCTGGCTCCAGACACTCTTATAACAACGGCAACAGGGGTAGACCTGGTTCAGAAGACCGAATACACAGGGCTATGGCCATAGTATCATGCAATAGTGGGCTAAACTACTTCCCTGGTTTTGTAGGTAGCACACCAGTTAAAGTTTTAAGAGATACAGGCTGTACAACAGTCCTCGTTAAACGGGATTTCATAGAGAAATATCAATTTACGGGAACGTACAATGAAGTAATGGCATTCGACGGCAGAGTCACTGTACACCCACTGGCGAAGATCCACATACGAACCCCTCATTATAGTGGCGAGATTTTGGCTCTGGTCACGGATAACGCCCCAATAGATTTAATTCTCGGAAATGTACCTGCAGTGGTGGACCGCACAGAGGCTGAGATAAAGGAATGGACGCAGCAACATAAAACAAAAGAGCAAAGCTATGTGGCAACCACTAGAGCAAAATCAATGAAAGGAGAAAGGACTACTGCCTATGGAAAGCCAACTACTGATGCGATAGTAAATCAAGAAGAATCAATCGATCAAAATAAAGTAGCAATCAACGATAATGTCTCTTCTACGACAACAGCAAAGGTATCTGACAGGGCACATAAAACAGTGAACGCTAGTGACGACGAATCAGTAGAGATAGACGGTAAAACATTCCGTTCTGAGCAAGACGCGGACCTTTCCCTGCAGCGGTTGTTCCAAATATTACAAAACAACAGTGTGAAAAACGTGTCTAGGGATAAACTATGGGTCGACAAGAAGACTAGCGTATTGATGAGGACAACTACTTATAAAGGTGATCAAGCTGCACAGCTCGTCATCCCACAGAAATACAGGACTATGTGTCTACTGAAGGCCCACGACATACCCCTGGCAGGACATACTGGTATAAATAGAACCAAACGTAGACTACTCACAGATTGTTACTGGCCTACTATTGGGAAGGACATCAAAAATTACGTACAATCATGCAAAATATGTCAGAGGAAGGGCCCCAAGGGAAATTTCACCCAGGCTCCGATTCAATCCGTGGATATCATTGAAAGACCGTTCTCAAAAGTCGCAGTGGATATCATAGGACCCATGCCTGTCATGTCAAACAGAGGGCACCGCTACATACTTACAATGGTAGACGTATGTTCGCGATGGCCGGAGGCTATCCCACTAAAAGGAATAGAAGCCCAGGATGTTGCACAATCATTATACCTGATTTTCTCCAGATTTGGATTCCCACGTGAAATACTGTCGGATAGAGGCACGCAATTCACATCTAATCTATCTAAGGAATTTTTTAAGATGTTAGGAATAAGACAAAAGTTTACAACCCCCTATCACCCACAGAGCAACGGCATATGCGAGAGGTTCAATAAAACCCTCAAAGAGTGTATATCTAAAGTCGCCGACCAAGAACCTAAAGACTGGGACCTAGTTATTCCAGCCATACTGTTCTCCTGCCGCGACAGCCCCAATGAGAGCACTGGCTTCTCTCCATTTCAAATAATGTTCGGAGGTAACCCCAGAGGCCCCATCACAGCAATTAAGGAATCTGTTGTCCTAGATGATGATGAGGATGTACTTGACAAATATGAATTGGTTACTAGAACTAGGGAAAACATCGTGCGTGCCTGCGAGGCAGCCAACAGAAACCTTGTAGATAAAGGTATAACCACTAAGGATAGGGTTAATCAGAATAGAAAACTCAGACTGCTAGAGGCAGGGGATTTGGTCATAGTGTTACTCCCGGACAGAAGTAATAAATTCTTTATTCAGTGGCTAGGACCCCACAGGGTAGTTAGAAGAATCAGTGATGTGGATTATGAATTTCAAATACTAAATAAAACAAAGGTATTTCATATCAACATGCTAAAAAGATATTACGAACGACCAATTGAAATCAAAGCCCAGGACGTCCAGACAGGACCCATCTGTTGTACAGTTTTGAGGGAAGATGATATAACGGAAGATGATGAGTTGACCATACCTACGCTCCCGACATGTAACACCCAGACATGGAAAGACATTGAATTAGTTGCTCTACCCCCACAACATAGAGTAGATACACACCAGTTATTGCAGGAATACCAAGAAATCTTTACTGATCTCCCAGGCAGAACATCTGCTATAGAATATAACATCCTCCTGACTGATACTACTCCGGTCAAACTTAGCCATTACACCATCCCACTACACCATAGGGACCACCTACAATCAGAGATTAACGATCTAATTAAATTAGGGCTCGTAGAACCATCTAACTCCCCCTATGCAGCACCGGTTGTGCTAGTCAAGAAAAAGGATGGAGGTCTCCGTCTATGTGTTGACTATAGACAGTTGAATAAGGTGACATTGTTTGACCCGTTCCCCATGCCCAATCCTGAAGACATTATAAGAAGCCTGACAGGAGCTAAGATCTTCACAAAACTTGACCTATCAAGAGGTTCCTTTGTCAGACAATGCCAAACCAGTGACGGCATTCACAACGCCTTTCGGAGTTTTTCAGTGGAACGTCATGAGTTTCGGTCTTGTCAACGCCCCCGCTACATTCAATAGAATGATGGCCAGACTCTTTAGTAGTAGAAAAGACACTATCTTCTACCTTGATGACATATGTATATTTAGTGAAACATGGGAGGAACACATAAAAAGCTTACATGATATATTCCACATCTTGAAAATTAACAATCTCACCGTTAAGCCTTCAAAAATACAAATAGGATTGGCTGAAATTTCTTTCCTAGGACATAAAATATCAAACAACTCTATTGAACCCATCGAAGAAACGGTTTCAAAAATTTTACAATTGACCCAACCTAAGACAAAGAAACAAGTTCGTAGCTTACTGGGCCTGTGTAACTTTTATAGAAAATTCATTCCCCACTTCTCAGAAAAAACTGAACCTTTGTCAGAATTAACCAAAAAGGGGCAACCAATTAATGTTCAATGGTCAGCAAAATGTCAGGAATCGCTCGATCAAATAAAAACAGCATTCTCAAAGGAACCCATCTTGAAACTCCCCAATATTAACAAGGAATTCGTGCTCGTCACGGATGCGTCCTCATCTTCAATCGGCGGGTCCCTTACCCAAGTCTATGATAACAAATACCACCCGGTCTTGTATGTGAGCAGAAAACTGCTCCCTGCTGAAATGAAATATGCCACAATCGAAAGGGAGGGCCTAGCCATTATATGGTGCATCACCAAACTGTCCAGGTACTTGCTAGGCGCCGAATTTACATTGCTAACCGATCATGCCCCTTAAGCATTCATTAATAAAAAGAAATTAGGAAACAAAAGAATAGCCAGATGGGCTCTCCTATTGCAAGACTATAGCTTCAGTGTGAGCACAATAGCAGGCAAATATAATGTCCTGGCAGACACCTTATCACGGTGTACTTAGAGCTCCCTTTAACAAAAGAAAAAAAAAAGGAAAACAGATATAACATATACCAAGATACTAAGGCTTAGAAAGAGTTTTGTAGATTACATGCGTGACGAAACAAGGTAAGTGATATAGGGAACTATAGGTAGTAACTGAATTAAGTAAGATCAGTTAGGGCCAGAAGGATGCACGGTAAGTCTAGTTGTGTTGTTTGTTTGACTAAGTGCACTAATAGTAATAAGCCCAACATTTTCCTCCCCTCTTAAAAGTAAGCAAAATTGTCCCATTCTATAAATAGAGTAGTTTTTCACAGACTGACTGACCAAAGCCATCAAAAGTTACTACGCCTCTCCCACCACGCCAGAGACGATTACGTCATACACAGATGTCTACCATACAGCAGAACAGTGATGAGAGTCAAGAGTTATCCGTTTGCCGTTGAAAACAGTGGCCAGCCAGTCCACGCCTCTTACTTGACCTCTCACCTGTTGCCACCTGCAGTCAATCGGACAATGCATAACCATCACAGCTGACTACACAGTCAAGGACAGCAAGAAGAAACTATGAACTAAATTTATAATTATTTTGTCAATTTTTCATTTTGTTATTGATTTGACATGCATACCATTAGCAATATGATGTTATACTTTCCCTGCTATTGCTGTTTAAAATATAATTGTTTATAATATAATTTTTCATGATCTAGTTTGTTTTACGATGTAAAACTTAGAAAGAAGGGAGGTATATGTGACCTGTAGATTTTGTGTAGAATTAAACCCCACCCCCTCCCGTGTGACGTGTAGATTTTGTGTAGAATTAACCCCCACCCCCTCCCGTGTACTAACGCCCCATCCTAACGGTCATCCTACACATTCCAGGTTCACCGCTGGGTCGAGGCCCCAGCAGTTAAAATATTTTGTAGTAACGTTTGCCACGCCCCCCCCCGACCGTAGCTTGACCTGATGTTTTGACAGGATGCTAGTGACCTTAGACTTTTTATTTAGTACGGTGCTGACAGTCATATGAGTTGGACGTAGTTGTAGTGTAGTAGTTGTAGATTGTAGTGTAGTAGTAGATGTAAAGACATAACTAGACAAGGACTTATGTTATATATTGTATATCTATTCATCGATGTTAGTAACCATTAAAGTATATGTTTTGTGTTGGTAGACCAAGCGTTGGCGTTGATATATTAGTATACATATATATGTTGTGGCTGTGTAAAGTATAAAGAAACATTCACAACGTCACATATTTGATTCACAATGTTACATATCAGATACACTACGTAACAAAGGTCATTTTTTTTTATTTCATCTTATTAAAATAAAAAAAAAAATAAAATTACTACAGCGTAATGTCGCTATAACAAAAATGATGGGAACTCGAAATGTATATGTTATACTGAAAATTTTAAGATATTTAGGTAATTTCACTAAAATAGTTTTAAGAAATTTTTTCTGGCATTTGATCTAGTAAGTCGAAGTGGACTCTTCAGCTTGCTGCAAAAGATTGGCTGCCCCCTACACCTGCTTGCAGTGGTCATGTCCTTCCACGACAACATGCATAGCACGGTTTGCTACAATGGCGCAATCTCCGAGGCCTTCCCAGTCAGCAGCGGAGTAAAACAGGGCTGCGTCCTTGCACCTACACTCTTCGACATTTTCTTTTCCATGCTCCTCCAATACGCCTTCAAGGATTGCAGCGAGGGTGTATACATCCATACAAGGTCCGATGGCAAGCTCTATAACATAGCCCGCCTCCGTGCAAAGACCAAAGTCACAAAGGTCCTAATTCGCGAGCTGCTCTTTGCTGATGACCCAGCCTTGACATCACACACTGAAGACGGACTGCAGCAGCTTGTCACCCGCCTCTCCCATGCATGCAAGGAGTTTGGACTGACTATCAGCCTGAAAAAGACGAATGTCATGGCACAGGGTACAGATACACCCCCAAGCATTGACATCGATGGGCACACCCTAGAGGTCGTCGAGAACTTCACTTACCTCGGGTCCACCATCTCCAGCTCGCTATCCATAGACCCGGAGATCGATTGCAGAATCGCTAGGGCAGCCACAGTCATGGCGAGACTAAAGCAACGTGAGTGGGAAAACCCCAGCCTCACCGAAAATACCAGATTGCGCGTCTAACAGGCCTGCATACTTAGTACCCTCCTCTATGAATGCGAGACATGGACCACTTACGCGAGGCACGAAAGAAAGCTAAACAATTTCCACATGAGGTGCCTGCGACGTATAATGCAGATAAAGTGGCAAGACAAGATCCCCAACACTGGGGTGCTGGAGAGGGCCAACATGAGCAGCTTGTTCTCAGCGAGAGACGCCTCAGATGGCTCGGTCATGTCAAAAGAATGGACGCAGGCCGCATCCCGAAGGACCTACTCTATGGCGAGTTAGTTACCGGCCAGAGGAAAACAGGGCGACCTAAAATGCGCTACAAAGACACCTGCAAAAAGGATATGAAAGAGTGCTCCATTAACCCCAACTCCATCTTGAAACTCCCCAATATTAACAAGGAATTCGTGCTCGTCAGAGCCAAGCAGCCGACCGCCAGTCATGGAGGCTCATGTCTGGCAGGGTTCATTGCGCGCAGAGGCTGAGCAACAGGATAATGCTGCCCTGAAAAGAACAAGACGGAAGCGGAAAAAAGAACAGCTACAACAACAACTACAACAACCAACTATCTTCAAGTGTGACAAGTGCGGCAGGGATTGCCACTCCCGAGTCGGACTGCACAGCCATTCCCGGCGGTGTTTTGTAGACTCAACTTAGCTACACCATCGTCTCTCGAGACGGACGGATGCCGACGTAGTTTTAAGAAATTTTTTATGTTAAGCTGTAACTGTATTTAATGAAATGTTCTCTATTTGTGAAATATTGTAAAGTACAAATTAGCATATAAATAAAATTAAGGGAGTTAATGCCATTTAAATTATGTATGGAATGGAATAATGTAATGGAATGATTAAAATATTTTTTTCTTTAAACATGATGCATTGTCGTTTAAAAAAAGTTTTGAAATAAATAAATACATTCATACGTGTAATGCACATTTGTATTTTATTTTACCTCTCATTGAGAGAACCCATGTTACCTATCGAATAGAATAATCCTTGATATTAGACTACTATGTTCTAATTGGTCTTCCAATGAATCGTGATGACCTGGATACATGGGTATCATAATAGCTTAGTAAAGAGATAAGTTTTAGTGTTGGATTTTTTTTTTTAGGTTTTGAAAGGATCAATTAGATTAGATTTGGTGTTTGATTGATTATTAGTTCAGTTAGATCCTTTTAACATCAGATAAAGATAAAACATCAGGCTAAAAATAAACATCTTAATCTTGATAGTTTGCTTGCTCAACATGCATGTGTTATTATTGTGTTAAGGATATCATGCTAAGGCACACCACTCAAATGCCTCCTATGCTAGAAAGTGATAATCAATAAGTAAATTTTTAAGGTCCTTTCCATCAGTATTTTAAATTCTGGTACCTTCTCTAAGTATTTCTGATAAAATATTTAAATCCACCTTCGCTTATTACTATAAATAGTTCCACACAGAAATATTACCATTTATTAAACTTTAATGGTAAATACCATCTATTTGTAATGGTAAATACCATTTATTTGTAATGGTAAATACCATCTTTTTGTAATGGTAAATAGCATCTATTTGTAATGGTAAATACCATACATTTGTAATGGTAAATAGCATCTATTTGTAATGGTAAATAGCATCTATTTGTAATGGTAAATACCATCTATTTGTAATGGTAAATACCATCTATTTGTAATGGTAAATCCATTTATTTGTAATGCAATATTAATTTAAAAAAAACAACTTTACCCAAGCAATACCTGCATTTTATTGTCATCGATCATAATTACACTCCCTGTATGGCGCTGTATGGCGCATTAGGAATGTTGTCTATATTATAAAGCCTGACTCCTCCCCCCCCCCAATTCCACACACAGCAAACATGTCAGATAAGTCAAGTAATGTAATTTTGACTTAATTCGTAACATATTTTTGTCTTCATTCACTCCCTCCATTGTCAAGATTTCAGTGTCACATAACAACCTCTTTATTGATTCCCCCATTCCAGCACCATATGGTACAAAAGATGCTTTCCCTTACCCCAAGTAAGCTTGCTATCATCTTGCTCAAGGTAAGCCAAACACCATCAGTATGGTAAATAAATTGTATTTTTCCCATGTGGAAAATTGACCTCTGTGTCAAGTTTGGTGATATTTCCCACCATCCCATGAACTGTAACACAGCATGAAATTTTCCCAACTTCATCAACCCTACTCAAGACAATTTAAAAAAAACATTTCAAATTGGGACTTTTTTTTTTTTTTGCAAACTGAAAGTAAGAAATTCGTAACAAAGACATTTTTCAACAGATGTTACATAAGAGGTGGAGAAGGGACCAAAGAAATGAGCAATATGGTGTTTGTAATGAGCTCATAGAAAAAACTGAATAAAAAAGACACATAGTAATAAAAAAAAAAGACTTACAAAGATATGGTCATTAACTGGTTTGTATGCCTGGACAATATTTGTGAGCAACTTCACTTGTCTCTGTGGTGTGTTCTGTGCTTGAACTTGATCTCTGAACATTTACAATAAGATTTAAGTGAAAAAATCAGGACATTAGAAAATCGAAAGAAAAAAACAATTTTAAAAAGCATTGAAATAAATTATATAATATGATAAAAAAAACTTTTTCACATTTAATAAAACAATATAGTAAGTTGATAGATTTGTTAATGCTTATGTTTTATTATAAAATTTCATGAAACAAATTATGTTTATTTTGATGATAAATTTATAATTCTAAAGCTCAAAAATAAAAGTTACCTACTTCTTCAGCTGTCTATACTGGTCATCAACAATAGGATGACATTCAGCCCTTTGTAAAACTTTTCCTTCGATACTGATCTTTTCTGATAAAAAGAACAAACTGAGATCAATCCAATTTTATCTACTGCTTTAAGAAATAAAATTTCAAGCCGCTAAATAAGTCTGGTTCTTCTTTTTTGTTAAGAGAAAAGAACATTTACCTAGTTAATGTACATAGTCCAAACCAATTTTTAAAATCTATTTTTGTATACTGATTTCCAAACCAATTTTTTTATACTGATTTCCAATCAAATTTTTTCAAGTCTTATTTTTTGTATTTATTAAACGCCTTCAAAGTCTCATTTTTGGATGGCAATTTTATGAAAATCTACTGCACATACATGCTTCAAACTTCTATCCCATACACATAATAAATCATAGTCAGCAATGCAATTTTTTTCCCTCTCTAAATTAATAGTAACATATCACTTTTTTGTCTTAAATATTGCTAATCGTCAGATTTGTCAAGGGAGACAAAATCACTAAAAATGACAATTTTGAAAAATTCACAAAAAATCAACTGAATCACTTACAGAGATAATGATAATATCAACATGAAGCATATTGTAAGCCTAATCATTATCTAAACCATTTAAGCTTCTGTTAAAATAGTGAATACAATTACAATCAGGGATGAGGCGTGAGTGTTGCTTACAAACTATTAAGCATTAAGGGTTAAAGAAAAATGTAGTGATAAAGGGACTAAGTGCCCACCCCTCTCCAGCTTGAATCTGATAATGGTACCTATTCCCTCCCCTGTCTACTTTGATCTTTCCCAATTGACGTCAGCTGATGTACTAATTCCCCTGGCACTAGACGTGCTGACCACAGTGCGAACACCTAGTAAAACCAAAGCTTTTGACTATCCCCTTTGTTATCTCCCATGAGTCAATGACACAACCTGGGGGGAGGGGGGGGGGAATAAGGAAATAAGACAGGGTTTAGATTTCATCCAAAAACTCACAGAATGTGACAACCACCTAGTATATGGTAGTTTTTAGTGCATACAAACTATCAGTTAAGTAACAGATCTCATCAGAACAGAAAACAATTACAACTATGGGTAACTCTTAACTACCTGTAAATGTATCTTTTCCTGGAATTTCTGGAACAAAAAAAAATACTTTGGTTAGTGTTATTAAACAATTGGTGTATTCTGGCAAGAGAACAATGATTATCTAGAAATGAGAATTAGCTATCAATCAAAAACCATATTGAAGATAATAAACAGCATAGATACATAAAAAAGGAATATGTTTTTCTTTAGCATCATATAATGTTCTTTTTAGATAATTAATCCTGAAATGGCCAAGATCCTATTTTCGAGCATTAATTTATTTGAATGTTGTTAATAAAAAATTGTTATAGGCATGCTAGTAAGATGTCCACTAATGTCCAGGTCTGCATATGGATTTTGAGCATTGGCAACCACCAGAACGTATTGTATTTTCTAAATTGGGTCCCAGGATGTTAGTTTTCAATTGTAATTACCTTAGAAATAAATATATTGGCCTAAGTGCTAAATAAATGATGACATTATTTAGTTCTTTGAAGTAGTGATGGTCATAGAGTTGATGACTTTTTTAATTTTGCAGACATTTACTGCTTTAGAGTATATAAAGACACATTTTATTTAATGCTGATCTCTGTTGAAAGATCTAGAATATTTTATTATGTGATATTATTAAGTCTGATTTTACAGTGTTAAAAATATTAGATTACCGAACAAAGAGGCTAAGATTCAGATGCAATTTACCCGTTTTCATCTGTGACATTACAACAAGATTTTGACTACCAACATTTGATACAATAAACTTGTGGTTTCTGGTTCCCCTGAGAAGAGGTTTCTTCTGAACCGCGGAGGTAGTTGGCTGCAAGAGACCATTGCCATCTAGAAAAGTGTTGGCTTTCTTAGTAACATCAAAAGTTGTGAAAACAATATCATGTTTGCTTGACATTCTGAAGTGAACCAAAAAACAAATAAAAATAAGTACAGTCTAAACATACTTTTTTATCTTTAAAATATAAAAATTGAAAAGATAATTTTTTCTAGCTTAAAACTATTAAAAAAAAGAGGAATTTCAAGGATATTGTAGCAACCAGAAAAATTACTTCCAGCTGTTTGACAACATTATAGTACATATTTCATCGAATGCTATAAAGTGAACATTTCATCTCTTTTGCGACTTGTGCTGCTTTGCCACTTTCATACAGGGTTTGGATGTTCCAGGTTCCGATCTTGGTTTTGGTCTTGGCTGTCAGAAGATAGGTCAGCGCACTGACTTCCCGAAGGCTTTCACCAGCTCGCGTCATAAGCTCTACTGGAGAGATATCTTCATCCTCAGCTAAGTTGCTTTCTAAGTTCACTGTTTCGGTTTCTATAACAAGCTTGTTTTTTACGGGAGTGGGTTGTTAACCCCAAGCCCAACCCCCGACCTGTGGACTGCTTTTCGCCTGGCCTCTACCCGTCGACCTGTCTGGCATGGGAGGCCCTACCAGGAGCACGAGGCTCCAGCCAGCTTAGCTCTCAGGGTTATCAAAGCACGCAAGCCCCCCCCCCCCCCACCGCGGCAAGGTGGCAGTCCTGGGCCAGAAGAAGAACATGTACAGGGAATCGAACTGCTCATGACACCAGATGCAGCCAAGGCACTGATAGAGTGGGAGCCTGTCTCTGCAAGGATACTGACAGCACGATTCAAATCAAAGGGAAGAAACGTCACCATCATACAGTGTTACGCCCCCACCAACACGGCAGATGAAGAAAAGAAAAACAACTTCTACAGTGCCTTACAAAATACCATTGACAAAGTGCACAGAAGAGACCTCAAGATACTGATGGGGGACCTGAACGCCAAAGTAAGCAACGACAACACCAATAAAGAGCTCATCATGGGCAAACATGGCAACGGAGAACTGTTCACGGATTTCTGCGCTCTCAATGACCTAGTCTTCCCTCACAAAAACATCCACAAGAAGACCTGGATATCCCCTGATGGAAAAACTAAGAACCAGATAGACCACATTTCCATCGGCCGCAAGTGGAGGAGAAGCCTTCTGGATGTGAGGGTGAAACGAGGAGCAGACGCTGCATCGGACCATCACCTAGTGCAGGCTACCGTGAAGCTGAAACTGAGAGCCCACAAGGACAAAGCACAGAGACCCTCCTTCAAGTACAACGTCCAGAGCCTGAAAGACACCAGAAAAACCACAGAGTACCAATGCGGCCTGAAAAACCGCTTTGAGGCACTAGCTGACTTGGCTGAGAAAACAATAGAGGAACACTGGCAGGAGATTAAAAAGAGCTGGACAGATACCTGCAAAGAAGTCCTGGGAAAGAAGACAAAAAAGCGCAAGGAGTGGGTGACCGCAAGCACCTGAGACCTCGTGGAGGAGAGGAAAACATTGAAAGAGAGGATCAACCACAGTCATGACCAACAGGAGAAAAGAGACCTGCAGGCAAAGTACTCGGAAATAAACAAGAAAGTGAAGAAGAGCGCCAGAGCAGACAAGAGAAAATTCATCCACGACCTAACGGAGGAGGCAGAAACAGCACCAGGCAAGAGAGATATGAAGAGGCTGTACGAAATTACCAGGACCCTGGCAGGCAAGAACACGCAGCAAATGTGCTCTGTGAAATACAAAGACGGGAAAACCATCACAACTGAAAGTCAGGAGAGAGAACGTTCTATTATTTTTCTGCAAATAGCTAATAGTGGCAATAGAAATTATTGGTATCGAGTATCGAACATTTTGCGTTTAAAATATATCGGCGGTACACCTGATACAAAAAGGATCAGCAATAAAGCAACCAATACTAAAAAAGTATCGCCGATACTGTATTGGCCGATACCGATACTTCGATATTAAAAACCCTGGTGGACAGACACATCTAATTAAGCTAATATATGTGTGAAACAAATGAATTTGACTTATAAACTTTGAAGCATAGAAGAAAAAAAAAAAGCACAGAAATTCTGCACAGACCCCCACCAAAACAACCCCCTTCTATACCACCAGCAGACAGTCTTCTAGATGTCAACACCAACCCCCCCCCCCACTAAAGTGGAGATCACTAAGGTGGTGAAGAATATCAAATCAGGCAAAGCCGCAGGTCCAGACAGCATACCACCAGAAGCACTGAAAGCTGATGTCCCCACAACAACAAACATGCTTCTCCCTCTGTTTCAGAAAGTCTGGACGCAAGAACAAGTACCTGCTGAATGGAGACAAGGGCACCTCGTCAAGCTCCCGAAGAAAGGTGACCTATCCAGCTGTAACAACTGGTGAGGCATCATGCTCCTGTCTGTTCCCAGCAAGATCTTGACGCGCATCGTGCTAGAGAGACTGAAGGAGGCTTTAGACAAAAGACTAAGAAACGAACAGGCAGGCTTTCGGCAGGACAAGTCGTGCACCGACCCCATCGCCACCCTGCGCATCATTATAGAGCAGTCCCTTGAATGGCAGTCTCCACTCTACTCAATCTTCGTGGACTTCGAGAAGGCCTTCGACAGCGTGGACTGGGATGTTGTCTGGAACCTCATGGCACACTACGGGATCCCACCCAAGTTCATCGCCATCATCCAACAAATGTACGCCAGTCCACATGCCAGGTTATCCACAAAGGCAAGCTGACGGAGCCTTTTGAGGACAGGACCGGAGTGAGGCAGGGCTGCTTGTTGTCGCCGACCATCTTCCTTCTGGTAGTGGACTGGATCATGAAGAAGTCCACTGAGAATGCAAACACAGGAATTCGATGGACCTTCACCAAGCAGCTTGAAGACCTCGACTTCGCGGATGACGTCAGCCTACTGTCACACCGGCAACAAGATGCACAACAGAAACTGAATAGGCTCGCAGACGAAGCAAACAAAGTTGGGCTCAACATCAACACCAAAAAGACAGAAACCATACGGATAAACAACAAGCAACAAGATCCAATCCAACTACAAGGATCCAACATCGGTGAAGTGGACAAGTTTGTCTACCTGGGCAGTGTGGTGAGCAAGGATGGAGGAGCAGACGAAGACATCAGAAGCCGCATCAACAAAGCCAGGCACACCTTCAATACCTTGCGTCCCATCTGGAACTCTACTGCACTTTCTGGGCGGACAAAAGTCCGCATCTTCAACACCAACGTGAAAGCAGTGCTACTATATGGTTCAGAAGCCTGGAGACTGACCAAGACAACCACCACAAAACTGCAGGTGTTCATTAACAGATGCCTCCGCAATATCTTACGTTCAGATGGCCAGAAAAAATCTCCAATACCGCCCTGTGGAAAGAACAAAGCAGACCCCCATTGACCAAGAGATCCGGAAGAGAAAATGGGGCTGGATAGGTCACACTCTGCGCAAGAGCCCAGACAATGTTACAAGGCAGGCGCTAGAGTGGAACCCACAGGGAAAAAGAGCAGGCAGGCCAAAGGAGACATGGAGACGCTGAACTGAGCGAGAGATGAAGGCAGCTGGATGAACGTGGGCTCAGCTGAAGAGAGACGCCCAAAATAGAGTTCGCTGGAAAAGCGTGGTTGAGACCCTATGCTCCCACGTGGAGTCAGAGGATTAAGTCAAGTAAGTCAAGTATAAAGTGAACATATCTATAACATTCCCTATAATGGCCAGAATTCTTACTAATTCCCAGTGCAGGTTATGGGGTTAAGGAACACACATAAATACAACAGCTAAAACTTTAAAATAATTTAGAAAGAAAACCCAGCTATGATTGAGGATTGGTGTCACTTCCTGGTGAGGGGATGGATGGTTCTGTGGTGCCTTTAGTGGTTTAAAAATCTAAGAGATTTCATCTCATCCTGTCTTATTGATAATGGCCAAAAGTTCATTTTTTTCTTTCTGGGAACGTTCTTATACACTTCCTATATGCTCTCTCAGAATCTAATCCAGTATAGTAGATGGCTTTGTGACTAGGACTTAGTTATCATGACTGACAATCCAGAAATAGTTTGTTGAGTAAAAACTATCCAAATCTTCTATAACATGCAAGTTATAAATAATTTATTTAACAATGTTCAGTCGGGTTTGCTTAGAAGAACAAAACTTGCCTTAAGATTACAAAGTTTTTCAACTAAAAGCAGAAACACTAACTTTGGTTTTGAGATCCTTAGTTTACCAACTTCTGTTCCATTTGAACATGTTTTCCACTGTTCAGATAAGTACTTCGGTACCTAGAAAAAAATAAAATATTTTTATTAACAGTGCAGAATCATAATAAAAATTAAATAAGGATATTACCAAAAAAAAAAAAAAAAGCAATATAGCTAATAAATTAAACTGTGTATTGAAATATCTTTACCACAACATACACTATAAATAAACCTCTACAAACAAAAAACACTCAAAATTTTCAACAATATTACTGTAATATTGTTATAGTTATACATGTGCAATGAAAGCCTTACAATATTCGAGATGTTTAAGCAGCCATGATCTGCAACCTGTTAAAAATAAATTGCTCACTGTTACCAGTGTCATATAGTGAGGACGGGTGGTCATTTGGTACAGCTCTCGACTGTTGACCTGAAGATCAATGGTTTGATTTCAGTGAGGACCAATGGAAATTCAGGTCATGGCTTACATGGCCATTGCACTATAGGCTATGGTGAGAATGAAAGAAGGTCCCATTAGTGGTTTATAGGATCTAAACATTTCATCTCTTCCTTACAGGAACTTCACACACCAGTGTCATATCGTATATAATGTACGTACAAAATGTAATGCTGGCTTACAAAGGTTGAGGTGTTTACAGCGCTAAACATTTAAGCAATTACCTTAAATATCTAGTTTAAAAGTGTAAAGAAACATTCCAAATTTATTTTAATAGAAGTGATCTAAATATAAGGCTTAAAAAATCCACAACAGACAATTCATGATGAAGGGACTTTGGGCTGATATTAGGAATAGTCATTTTTTTTTAGGACTGGTGTGAACATATTTCTTTTTTTTTTACATACAAGAGAGTAGCTTGACCAACTAGTTCAAAGGTGAACTGAGAAAGAATGGTGGTGGAGGGAAGATATTTATTGTATTCGCTTACCAGACAAGGACAGTTGGCAATGTTCAATTGAATAAAGTATTTCTAAAATTAAGAGGAAAAAGTGCTTACTATTGGCTTGAGGTTAGCGATAGCATTCCATTGAAATGGAAAGAGAGTAGGGGGTGTTAATTAGTATCTGCTCATCTTATCATTAAATATTGAGAGAAAGGGGATATTAATATTTACAATGCAATGTAGCTAAAAAAAACAAGAAAGAAGTTTTGAGGCCTTGATAGAAAGATTTGTAGCCTTGCATTTTTTGTAGCAAAGGTAATTTGAAGGCTATAAACAAAGGTAAGTGTGAAGACCCTCTACAAAAAATGCTGTCACCCTTAAAATCTGGAAAAACAGAGTCCATCTGAATGGTAAGTTGTCAAATTAGACCAATGTGAAAAGATGATTGAGAAATGTGTTCAAATATAACCAAACATATTAAGCATCTAACATTAGTTGAAGTAAAAGAACAGGATTCCCCCTTAGAGGAGGGAGCCCAGGCAGGTGTCATAGATGATTTTCATGTTTGTAATTAAAAAATAAAATTTAAAAAAATTCATAGAAACTATCAAAAGTTTTAGCACCAGTGACATTAGACCAATAAGATACAAATATTAATGAGTGATGCACAGTAATGTTAATTTGAAAAACTTTTCTTTATGGTAAGTAAATTCTGTGATTTAAAAAGAAAGATGTGTATAGTTAGTGAAAAATAAGGCCTACTGATATTTTAAATTGTTATGTCATGTAAAAATAGGTCAATAGATATAATTAAACTAAGTTATCAAAATTAGTTATTTTTATCAGACTTTGATATATGGCCTATCATATAAATTGAAAAAGTATTGCCTCGCTTATTATTTTGTAAATCTATGAAAATTGCTTGTAGTTTTTTTTTTTTTTAAATTGACATTTGACAACTGTTTTTTTTTACGTTGTTGTTTTTTTTAATACCTAGAAACATGTAAGTAAAATGTTTATAGGTTTAAATTATTGGACCTTCATATGTTATTTCTTTCACGCTGGGGATTTTGGGGATGCAATTCATGTATAGGCTAATCTCACAAAATTTTTTTGAAGATTTACATATGTGCTTTTACATGCAACTAAAGTTTGGATATCTTTTAATAAAATAAACTGATTTTAAAATTATGTTTTTTTGTAATTTTGTTGTGTAATATGTACATGTCTAAATATCAACCTTTTTGTTAGGAGTTAAGATGACAACATTTTTTCAAAATTTTTGCTTTTTTTTTTTTTTTGAATATAGAAAGAAGTGGCCAATTTAAGAAATTAAAACAAAAGTTATAAGTTAGAACTAGCAAATTTATTGTCTAGTTGTGTGCTTAATAGGTCTGTGCACATGTCCATGAAATATTTAGAATATCAGTACTGATTAAAAAATGTATGTGGCTTCGGCCTATGACCAATCTACTAATTTCTACCTATTGTTGTTTTTTTGTTATTGATACACATTTTATAAAAAGGTCTAGAGATTAAAAGATTAGTGCAGTAACATTCTACAATTGATATTTTTCTTATTTAGTTTCTTTTAGAGACATCTGTATTGCACCTTGCTCAATATTTTAAACTAATTTTTAGCGAATCAATCACTCGAGTGTTTCAATTTACCTTTGGTTTTTATTAAATATATTTTATTAAATAAAGTTGATTTAGTAAATCAAAATGAATAGTAAGTAACAAATTAGGAAAAAATAACCAAGTAGTCAAATAATGATATTTTCTTCTTATACCCAGTATTTACATTTTTTTAAAATCATGTACTAGTGTCTAGTTGGACAACATTAACGACAATTCAATAAAAATGAAATAAAAAATCAGACACAATGCATAAATACATTTCATATTAATTGTCAAATTAAGTTCTATTGATAAAAACCAAACATAACATTGGCATATAACAGCCTATTTTAATCTCGAAGTAAACAAATAAATTATGATTATGACCGTGAAGTTTCCAGACCAGACTGGTTTTATTTAAGTGGACATGGCCTTTTTATGAGCTGTTTGCATGAAAATTTTTTTGGGCATAGCCACAGCGTTTCTTAAATTATCTTGTCAACAATATCTTTAGTGTCTTTACTTTAATAAATGATTACAAATTAGGTACTTCAGTGAAAAGTGATGGATCAAAATGATTTATACCACATCAAATAGCTCATTAAACCATTTCCAAAACAGCAAAGATTATCTCTCTAGCTCAATTAGAAGCGAAGTTAAAACACTTTTTGTGTCTGTGAAAACGGTAAAAAAGGTCAGAATCAGTGACCAATATTTTACTTTTTTTCACTAAAACTCTTATAACTTTAAAAATAAAACCACTTGAGATATTGAGATGAAATTTGAGTATGATATAAATGTGTGTATTTTATTTCAAACTAAAGGCATTTACCACTAATTTCAAATAGATTGCACAGAATATGCAAAATTATGCATATAATGCAGGCCTGGTCCTTATTTTTGACTTTCCTGAATGCTACTTTTTGCACTCCCAGGCCATTAAGCATTCTTATTATATGAGAAACTGATGAGAAATGTTTCATTAGTTGTTTGCTATTGGAGAAAAACACAAATAGATTTTCTGTGTGCAAAAAAAATAACAATAAATAAGAGAGGTGTAACAGAATTAGTTTTATTTGCTTCCATCGTTTTCACATTAAAAGCATGGAACTTGTTTTTCAACTTTTGATTTTTAATTTCAATTACTTAAGTTTTTTTTTTAATATTAAATTATTTAATTACAGAATATGTCTTAATAGCTTTGACATTTTCTTTAAAATATATAGCGCTGAATGGAGATGCTAAGCCAAAATTATTATCTTTCACTTTATGGACAAACAATTATATTTTGATATCACCTTAGAAGAAAAATGGCTGTGAAAAGTTGTTAAATGGTTGAAAAGTTAAATATTTAACTGCAATGCTTTTCACTATTGTAAATTATTCAGAAGTATATTATGAACACATTCAATAACAACAAAAAATTTTCCGTTGCTCAATTAATTTCTAAGCTTAGAGGAAAAAAAAAAGAGTATGGTGTAAAACTTTAAAAGACTTAGGATAAATTAGTATAAATTACAATTACTTACAGCTAAATTAATAAAAATTACCCAGTATTAAAAAAAGAAACCTATTAATGACTTATGAAATGGTTGCAGCGAATTTAATTTTTCTTGCATGCTTCACAAGGTTATGCATGCATGATACTTATCAATATAATAGCATTCAGTTCACATCTCAGATTTTCTACAAATAACATAGTCTAAGTGTAAAATAGTGCATATGACCAGTGATGCAGCTGTTTTTTTTTTGTAATTGACTGACCAAAGAAATAGTTACAAGTCATCCTAAAGGTGTAGCTTGGCTTAAGATTATAAATGTGATTTCAAAAATTATTATTTGCTTTTAAAATAATATAAAATAAGTACTCAAAGTTATCTTATAAGTTAAACACTTGCAATTATAATATAAGTAAAGGCAAAAAGCTCATATTATTAGCAGAGCTGTATATACAATCACACTGTAGTTATAAGTTATAGTCACAGACAGTAACAGTAGACTAAGCAAACTTATTTGCTTATTCTTAACCAAATTACTGATTCTAATGTGACAGATATATTCATATAACTAAAATATAAATTACTATTTAAAGTTAGATTGAAAATTAATACTAAAATGCTAGAATTAAGCAAAAAATAGAAATCCCCTAAACATGCCACATCGCATGGCTCATGCTAATACTAATACTTTTATAAAAATACTAGTACTCATACATAGTTTTAATTTTGCTATTTTAACAATTAATAAGCCCAAACATATCAAAACTATGTAAAAAAAAATTTTAAACAATGGTGGACTTTCTGCCTGGAACAAGAAAAATTCTGATAATCGAGACTTGGTGACATTTCTTCTAAAAAAAATTAATATTGTGACATACTTACAGGAAAATGAAAAATTAATTTTAGCGAAGATATCTTAATGAAAAGACAACACCCTAAAGCACTTTTTTTGTGCAAGTAAACTGACCTATTTTTTCAATGCAGTGCAACTTTTTTACAACATATTAAAAGAAGATGAAAAATATATCAAATCAAGGAAAAATCACTTTTTTTTACTTTATTCTGCGAAATTTCTTTGTAATACATACTAATTTTGCTAAAATAGAGAGCCACCATTTAGCTTTTCAAAAAAACTGAAAATGTAGGTCATTTCTTGCAGAGCACAACATAGCTACCGAAGTACCTACAAATTATAACATGTTTTATATTATTTGAGTAAGGGTAATATATGCTACTAAATATATTTTTATTTTAATAACATTTGTTTTCATACTGATACACCGTGGTGAGATCCTAACTCTAGGTCACTACTATCAGAGACTAGGCCTATCTGTTAACGCAGTGGCTACGGTTACGCCCAATGTAATCCGTATTTTTTTTTCCGGGTTACAGCCATAGATATTGCTCCACAATCTAACCCTAACTCTATCCCTATTCCTAACTCTAATATCTATGGCCGTAACCCGAAAAAAAAAAAACGGATTACTGCCGTATTCCTATTATAAAAAAAAATGGCGTCCGACGTAACCGCAGCCACTGCGATCTATTAAATCTATTAAATAGATTACACACTAGTCAAATAAATCCTTTATGTATGCAGCAAATACTTGAAATTCAAATTGTATCTTTCCCAAACCCAATTAATTTACTATGAGTCAAAATGTATATTAATGAATATTAATCTTTTTTTTTCAATTTAAAATACTGACTTTAAAAAATCTTGAACCATGCATTTTGAATATTACTTTATATTACTAATATTACATTATTTATTAGGGTATACTATACAATATTATACTCTGCGTATTGGTATACCGCATTAAGGTAAAGACTACCATTTAAACTTTTGTAAGCTATAGCTATTTTAACTAAATGCTGAATTAATTTTTTTTTCTCATGACAATAGTCAAAGCGTATTTTTTTTTTTTTACATGGAGGACAAGTTATTCTCACGTCACATCAAGACTATCAACTGATTCACCATTAGACTTTTTTTAAAGAAGAAATTACCTTAACAAGCCAGACACCTCTTCCTGCCGCAGATATATCTACATCGCGAGGTTCATGTGCCTTCTCTAAATCAAGGGACATTTCAAAAAAGATAGTTAAATTACAAAATGACAATATAAATATGCTATGTAGCGACTTCTCTTTACAATTTGTGAAATTTGGAGTAATCTGCCCTTAAATAAGTTATCGATATTTTCAAAATGAAGAGCTCGCATTTAAGCATAACATATATATTTACTTACTCCATTGACATACTATATAAGTTAACCCAGTGGTCCCTATTATAATCTTCCCAGACAAGCTCAAAATATTATCTTCAGACTCAGAACTGGGCACAACAGACTAAGACAACACATGTTCCGAAGGCTAGGCATTGGAAACAGTGAGGACTGCCCATGTGGGATGTCTCCAGAGAATGCAGAACATGTTCTCCAAACATGCCCTTTACATGACACAGCTCGCAACAGGTTCTGGCCACAGATGACCTCCTTCAATCAAAACTTTATGGGAGCGAGACGGACCTGGATGCCACCGTGCAGTTCATCATAACTATAGGCCTGGTCGTTTGAAATCCTCCATAATCATATATCGAGAACAAAGAAGAAGAAGAAACCCAGTGGTGGCGAATCTTTTTGGGGCCGCGTGTCCAAAATTCAACCAAAACAAAACAATTATTTATAGCAAAGTGCCAACACTCCTATTAAGATTAAAGCAAGTGATATTTTAGCCGCGTGCCGACTGTGGCACGCGTGCCTTAGGTTCGCCACCACTGGTATAAGCCATCTAATCAGTGATAATAATATGTCTGTTTTGTCCATAATTCTTTTGTTACAGAAAGGTTCTCATTAAGTGAACGTTCTCCCAGTTCTCTTCGGAATTACGGAGAATAAAGCGATTGTTGAATATTTTCTATAATACACCGTGTTTTTTTTTTACTCATGGCATTTAGGATTCAATTGTTGATGTACTTAAGAATAGTGAATATCAAGTTCCAGTGTTACTATTTTGAGCGGAATAAAAATACAGTAGCCTATATCAGATGCACAGCAAGAGCAAGTGCTAAAACCCGTTTTTCCTACAATTCCGGCAGAAGTAGAATGTTGGCATGGGAGGCATGTATCATGCTCAGCCAAAAATGCGGTTATAACAGACACACAACACCCTGTCTTACCAGCAGAGGTAGTGCAAAAAAAAAAAAAAGAAATACATACATACATACATATATATATATATATATATATATATATATATATATATATATATATATATATATATACATATATATATATATATATTTATATATATATATATATATATATATATATAGAGAGAGAGAGAGAGAGACAATCCCCTTCGACGTTTTAAGATAAAAAGACATCTAAGAAGTAGGACTAATACAAATAATGGTTGACAAGGTGACAGACGACTTAGGACAAGGTAGTGAGCAAATAATAGAATAGTAAACAGCAAAGGTGTGACGACTCTAAGTAGACCAGGAGACGACGTCGGAAGGCTAGTAGGGTTAACAATGACGACCAGGTGACGCTCCTAGAAAGATTAGATAGTTAGGACAATACTAAAGAGACTGTGACGTATTAAGGGTAATTAGGGCACGGACGTTAGGATATAAATACGACTTGATTCGGACATTAGTTAGTTAGGGGAAGTTCATAGTGACGAGAAGTTTTAGAGACAAGAGTTTTTAATTAGGAGTCTTAGTGACGAGAGTTACGAGAGTGACGAGAATAGTTAAGAGATCTTTAGTTAGTCAGAGTTGAGGCAGAACGAACTATTGTGGACATTAAAAGTGTATTCATTTATGGACTTGTTACATTAGTATGTACATTTTGTAAATAAATTATCGTGCTCACCACACATCTAGTTCGCTGGGTTATTGGGTGTCAAAGGAGTGAGCGACCAGAGTGAACAGACAGACATGAAGCTAAATTGACATCTCCACGTTTAAATTAAAACACAGAACTCGTAACATAAACCAAAGGGCCCGTAACATGTATGGAGTATATAGAAAGAGCCCGTAACAATATATATATATATTTCCGCGTCAACAAATAATACATCTTGAGACACTGGATCTGTTATGGTCAATGAAGTATATCCGAGACTATGGTATTCTGGTTGTGGTGATGGATGTGGTCGGAAAAACATGGAGGCACCACGGAAGACATAGCGGGGACTTAAGCTATGACCTGAAACAAACATTGGTTCTCACCGAGATCGGAGCACGTACCTTCAGGTCGACAGTCGAGCGCTTTACCACTCGACCATCCTCCCCTCTTCTTATTGTTGTCTCTAATTCATGTAATTCAATTCGGATATGTTTTTAATTTAATGAGGATGGTCAGTTTGGTCACATTATAGACTCTAAATGACAATACACGATGTTCATAATTGAAAATCTCTCCCTGAACGGAGATTATTGTGTCAAAATAAGTGAAGTACAACAAAAGTGTGAGGAATAGTTTAGTGTTTCAGTCGTGGACAGCAGGGTTGTTAACATTACTCTTAAATTGTATCGTCAATACCATTACCAATACTTCTTGAAAAAAGTATCGCCAATACCAATACAAATACTCAAGTAAAAATGTATTGCCGAAATCGATACCAATACAATACCAATACTTTTGAGAACAACAAAATATTTTATATTTAAAATATAATGAGTGCAAGTTTTTCAAGTTTAAAAAAAAAGAGTAAAAACAATAAAATACAATGTCAAAGCACAATTTTAATGTTAATCACTTCAACACTTGACGGATGGCCGATTGGTTAACAACACAATTCCTTCATATGCCGAGGTTATATAAACAGATGAATCCCCAATGGCCCGTCAGGGCAAAGGGAACTTTTCTTGACTATTTCACCACTTGGCAGCACGTGACCATCATTTCAAAACGATCAAAACGATAATGGCATAAAAACACGCCCATCCAATAAATTCAGTCGCTCAACTCAGCACCAGCTGATCAGCTCAGCAATATAGTTTCTTAATGCTTGGGTAGGTTGGGTAGGGTGCTAATGACAGCCTTTCTGATGAGTTATATTCAAGATATCTGTCTACTTCAGCAGAACTGTTACTATTAAGTAGTGTTGTTTTAGTCCCAGGTCCTATTTTAGTTTCAGTTTTTATTTCGTTTTTTCTGTAATAATTTTAGTTTTAATCTAGTTTTAGTTTTAATACCTATTTTAGTTTCAGTTTTTATTTCGTTTTTTCTGTAATAATTTTAGTTTTAATCTAGTTTTAGTTTTTGGTCCAATTTTAGTTTTCGTTTTAGTTTTCGTCGACTAAAACTAAAACACCAGAGTTTTAGTTTTTGTCTTAATCATTTTAGTTTCACATTTAGTTTTGTAAATACCAATAACAAATAACATCATTGTTCATGACCATTTGTTGAAACAGATTGAAGTAGTAATAGTAGTCACAGAGATGACAGCTCAGTTGATTGTCACATTATAAGTCACACTATCACATTGTGTCATGTGCCATTGCCATGACTCAATTTTTGACTATTTTCATGAAGTATTGGTATCGGTATTGACGATACAATTTTAGAGTATTGTTAACAACGCTGCTTATATTATCGCCCAGTTGATGCGCATGCGCGATCATCAAAGAAATTATATATGTCCTAGGTCATAATAATTTCATAGGATAGATGGTTCGCCTGCAGACCGCAGTACCGGAAAAGAACGACAAATGGGGTTTTTAGTTTTTATTTCGTTGGGGAGTTTTAGTTTCAGTTTTTATTCAGTCTTTTGTCTACCAGATTTATTTTTCGTCTAGTTTTAGTCTTGCTGCTAATTTTAGTTTTAGTTTTAGTTCTCGTTGACGAAAAGTCAACATTTTCGTTAACGAAGGTTTTAGTTTTAGTTTTCGTCGACGAAAACAACACTACTATTAAGCCGGTTCTGCCGCCGTGCAGTAAAACTGCACTGCTGACTGTATTGAAGCTGCATCACCAGGCCCGTAGCGTGCGGGCCTTTGCGTTTTGTCTGGCCCCATCTGCTTATTTTCTCTACTTAGTAAAATGTATTACCTGGCCCCCTCGTGCTATTGCCTGGCCCCTGCTGTAGAATGCCTGGCCCCTGCTGTAGAATTTTAACGCCACCACCCTGCCAATTAAGTTGAGTGGAAACTGCACTCAGTGCACCGCAAGCACGCTTTAAGGTTTGTAAAACTACAGGATTGTGATCCAAGTTGTCTTGGTGGGAAGGTGGGTGGTGTTAATAGTGGTAGGGTTGATGGCTATGATTACAAGTAGTGATTGAATTTATGAAGATTACTTTTAAAACAATGTATTAACATCGCTATTATTTTTCTGCAAATAGCTAATAGTGGCAATAGAAATTATTGGTATCGAGTATCGAACATTTTGCGTTTAAAATATATCGGCGATACACCTGATACAAAAAGGATCAGCAATAAAGCAACCAATACTAAAAAAGTATCGCCGATACTGTATTGGCCGATACCGATACTTCGATATTAACAACCCTGGTGGACAGACACATCTAATTAAGCTAATATATGTGTGAAATAAATGCATTTGACTTATAAACTTTGAAGCATAGAAGAAAAAAAAAGCTTTAAACAAAGATTTCATAAAAATGCTAAAAAAAACACAGTGTAAGTGATCTAGTTAAATAGACAAACACACACACACACACACACAGAGATAGATAGATAGATAGAGAGAGAGAGAGAGAGAGAGAGAGAGAGAGAGAGTATTATTTACGTGGGCCTAGGTCGAGTGCCATATGCGTAGCCAAACAGGGTAACTACCAGGGGTGGGGTGTCGGCCAAACATTCCATCAACAGCCGACACCGACACCGGTGTCGGTTTTTAAAAATCCGCCGACACCGACACCGACACCGGTGTCTGTTAATGTTGACAAGTTATTGTATTGTAGAAGAGAATCTCGCTTTGGAAAATAATACGTTTGTTGATAAGCAGATAAGTATTTATTTAAAAAGAAAAGAAGAAATTAAGAAAACTTTATATTAAAAGTTGTTCTGGATTATGTAATTAAGGTTCTAGTATTTTTTTTTTGGGCGGGGGGAGTTTTTGAGCCGACACCGAATCGACTCCGGACAAGTACAAATGCCGACACTGACACCGACTCCGGACAAAATACAAATGCCGACACCGACACCGGGCAAAGTACAAATGCCGACACCGACTCCGGCAAAAAACTACCGACACCACCGACACCGACACAGACTCCCCAGCCCTGGTAACTACAAACAGGGGTAATTACAAACAGGGGTAATTACAAACAGGGGTAACTACAAACAGGGTTAACTACAAACAGGGGTAACTACAAACAGGGGTAATTAAAAACAGGAGTAATTACGCATGCGGTCGATGGATGAGAGCTGCTATTGGGTTTTATTATGAGCATTATAGATTACGTATTAAAATAGAGTGAGTAAAATTAGTTCCTAATATAAAGCAATCGTTCATTGGAGCCGAACAATTTGCCACCCCTACCAGTGCTACCAACACTGATGTACTTGTCAGACTCTAATGATTTACACATTCTGCTTAATGTAATAAAACATTGCACATTATATATATATAGATGTATGAAGTCCTTGTAAGGATGAGATGAAAACAACTAATGGAACAGTTTTTGCTGTACCCTTCTTTCACCCCCCACCATTGCCGATAGTGTAATGGCCTTGTAGTTACCACTGGTAATCAGCTCATTTCTAGTGTTACATCTGGTATTCAGCTCATTTACAGTTAGATGCATCATACATATCAACTTAAGTGTAGACAGCCATATAGAACGTCAAATGGCAGCTTTCTAGACGCTATCTGGTTAGCATTATTCTTCCCAATGTTACATCAGGATACCATCTAAAATCCAGAGGTGAAGATCTGGCGATGGTTAAATTAAGGATAACCGACGAGCATTGACAGATATATGGTGTGGGCATTTGACAAATATATGGTGTGAAAATCTGATAAAAATATGGTGTGAAAATCTGATAAAAAATATGGTGTGAAAATCTGATGAAAATATGGTGTGAAAATCTGATAAATATATGGTGTGAAAATCTGATAAATATATGGTGTGAAAATCTGATAAATATATGGTGTGAAAATATGATAAATACATGGTGTGAAAATATGATAAATATCGTTTAGTTGCTGAATGTAGGAATGGATGCCAGTTAACTAACAAACAGTAACTGGGCTACTGCTTCATGCCAGATCAAGCCAGTTTTTTTTACAGATAGTTAAGTGCAATAATACAGAATTCTGTGCACTGAAGCGGTCATCTCGAAAACTAGTACCTCTTGACGGATTTTTACCGACACCTAAGCCAGTCAGCAACAGTAAATGGTTTGGCTTTGGACGAGTCCAGCAAACTTTTGTTATCGCTATTTTAGCGTCTTTCACTGGGATATAAATCACCCTACCTCCATTCATCCAATGTCGTGTGACATATGTTGTCCAAGTGTAATAGAACTAGTAAACTGCAGACCGTGCACTATTAGCAAAAATGTATTTACCGTCATGAGCAAAATGATGACAAGTGGTGCACGGCTCGGGGGCATAATAGCGACTGTCAAAACAGCGACCTCATGATAGCGACTGGTTTAAAACAGCGACTGTCAAAACAGCGACTGTCAAAACAGCGACCTCACGATAGCGACTGGTTTAAAACAGCGACTGTCAAAACAGCGACCTCATGATAGCGACTGGTTTAAAACAGTGACTGTCAAAACAGCGACTCTCAAAACAGCGACCGTCAAAACAGCGACCGTCAAAACAGCGACCGTCAAAACAGCGACCGTCAAAACAGCGACCTTATGATAGCGACTGGTTTAAAACAGCGACAGTCAAAACAGCGACCGTCAAAACAGCGACCGTCAAAACAGCGACCGTCGAAACAGCGACCGTCGAAACAGCGACCGTCAAAACAGCGACTGTCAAAACAGCGACCGTCAAAAAAAGCGACCGTCAAAACAGCGACCGTCAAAACAGCGACTGTCACAACAGCTACCTAATGATAGCGACTGGTTTAAAACAGCGACTATCACAACAGCGACCTCAAGAAAGCGACTGTATCAAAAGAGCGATTGTCACAAAAGCACTAATTCATCAGACAACTGGCAACAGCTGGAAACACACAAACACACCTAATTGTGTGTTATCCCCAGTTGTGTGTTACACCAAGTTGTGTGTTACACCCAGTATGTGTTAAATACACCTAGTTGTGTGTTACACCCAGTTGTGTGTTACATCCAGTATGTGTTAAATACACCCAGTTGTGTTTTACACCCAGTTGTGTGTTACACCCAGTTGTGTGTTACACCCAGTTGTGTGTTACACCAAGTTGTGTGTTACAACCAGTATGTGTTAAATACACACAACTGGGTGTAACACACAACTGGGTGTAACACACAACTGGGTGTTACACACAACTGGGTGTAACACACAACTGGGTAGAACACACAACTGGGTGTAACACACAACTGGGTAGAACACACAACTGGGTGTAACACACAACTGGGTGTAACAGACGACTGGGTGTAACACACTACTGGGTGTAACACACAACTGGGTGTAACACACAACTGGGTGTAACAGACTACTGGGTGTAACGGTTTTTGTATGTGTGTGTTTGTGTGTTTTCAGCTGTTGGCCAGTTGTCTGATGAATTAGTCGCTGTTTTGACAATCGCTCTTTTGATAAAGTCGCTATATTGAGGTCGCTGTTGTGACAGTCGCTGTTTTGACAGTCGCTAATACACTGGGCAACAACAAAATATTTTTTTTAATCGTCCAGGGTTTTCCAGTTGAATTAGACTAATGTTGGTGCTCTAAGTCCGAAAATGACATTGGTTTTGCTGAATCAGGTCAGGATTTTTTGCTACAAAAATTTAAAAAAAAAATCGTTTTTGTTGTAAAAAACCACATTTTTTGCGGATCATTAGCTGACGATTTTTTCCGTTTTACTCAAGAAATAAAAGTCAACGTATTCAAATTCCTTCAGTTTTTATTTACTCCACCAAATTTGATAAGCATAATTATCACAATATTAGTATAACAATGAGCGTTACGTCAAACAAAAGTTCAGAGTTCAAGGCTTAAATCGGCGTTTCTTCGATTCCCGTGTGTGGGCAGCTGCTAGGTTGTCTCTCTTCAGTGACCAGCAGTAGTCCGCCAGCATGACTGCGTCCCACCTCCCCTGGTACCTTTTCTTCATTTGGCGGATGTCCTGATGGAACCTTTCTCCCTGCTCATCGCTCATTGCCCCAAGTCCTCTATCATGTTGCTGATGAGTTTGGCGTGGTTTGCTGCCTTCGTGTTCCCCAGGAAGTTGTTCACCACCTACACAAACGATGCCCAGGCTTTTTCATGGAGTTTTGGAACTCTGTGTCCTTTATGAGCTGCCGTATCTGTGGGCCGTCGAAAATGCCGGCTTTCAGCTTCTCAATGGTCAGTTGAGGAAATGCTCGGCGCATGTGGTTGAAGCACCTCCCATCCTTTTCCAGAGCGCGCGTAAACTGTTTCATTAACCCAATCTTCATGTGTAGCGGTGGGATCAATATCTTCTCCCGGTCAACAAGAGGTTCGTTTATGATGTTTCTCGCCCCAGGTACTAACTGCTCTCGCATCGGCCATTCTTTTTTTACATAATGCTGGACTCAGTCGCGACTGTCCCAAATACATATAAAGCATGGGTACTTCGTGAACCCGGACTGCTGACCAAGTAGAAAGTTCACCATCTTCAAGTCGACGCAGAAGATCCATTGGTGCTGCTCATTTTGGATTTTGTCGAGCACATACTTCATTGCTTCATATTTCTCTTCAAGAGTTGTGGAGTGCGCAAGAGGGATTGAGGCGAACTAGTTCCCGTTGTGGAGAAGTACACACTTCAAAGAGCGATTGCATCTTTCAATGAAGAGTCGCAAATCTCTTGGATCATATTGAGGACCGCCGAGTTTATCAAGAAGACCAGCGACATCTCGGTCTTCCTCCTGGCAGAAGTAGCCCATGCAGTCCTCATGCCTTCTACGGAAGAAGTGATATGCGCGTCCTTGCCAAGTAAATTTTTCTCTTTAAGTCTGGAGGCCAACAGCTCGGAGGAAATATTCGACAAGCTGAGATCCCGAACCAGATCATTAAGCTAACATTGTGAGAACGGCTGCTGACCATCTTGTGATTCATACTCCTCTTCTGTATCTCCTCCCTCGTCTAAAGTGGTGGCCTCATCGTCGATGTCAGGAAGATCTCAGAAAGCTGGTACAGGAATTTCTTCGCAGTGAGCAGCTGGACGATGGGCAGATGGAAGGTTTGGGTACTGGAGGCTGTGCCCAATCACAAAGTTCCCTCTAAGCTGCGCGCGCAATTTATAGAAAACCCCCGCGCAGAAAACAAGCAATTTAAGTCTTTTCCTTTTCGGACAAAGGACATTTTAGAGCATTTTCGTGTACGCAGTGGCTAAATATGGGTTTCGATAAATACAGAGAGAGGTAATCATGTTGAATAACTGTTACAAAAATAAATAATGATTACGCCCCTTTGATTAGCTTTTATTATTTATATTTAAAATATAAGCAAAAACGGTACATAAGAAACTTTTATATTCAGCCCTGATAGGTCCTATCACGAAATGAACTTTTGATGTACACTTGGAAGACCAAGACCTACAAAATGATATATACATCATGGGTCTAGGACTTATGGTTGCTGAGATATAGGGCGCTCCTTTGTTAATATATCTTATATAGTAAAAAACGGTACTTAATACGCCCCCTTTTTCGGCCCTCAAAGGTCAGTTTGCGAAATGGACTTTTGCTGCACACATGGCAGGCCTAGACCTACAAAATGATATATACATCATGGGTCTAGGACTTATGGTTGTTGAGATCTAGGGTGATGACGGACAGACAGACAGACAAAACGGGGACAATAGAGCATTTTTTTTTCGAAAATGCTCTAAAAATTATTCCCGCGCACAGAATACAATCTGATGAAAATATTACTTCAACTAAATTGCTTATAATATTATTTTCTAAAATTGTCAAGGAATTGAAAAAGTGGTGCTAATATTTGTTTTTATTTGGTATCTACATACAATTTATTTACGTAAATTCAATATAAAAAGCTATCGCTTCAGTTTCAGCAAAATTAAAACTTCGATTTCCTTTTCACCTAATTTATTCAAACGCATGCGCATAAATGATTTCTTCTGTTTTCAAAATGGCTGATCGTTTCGTACTATAATTAATTTAATAAATAGTAGAAAATAATTTCAAAATGTCGCTACATAAAATGTGCAAAAAAAGAAAATGTGTTGCCTCCTTCAAAAACGTGTGGTTTGACGAGTTCGTCCAAACTTTTATGCCGGAGTCAAAATCACCCTGTCGCATTCAACTGAAAAAGATATTTACTTATGATGATGATGTTGGTGTTATATGAGTCATCTGCCAAAAAGCTAAAAGTGGAAGTGATTTTTGCACTGGAAAGATTTGGGATGGCATTTGGAAATTAGATTACCTGAAAAAGCATTTAATAAGTAAAACCCATCAGACTAGTATCACTGTATTGAGAAATTTAACTGGTTTACGGGGCATGTTAACAGAAACAGCCGAGGAGAGAGACAAGAAAAAAGAACGGAAAAAAATCAACTCCATAGGAAATTAAAGTTCTAATTGACAGTGTCATTTTAGCGGTTAAAATTAATCATTCAATGCTCTCTGTTACAGACATTAATGAACATATGTCAAAATACACAACTTTGCCTGACAGCTGGAGGAGTAAAAATTATGCGTTCGAATTTCTTGAATCAATAAACAACTTCTACGTCTAAATCACTCATGACATTCCGACAGGGTCTGAAAACGCACTTTTTCAAAGTTTATGTTCGCTACATAATAAGCGCTATATAAATTTAAGTGACCTATCGATAGATTCACTTCCTTTGTTCCTGAAACTACCAATAGTTAATAATTTCAATAGCGATTAGAAATTACTTCAGAAAACCCTATTTTCAATTTTGTCTGGTTATTTTAGGTGACTAGCAGTTTTTTTTAGTTTTAGACTAAGTCATATAGAAATAGTTGCTTTTTTATTAACATTGTTCGAATAATTCTCGCAGATTCGGAATACAAACAACACCCAATTTTTTATAATTTATTCCAAATTAGCGCCCAAATTTTGTCGAAGTTCTAAAAAGTTGCACAAGAAATTATTTTACCGCGCAGCGCCGCCAAAAATTAGAGGGAACATTGCCCAATCAAGTGCTAATGCATTAAATAATCAAGTGAAAATCCTGATTGATGATTTATGATGTTTTTATAATTGTGATTATTTTGCTGCTAATTTTTATGCAGCTAATATAGAGAAATCATCATCATCATTGTGGAGAACAGGTTCTCACACATTAGTTAGAATGTAGAATAAAATATAAAGTAAATCTTTGAGAGTTTAAATCAAGAGTTCAGGGTTAAATATTTGGGGGGTAGAGTCATTACGTTTTCTAGCGACCTGGGTTAGGGACTTGACATATGATACCTTAACCTTTGTTCCGAGAGTAGGGAGAGAGTCGACCGACATTCTTGACAAAAAGATATATCACCGAACACAACCGAAGGTGGCAAAGGGCGCTAACCTTTTAATGAGTTTATTTAAGTGGGTGGGGCACGAAGCCTGATGGAAAAAGTTTGAAGAAACGGGACGTGGGATAGATTAGGACAGTAGATTTCTAGATAGAGCCGAGAGTGGTCACAAGTGGATTACCAGTAGATATTAATGTTATTGTACTTAGTGGAATTGATGCTGGACTATATTGTATGTGCTGTACCTTGTGTTATAATAAATCTTACCATATACACGGAATACAAGTGCCTTTGTTATCGATACTACTGTACGGAGTTTGAAAGTGTCGGTATTTAGACATATATATAATAGAACGAGTGGCTACAGTGTGAAAGAATCCTAGGCTGGCAATATACTAAACACCCAGCAGAAGTGGCACTTAAACCAGCACGCAACAATCATCATCATTGCCCTTCACCCATGGCAGGGTATAGGCCACCAACAACAGTTCTCCAGAGTCCTCTGTCCTTTGCTATCTTCTCCAGCTGGTTCCAGTTGTGTCCCATCTTGATGGTGTCCGCTTCCAGGTCTCGACGCCAGGTATTTCTTGGGCGACCTCTCTTCCGTTTACCTTGGGGGTTCCACCTCAGTACCTGCCTCGTGATACTGGCTGCCGGTTTGCGTAAGGTGTGTCCTATCCAGCCCCATCGCCTCTTTCTGATCTCTTCTTCAGCTGAGAGTGGGCAGGTCTTTTCCAAAAGGCTGACATTGCTGATGGTGTCTGGCCAGCGAATTTGGAGGATTCTTCTGAGGCAGCTGTTTGTAAATGTTTGGACTTTCCTTAGTGTAGTCTTAGACATCTTCCACCTTTCCGCTCCATACAGCAGGACTGATTGGTGTTATAGAGTCTAATCTTGATGTCTAAGGACAACTCTCTGGAGGACCAGACATTCTTTAGCTGCATGAAGGCGGCTCGGGCTTTACCAATTCTCGATTTGACATCTGCCTCTGTGCCACCCTGCTGATCTATAACACTACCCAAGTAAACGAAGGACTCCACCTCTTCCAGCTGTCTTCCTTGTAGGGTGACGGGATTTGTGCTGTTGGAGTTTATTTTTAAGATCTTGGTTTTGTCTTGGTTTATATTGAGGCCAACCTCGAGCGCTGCGGCTGAGACTTTATCTGTCTTCTTCTGCATCTGTTGGTGGCTGTGGGAAAGGAGAGCAAGATCGTCTGGATTCCATCTCTTCGTTCTCTGGTGAATTTCTTCATGATCCAGTCGATTGCAAGAAGGAAAAGGAATGGTGACAACAAGCATCCTTGTCTGACTCCAGTTCGCACCTGGAAGCTTTTTGTGAGCTGTCCTCGATGGATTACTCTGCATGACATACCCCTGTACGAATTCTTTATGATGTTAACTATCTTTGGTGGGATTCCGTAGTGTTGAAGGAGCTTTCAGAGGGTCTCTCTATCTATACTGTCAAACGCCTTTTAAAAGTCCACAAAGTTGACATACAATGGTGAGTTCCACTCTAGGGACTGCTCTACTATAATGCGAAGTGTTGCAATCTGGTCTGTGCACGATCTGCTTTTTTTTTTGAAAGCCTGCCTGCTCATCTCGCAGCTGTGGGTCTACTATATCTTTCATTCTCTCCAATAGAATCCTGTTAAAAACCTTGCCTGGTACAGATAGTAATGTGATACCCCTGTAGTTGCTGCAGTTGCTGAGGTCACCTTTTTTTGGAAGCTTGACAAGGTAACCTTCCTTCCAGTCTGCTGGTATGTCTTCTTCGTCCCAGATCCTCCCAAAGAGAGGGTATAGCATCTCTACTGATGTATTCAGATCTGCCTTTAGTGCTTCTGCTGGAAAGTCATCTGGTCCAGCTGATTTTCCATTTTTCATCAGGGTGATGGCTTTCATGATCTCTTCTCTTGTGGGCTTTTCGCAGCAGATCGGGAGATCCACTTTGGCTGGTTCAATGTCTGGGGGGTTCAGAGGTGCTGGTCTATTAAGGAGTTCTTCAAAGTGTTCAGCCCATCTGTTTAACTGTTGATCTAGGCTGTTTATAGTTTTTCCCTGCTTGTCTTTGACAGGTCTTTCTGGCTTGTTCATCTTCCCTGAGAGTCTCTTGGTTATGCTGTATAGCATTTTTATATCCCCGCTATATGCTACCTGTTCTGCCTCCGCTGCCAGCCCCTTCACATAGTTTTTCTTGTCGTTCAGAATACTCCTCTTCACTACCCTGTGTGCTTCTGCATATTCTTCTTGAGCCTTACCCTTTGTTGCCCTGGTTTTACTGTTATTGACTGCTGCCTTCTTTTTCTTCCTGTCTTCTATCTTGTTCAGAGTTTCTATTGTGATCCACTCCTTCTGGTGATGCTTCTTTGGACCCACTGTCTCTTGGCATGACGATCTTAAGGTTTCTTTCACTTTCTGCCACATATAGAGAAATAATTGAACTCAAAACCCCTCGTCCGGTAGGTATATGGCTGTAGAAGTTGACCTGACCGAGCAAAATCAATGTGATATTCGGACTCAGAGCACCAACATTAGTCTAAATCAGTTGAAAAACCCCTGACGATTTTTTGGCTGTGGCCCAGTGTTATGAACCCGAGCCCTTTTAACTACCAGTTCGCACCTTGATGCAAGCTAATCACAGCTGCAAAGATACTGTTTTAAAATAACTGAATTTTAACAAATAAATAATATAATAAATTAATAATAAACGTTAAAATTCAAGAAAAGTAATATTTTTTCCCCACATTGAAAAAGGTGCCGGTACGCCGTATCGGTTCGTACCGGCACAAAAATGCACTGGTAGCCTGTATTGTTTATTTAGCCTGTATTGTTTACTTAGCGTGTATTGTTTACTTAGCCTGTATTGTTTAACTTAGACTGTATTGTTTACTTAGCGTGTATTGTTTATTTAGCATGTATTGTTTACTTAGCCTGTTTTGCTTACTAAGCCTGTATTGTTTAACTTAGACTGTATTGTTTACTTAGCGTGTATTGTTTACTTAGCCTGTATTGTTTACTTAGCCTGTATTGTTTAACTTAGCCTGTATTGTTTATTTAGCCTGTATTGTTTACCTAGCCTGTATTGTTTACTTAGCCTGTATTGTTTACTTAGCCTGTATTGTTTACTTAGCGTGTATTGTTTACTTAGCCTGTATTGTTTACTTAGCTTGTATTGTTTACCTAGTCTGTATTGTTTACTTAACCTGTATTGTTTACTTAACCTGTTTTGTTTACTTAATCTGCATTGTTTAACCTAGACTGTATTGCTAACTTAGTCGGCAGTGTTTTCTTAGCAGTGGTTACTTTTGATGACCTTTGCTTTTTACCTTACGTGCATAAAAATAAATACTGGTGTGTGTGTGTGAAGTGTGTGTGTGTGTGTGTGAAGTGTGTATGTGTTTGTGTGTGTGTGAAGTGTGTGTGTGTGTGAAGTGTGTATGTGTTTGTGTGTGTGTGAAGTGTGTGTGTGTGAAGTGTGTGTGTGTGAAGTGTGTGTGTGTGAAGTGTGTGTGTGTGAAGTGTGTGTGTGTGTGAAGTGGTGCTTTTGTTATATAATATAGGAAAAAGGGAGGAGGGTTTGAAATTTGTTCCAATGGGTGTGGGAGAGGGGGGTACATTTGTACACGTTCTATAATATTTGAACGACTCCATCATTTATTGTTTACCAGGTAAATTTTGTTTATTATCTGATTTGGTAGAAATAATTTTTTTGATAAGTACTTGGCATAAACATTAAAGTAACTATTGGATGTTGATAATAAAACTGAAAACAATTTCACCACATTTAATTCTTGATCTTTCATCTTCACACTTATTCATTAAATAAATAAAAATACAATTAATGTTTACATCTTTTATCCCCTGATCTTTTCTAAAATCAATTTATCTGCACTTAATATTTGGATCTCTCATCTCCGCGTCTATTTTGGCCATCTCATCATGCTGAAATTCGTGGGCGGATATTCGATTTCTGAACGTGCATCCCGAGACAGAAAGTCTGATGTTGTAGAACAAATGGCTGTGTATGAGCGGTATCCCGGCCTTCCTAGCACACATGCCTGTGACGTACACGTCCTCAAGAGAAAAATATGGCACGGTCTTTGAAGCCTCGTAAATCAGTCTGGCCGCCGAGGTAGTCATCGAGTACGACGGGCCGAACACATAAGTCGGATAACGAGTCTCGTTGTACTCCTTGACAGACACGAACCCTTTGGAGCTGTTGTCGCGTATTGGATTGTCGTTAGGCGATACTTGTCCCAGGATGAAGGTGGGGTTGGGGCCGGAGCTGTGGGCGTGGTTCTTTAAGTGATCGATGAGCAGGGGGACGTTGATGTACATGTCGTCGTCCGCTTTCAGAATGAACTGACTTTTCGGACAGTATTCGGAGACCCATTTTAAAATGGACAGCGTCTTTAAAGAGAGGTTGCGATAAGAGTCTATGTAGTCATCCTGCACTATGTCTCCGAACTCCTTCGCTTCATAATCCACCTTCTGCTGTATCGGGCTGTGCTGCATGGTATCCAAGCCGATGAAAAACAACAGTATGACGTAGGCGTTAGGGTTCTTGGAGATAGAGCCCCAGGACTTTCTGACCATTTTTCTGAACTCGAAGTGATCCCTGCTGCTGGGTACTCCTATGACCAGCGTGACGTCACGTTTGAGAGAATTGATTTTCGGGAAAATGGATTTGTATTTCACGTCATCTGCCGTCGACGTGGCTGTTGTCGCCGTTGTTGATGTTGGGTAAAACATTTTTACTGGTAGAGACTGGTTGACTGGAGTGTACGTGTTGTCGAAATAATTATAAATCAACACGCCTAAGTTTGAGCGTCTGATGACTTCATATTTAGTGTACATGGCAACAGAGACGACCAGACTGAGCACAACGACAACAATGAACAACGTCCTGAGAGAATTGAACCTGGTAATCATTTCGTTTAACTTCTGCAGGTGTGCAAGGACGACTTGTTTATGGTGATTCTTCATTTGTTGTTGAGATATTTTGAAGGTTTGCCAAACTTTTCATTTCCCAGCAGTAGAATGAATATGCAGAATACAGTCTAGTACCTAGATATCTTAAAGTGGCGAAGGTTGGTGATGTTCTACCTGGAAAAAGACAATATTTAATTGAAAAAAAAATCCGAAAACGACAACGAAATTTTGTACTTTTACATCTAAACACACAATCTATACTTCTCCAGTTAATGCAATGGATGGGTAAACAAGATATAGTAATAGCTAAATGAGCTGAACTTAATGAATGTAGTGGTTTATAGGATCTAAGAGATTTCAACTTTTTACGGGGTCTAAAACACACCAAGTGCCTTTGTGCTATAGGATATCATTTTTTAAACTCCCTCCTGTTAAATTTACGACAGTATGGCTTTGTATGTAACGACCAGTGCGTGACTCTCATTTTATGTAACGAACAGTCTGTGACATCATTTTATGTAACAACCAGTTTGTGACTCATTTTATGTAACGACCAGTCTGTGACTCTCGTTGTATGTAACGACCATTCTGTGACTCTCATTTTATGTAACGACCAGTCTGTGACTCTCATTTTATGTAACGACCAGTCTGTGACTCTCATTTTATGTAACGAAAAGTCTGTGACTCTCATTTAATGTAACGACCAGTCTGTTACCTCATTTTATGTAACGACCAGTCTGTGACCTCATTTTATGTAACGACCAGTCTGTGACTCTCATTTTTTGTAACGATCAGTCTGTGACTCTCATTTTATGTAACGACCAGTCTGTGACTCTCATTTCATGTAACGACCAGTCTGTGACTCTTATTTATGTAACGACCAGTTTGTGGTTCGTTTTATGTAACGACCAGTCTGTGACTCTCATTTTATGTAACGACCAGTCTGTGACTCTCATTTTATGTAACAACCAATCTGTGACTCTTGTGTAACGACCAGTCTGTGACTCATTTTATGTAACTACCATTCTGTGACTCTCATTGTATGTAAAGAAAAGTCTGTGACTCTCATTTAATGTAACGACCAGTCTGTGACCTCATTTTATGTAACGACCAGTCTGTGACTCTCATTTTTTGTAACGATCAGTCTGTGACTCTCATTTTATGTAACGACCAGTCTGTGACTCTCATTTTATGTAACATGTCGTATTCTGTCCCCGCTTTCTCTAAACTCAAACGTCTTAATATTTCCACAACCTAGAAACCGAATAAATTTAAATTTGACCTACAATATTAGCATGCTTTGAAATTAGAAAATCATGCTTTTTTATTTTCAAATACAATCTACTACAAAAAAACATAGTACATTTGCCATTAAAATACAAAGTGCCTATCCCCCCCCGGGCCCATTGTTTATTCGCTTTGATTTTATATAAAACTCGAATTCCAAACTCTAATTTCTTCCTTGACATGGTGGAGGGCCACTTAGCGAGTAAAAACAGCAATTAAAATATGAAGTAACAACAGCTATAAAAATATAAAACAATATATACATGTATATAATGCAATTTGTTTCAAATATACAGTACATTGTAATTGCGGATGTTATTTTATAGTTTGACATCATATTTAATACAGAATGGTTCAGCGCTGCATGAAATTATGGTATATTTCATACTTTACAGGCTCATTTCTGGCAAACTATTGAATGTATACGTTTTTTTAGAATGCCAGAATGAACAATTTACAGTTAAGATTGACAATATAATCTTACTAGCTGTACCCCGTATAACCTTTGCATAGAGTTATATCCCATTAGGCTTGATCGGTAGGCTAGGTTATTTTTGGTTTCGGGCAGATCCGATTTTTTGATGATTGTATTTTAAACTGGAATACTGTTGTATTAATTCTTTACTTTCGATTTAACGCAGAACCCACACCGCTATTATTTATATAGATTTAAAAAATAAATAAAATAAAGAGTCATATTTTTCAAGAAATGTCTAAGACAGGTTAAGACAAGCAATGACAAATTTTATCAAACTGGGTGGCAATTTAAAAGAATCGAATAGCAAAACAATTAATATTATAATGTTTTAGAAACGATTAATGTTGGAGTGTTACAATTAATATTATAATGTTTTAGAAGCGATTACTGTTGGAGTGTTACAATTAATATTATAATGTTTTATAAGCGGTTACGGTAGGAGTGTTAATTTAGTGAAGCTTTGTGTTTACATCGGGACACAATTGGTTCTTCATATTCTACGTGTCAAGAGTTTGTAATTACAAGCATATGTTTGTACTACTATCATTCATAAAACGTACAGTAGGGTATTTCTGTAATAATTTTAATAATAATAATTATAGGTAAAAATACCGTAACTTTTTTAATAGATAAGAAAATCAAAGAGAGCGCACATTTACATTTGAAAGTTCTTTTTTCTAGATTTACGTCTGGCAAAGTTTTGAGTACATCATCAAAGTTATTTTTGCGCAACAAGTTTGTCTCAATCATCAACAGAGATAAAGAATCAAGCTCTTCTTGTTTCATTGTCGATCTACTTGGTTTTTTTGTACGTTTCGACTTAGGAAAAGAGAGCTCAGTTGAACAGTTAAAAATATGCACAAGGCGATTTCTACATTTGGAAAAGCACACCCGTCGTTGTCTCTATTACTTTGTATAACTCTCCATGACTGAACGTGCTGTTTTCAGATTTTGATGCACGAAACTTGTGGTGAATATATGAGTGGAACTGTTGTAGTTTAGTGTATACATTTTTGTTCAGATCTTCAGGATATGCATTTAGTAGTCCTTCACAACACTGAGTGCAGGATTTACGTATAAGCTACACGAGCTAGAGCCCCCAATTTCTCGGAGGTCCTCATATAATTGTCCGAGTTAGCAATTGTCTTATATACTTAATTCTTTGGTACTGACAGAATATACGGATTTATACATAGCCCCATATCTCAAATAGCTTAGGGCCTTCGCAGGTATAAATCAGGCCTTGACAATGCTGAGATGTTTGTGATACATCGACCAAACAAGGAAATCGAACTGCTATTTCATTGTTCAATTGTCCCCGTCTACACATCTATATCTCAATTTTGTCAACAATGGCGTTCAGAGATACCTCAGGGGCATCACCATCAATGACAACTGTCTTTCGTTTAAGATTACGGGTAAAACTGGATGGGAGGTATTTTACCACTATGTTGTGGGACCAGTGTTAAATAATATGCGATTCCATATTACAATTGCGATTTGCTTATGTCACGTCAATTACGCGCGGCTACCGGGACAGAATACACATTTTTCTTGACTTATGGTGCCCCACCCTCTAACGCTTGGGGCCATAGGCACGTGCCTTGTTTGCCTAATGGTTAATCCAGGCCTGCCTTGACCAATCAAGCATCCTGGAACGAATACATCATACGATTTATAAAAAAAAATAAAAACAGACTTAAAACCAGAAAAATTTGGAAAATGATTGATAGCCAGCGAACTATTAGAATGATTGATAGCCAGCGACCTATTAGAATTATTGATAGCCAGCGACCTATTAGAATTATTGATAGTCAGCGACCTATTGATAGCCAGCGACTTACTAAGTTCTGATTCTTGACGTATATAAGCGGAGAGATGCAGAGGAGTATCGAGGGGTGGGCAAGGGGGTCATTATGCCGGGCACCAAATGGTATATTTTACATATAATATTATATGGTTTTCGAATGAGTGGGCACTAAAACGGTATTAAAAAGGTATTGTGCCCCGAGTTAAACTCACTGTGGCACTTGAAAGATGCCGCCCCCACTGGCGAAACTGAAATATTAAGAAGGAAATATTTATTGATTTCAAAACCTTTGCGGTTTAGAATTCGAACGATTTTTTTCAAAATGATTAAGTTATAGTTTGGAGGAATCATAAATGTCAGCACCCTCTAACGGCAGAGTAAGTACCTCTAGTTGTAACCGTCTCATACACAGCACCCTCTGGCGGCAGAGTAAGTACCTCTAGTAGTAACCGTCTCATACACATTTAATGGTTTACGTATCGTGTCCAATCATATAAACTTCCATAATTATAAGACATTGAACTGAATTAAAGGAACGAATATAAAGTATTTATGGATTATAAAAATTTAAGTTTAATTCAGTTTACTTTAGGTTTATTTGCTGGATATATATTTCAAGTATGTTGAATTGTTCTCCATTGATGTATATTTTTAGATGGCATTGATAGTAGCGCTCCGTTTGTTTACCCACGTCACTATGGTGACGATAGTTCACCCTCCATTACTGAGCTGATTTCTAAACGATAGCTTTATGCAGTACTATATCAAGTCAGATATATTCCCTAACTACCAACTAATGTTTCGTGCCCCCGCTCACCAATTATAAAGTTGAACCAAAAGTGTAATATTGTTTTTTAGTGGTGGGAGCAATCATCGGAATCGAGAATCGAAAGAATCGATACTTTTTGCTGATATCGGAATCATAATGATTTTCACCCTAATTTTCGATTCCATACAATACTTGATGCCGTCTTTTTATACGGTGATTCACTAAAATATCATCTGTTCGCGTATTGTGTGCGCCAACTTTCGTACATTCTATAATTTAGTATGACATTAATACAATTATAGATACACATATTATGACATGGATTGACATCAATGTATATCACATGACATCACACAATACAAGATCGCTTAGTCACGTGACATACCCACGGTGTCTGGTGATCAGCATCATTATTAACTTGTATTTGAAAATATGTTTTTTGTCACGGGACATCATTAATGTACACGATCTGATCTGTATGACGTCATTTGTTATCGTGTGGGTGAAATGTGGGACGTCACCTATCCACTTTATGGTGCACTGACATCATTTAATGACATATCTAATCTTAAGGAAATGGCATCAACGCACTGCATGATATCAAATCATCTAAGTCACTTCGTCACGGGTCATTAGTACTTAAGTATTGTTTATTGCTATGAGCTAAAGACATCACCATGGTTTCTGGTGATATGCTTACCCATTGCTAACAACTTTGTATTAATGTACATTTTCATCAAAATTCTGTCATATCCGATTATCCTTCAGTGCATAGGAGAGCCACAGACAGAAGGCGAACAACGGCAGTCATTTTATAAGTACTAAAGTAAAGTTCCCTTAGCCCTACTGGGCCATCGGGGCAGATGAAGTGTAAAATTAATTTGTTTCTGTAATAACAACATATGAAGGGATTGTGTGGTTAGCACAACGCCCAGCCGCCTTTACTTCTCCAACTTAAGTTAGGTACCCATTTAAAGCTGGGTGGACTTGTGGGACGATTTTGCACCAATTTTCTCCTGGGCCTCACCGAGGATCGAACCCAGGACTCTCAGGTCGACAGTCGAGTATCTACACCACTCGGCCATCCGTTCCACATTTTATAAGTAGATAATGAATTAAATCATAAATAGAGACACACCGGTTGTAAAGTAGGTAAAAAAATATTAAAAAACTTTCTTACCTTTTTATCAATTGAGTTTAAGTTAACGATTTCTGACATACTTTTTTCTTTGTTCTTAAATTGATTATGTCCTTGAAATTGTCATTAATATAGTTCAAGACAGATCAGGCAAAAATAACATAGTGAATGAACTCTTCCATCAGTGTTGTGCAGGAATTAATTGAATTTTTATCCTTTTTTCTTCTTTAAACCATTGTTATTTCGTATAATTTTATGGTAATTTTATATGTGAAGTGCATGTAACATGTGTGACAAATTCATATGACAAGGTTTGTGTCTATTCAATAATATTTCAATCTCCAGCTGACGGAGTAGAGATTGTTTAATAGATTAGAAACTAGATACTTTTGTTTTTCGTTTACTTCTTATTGAATATTTCTTGGTCACGTATTTGTTTAATTCTTTCACGTGTCTGTTTACTTCTGTCACGTGTCTGTTTACTTCTGTCACGTGTCTGTTTACTTCTGTCAGGTGAACAATGTAAGTTTATACAAAAGAATAATGATGCAGCTTAAAATTGTAGGCCTATATCTTTTTTTTTCAAAAGAATGTTTTTAACATATGCTAATCTTTTTACTTTTGAAAAAAAAAATCATTAACATTTATTTGTGTTTCAGATTTACTAATTTTAAGACAGTACACAACTTTCTGATGACTTGAAAAGAGAAATTATTTCAATTTGCGACGGACATAGTTTTGAAAACAAGAATAAACAACAACGTGGATCACTTCTGGCACATTCTGCTTCAAGTATAACAAAACTTGAGTGATACAATATTATTTTTCCATACTTAAGTAACAATGTCTCATAAAACTCCGCAATGAGTCCACACTTCTAGGCGAGTGATTGTCGATGATAAATGCAGTGATTACATTGCACTTTTGTGTTTTTCCCCTTTAACTAACGCTTTCAAACTTCCCCTGTGTCCTGCTATGTTAGTTGCTGTTAGCTGCACCACCTGTGTCCTGCCATGTTAGCTGCACCACCTGTGTCATGCCATGTTAGCTGCACCACCTGTGTCCTGCCATGTTAGTTGCACCACTTGTGTCCTGCCATGTTAGCTGCTGTTAGCTGCACCACCTGTGTCCTGCAATGTTAGCTGCACCACCTGTGTCATGCCATGTTAGCTGCACCACCTGTGTCATGCCATGTTAGCTGCACCACCTGTGTCCTGCCATGTTAGCTGCACCACCTGTGTCCTGCCATGTTAGCTGCTGTTAGCTGCACCACCTGAGCTTACAAAAACACACATTCTGGCCCATGAGCGTTGAGACCTTCTAAAAGAATTTTGAAAATATCTTGCACTTTTCACCATCTGGAATCATCAATCATAAGAGTTCTTTGCCAGTAAGCTAGACGACTCGTCCATCTTGTGATCTTCCAGTTTAGGGCATTCAATCAGTAATGGTTTCCTCGCCCCCCTCCCAAGCAGTGTCGACAAAGGAAGTCGTAATTTGGTATCATTTTTCAACTGTTGGCAACTATTGGACAATGTCCAGTTCGGAACAAAGCTTTCAACACTAGTCTGCCTCAGAGTTAATACATGATACATTGTCTGCCTCAGAGATAATACATGATACATTGTCTGCCTCAGAGTTAATAATGATACATTGTCTGCCTCAGAGTTAATACATGATACATTGTCTGCCTCAGAGATAATACATGATAATTGTCTGCCTCAGAGTTAATACATGATACATTGTCTGCCTCAGAGTTAATACATGATACATTGTCTGCCTCAGAGTTGATACATGATACATTGTCTGCCTCAGAGTTAATACATGATACATTGTCTGCTTACTTCCACAATTTCTCTCAATTATTTCTAATTATAATGTGTACGTTTCTGGTAAGCCGTGGTTTTGAACCTTCATTAAAAGCAGAGATAAATAAACTATTAGCTAAAAAAAACTATTAGGCTAAATAAACTATGGGCTAAATAAACTATTGGGCTAAATAAACTATTGGGCTAAATAAACTGTTGGGCTAAATAAACTATGGGCTAAATAAACTATTGGGCTAAATAAACTATGGGCTAAATAAACTATTAGCTAAATAAACTGTTGAGCTAAATAAACATTGGGCTAAATAAAGTATGGGCTAAATAAACCATTGGGTTGAATATATTGCTGATTTCGAGAGAAGGTTAATTTTAGTTGTCAATTATTTGTAGGGTCGGTGGACAGATCATTTTTTTAGTTTAAAGTTAAAAGGTTGAAGAACTAAATTTGTCGAAAATAATTTACGGCGTACCGGCGGCACCTTTTTCAATGTGGGGAAATAATGATCTCTTTTCTTGTATTTTAACGTTTTTTTTATTAATTTATTATATCATTAATTTGATAAAATTGAATTATTTTAAAATTGAGCGCAATAAGAATTAAGATATAAAATGCGAAACTGCGAACTGGTAGTTAAAAGTTAGGCAATCCTTCACAGAGTAACGGCACCTATTTTTTTTACAAAAAAAGAACTATATATATTATGTATATGACTTGAAAAACAAATTTTGTAATTTTATAAGTGGCGTGCCAGATTTTAATGAACTTTTATATAAAAATAATAAATACAACAAAAAATCATCAATTTTGTTGAAAAAGTTCACCCATCAAAACATTTTTTAGTTTACAAATAATCCATTTAGCTCTTTTTACTGAAGTTCACTTTTACTCCTGTTGTTTACCATTAAAATTCTATTTCCTGTTCTCCGTGTTAGATTTTTCAATTATACTTGAGTTTGAATAATTATTTTAATTTTGCTTAATTTTATTCTTAAAATTGTCTTACAAAAAATCATCACTTTCTTTTGCTAAAAATAAGGACAAATGGGCGAGTAATTCAAAAAAATTTCAAAACACACTTAAGAAAAGAAACGAAATTGGAATCGAGATCGAGCCATTGCATTCACATTCTAGAATGCCAAAAGAGTGGATATAATTGGTCGCTACATGGGCTTGACCTCTATAGAAAAATCCAGATTGAAAAGTGTTGCAGCATTCAGGAAAGAAGTAGAGCTATTATGGAGCTTTTTAAATTTCCCAATACTGTCTTTGCGATCAGTGAGCAGAAAAATTGAAACTTTAATTAAAAGGTATGATGTTCATTTGAAAAAACCTGTGGGTGACATACGAGAGCAGTTTGATAAGTTATTTGATGTCACAAACAAAACTGGTCAATGGTTATGTGCTGAGGTCAAAAAACTTTACGAAATACAAATTCAAAGTGGAGGTAAGACGGGATATGCTACAACTAAAATTGCTAGTCAAAGTACAATTCATCCATCGAAACGGAAAATTGTTTGCAAAATTAATGAGGCACAACAACAACAAAGCAGTTTTGAAAGTTCCTGTGATTCAAGTGATAACGAGAATTTTCAAAGTAGCTCTGATGGGGCTGATGCAATGCAGTCATCCACAGAAAGCTTGGATCAAAGCACACATAAGAAACAATCACAGCAATCTACTTCTAGTGCAGTTTTATTAGTTCAATCTGGGAGACTACCAGTTCGAAGAGCAGCATTAGTAAGCAAATGTGTGCATAAGTCCGGCGTAAACTAGCAACTCCTTCTCAGTCAGGTGTATATCGAGCTGTATTCAGAGAAGCAAGTAAACTAAACGAAACATTAATAAACACTTTGCGTAATAGCTTATGGAGTTTACATTTTGATGGTAAAATTATTAAGAAAAAAGAACACCAAGTAGTTGTATTAAAAAATGAAGCAAAAGAAGTGAGGCTAGCCGTCCTAGTTTTACCTGATGGCAAAGCTGCTACGATTGGATCTGCCATTCAAAAAGTTTTAGATGAATATAACTTATGGTCAGCTATAAAGATGAAAGTGTCAGACACTACAAATGTTAATACAGGGTCGAAGTCTGGTGTTGTGGTGAAACTTCAGAAACTGTTTGTTCAACATGGTGAGTCTGCACCAGTCTTTATAGGTTGTCAGCACCATACACTTGATCGTGATCTTAGACATGTGTGTGATGCATTGCTCGGTGACTCAACTGAGCCTCCTAACATAAATCACCCCTTTGTAAATAAGATACTTAAAGATTATGAAATGTTAAAAAAAGATTTTGAAAGTAAAACAAAGAAATGTGCTCCAATTTTAGAAAAACATGAAATTGGTTGGAGAGATGATATGAAATTTTTGCACCATCCAATTTGCGTTTTTAAGCATTTTAAGAATTCTCAACAAATACCAAAAGTTAATTTTAGCGCACTGCCTGGCCTCAGCAATGCCCGATGGATCTCTCGAGCAATTTTTGCATTGTTGGCTTTCATACTATTGCCTAATGAACGAAAGAACCTTCAGAAATTGTGTGAATTTATCTGTGGACATTGGAGTGATGCCTGGTTTAGTGATCATCATCACAAAGCTGAACAATATGAACTTCTTTTCCATGCTGTTAATGATTATCCAAAGGGGTTGCGCTGTCTTCGAACTCTTTGGTCTCAAAGTCCATCTCCAAATCTCACTTCACGTAGCAATGTGTGTGCAGAAAGAGCAATCAAAGTTCTGCAAGATATTATTCCCCTTTGCCACTCACCAGAGAAACTGAATTTACGTTTTATTTTTACAAATAAAAGTTTATGAAACAATACTTGAAATTATTAACAAATGTCAATTTTACTAAAACTTCAAAATGTTTGGTGGGTGACATTTTTCAACTTTTAAAATAAATTGATATGGTTTTGTGTTTCTACAATAAAAGTCATCTGTTGATGGTATGCCATAAAGAGTTGTCCTGAAGTCATATACCTAATATATATATATAAATATATACATATACATATATATATATATATATATATATATATATATATATGTGTGTGTGTGTGTGTGTGTGCATGTAACGTTAGTTTTTCAGGCTGGTCAAATGTAACGTTTTAGTTCAACTTTACTAAAACATTTGTATGAAACAAAAAAAAAGTCGTAGCTCATAGCATAAATCACTTTAATGAAATTCACTTATTTACCAACTAGAGATCTTCTAAAACAATCAATAAGTCTACTATTTATCTAACTACTACGTATGTCAATCAATAAGTCTACTATATATCTAATAACTACTTATGTCAATCAATAAGTCTACTATATATCTAACAACTACGTATGTCAATCAATACGTCTACTATATATATAACAACTACGTATGCCAATAAGTCTACTATATATCTAACTACTGCGTATATCAATAAGTCTACTATATATCTAATTACTACGTATGTCAATCAATAGTCTACTATATATCTAACTACTACGTATGTCAATCAATAATTCTACTATATATCTAATTACTACGTATGTCAATCAATAGTCTACTATATATCTAACTACTACGTATGTCAATCAATAAGTCTACTATATATCTAACTACTACGTATGTCAATCAATAGTCTACTATATATCTAACTACTACATATGTCAATCAATAAGTCTACTAAATATCTAACTACTACGTATATCAATAAGTCTACTATATATCTAATTACTACGTATGTCAATCAATACGTCTATATATCCAACTACTACGTATGTCAATCAATAAGTCTACTATATATCTAATTACTACGTATGTCAATCAATACGTCTACTATATATCTAACTACTACGTATATCGACATTGCTCTACCTATGTCTAACTCTAAGTCTGTCAACACCGTTCTACTCTATCTACATCTTCCGTCTAGTAGTTTATTTCTAACTTCTATTTAAGATGGGTCACTCGCTTGGGATGGGAAGGGAGAAGAAAGTAACGAAGCAGAGTGAGGGTGGTGGAAGAGGGGTAAATATATTACAGCTGTTGTACTATATATTACAGCTGTTGTACTATATATTACAGTTGTTGTACTATACAGCTGTTGTACTATATATTACAGCTGTTGTACAATATATTACAGCTGTTGTACTATATGTTACAGCTGTTGTACTATATATTACAGCTGTTGTACTAAATATTACAGCTGTTGTACTATATATTACAGCTGTTGTACTATATATTACAGCTGTTGTACTATAAATTACAGCTGTTGTACTATATATTACAGCTATTGTACTCTATATTAGAGCTGCTGTTTGATTAAACAAGCAATTAAGCCTGTTCCATTCTGGACACAGGACGTGTTAGCGCATTTTCTTGTTATGTATCAGTACGTATGTTACTTTCAGTAAATATTTGTAAATTTTGGAAATGTTTATAGATTCAATTGTGTAATGCATATATCTGTAAAAAAATATTATAAAGACGTTTCTTTATATTTGAAAAAAAATTATTTTCTCTTAAATCTAACTACAAGTGGTTTGTGGTTACTGAAATAGGACTCATAATTGAAAACATTCGAAATTATAGTCATTTAATCGTCCGAAAACTCCGTCAATTGTTGCATAGCTCTGATACTTTCAATTAAACTCAGAACACAAGCTTACTATTTCATTTGATGAGTTTCTTAATAAATCTTGGTGAAACTACGTGCTGCAGTATTTCGCACCAAATGAATGGGTTATTGAACGTACAAGGTGTATATATAATATATAAGCCCCTTAGGAGCCCTGAAGCCCGGCCCTCAGAGGTCCTATCGCGAAATGGACTTTTGATGTACACTTGGCAGGCCAAGACCTACAAAATGATATATACATCATGGGTCTAGGACTTATGGTTGTTGAGATATAGGCGCTCTTTATTAATATAGCTTACATAGCAAAAAACGGTACTAAGCCCCCTTTTACGGCCCTGAGAGGTCAGATCGCGAAATGGAAAAAAGTAATTTCTTGGCAGGCCAAGACCTACAAAATGATATATACATCATGGGTCTAGGACTTATGGTTGTTGAGATCTAGGGTGATGACGGACAGACGGACAGACAGACAGACAAAACGGGGACAATAGAGCATTTTTTTTCGAAAATGCTCTAAAAATGTAATCGAAATTAACGCATACTGAAAAGTTTTATCACATATTTAATCAAATTTTTTTTATTATTTGTAACATTTTTTTTTATTTTATCAACATGGCATCTTAAAATAATAAATTTGATTGATTGAACAGTTTACTTAACTATAGCAGTCTTATTTATACAGCCAATGGCTTAAACAGACTAGTTTATTCACATTTGTTCGTTCGAGTAATGATCTCTTATTGTTAACAACACAGATATAAAAGAAAAAAGACGTCCACAATGGACAGTTGTGGCAGAGGATGATAAATATTTTTCGCTAATTTATCACAAAAACTGGGTATTTGTCCTCGTGTAGCTTCCACCACTTTAATGGATCCAAGATATATTGTTTCAGAAGTGGGACATAGTGTTTTAGAAGTGTGTCATGGCTCACAATGAGGTCTATGACGTCCACCCAAGTGCTACACATGTCTTTAATCCTTGCAGTTAAGACGGTCAATTGTTCATCATCATCAGGCGACAACTGTCATCATTGGTTATCTGCTCCTCCTATAATGTCTTCAGCTGTAATGTGGTCATCATTGGTTATCTGCTCCTCCTATAATGTCTTCAGCTGTAATGTGGTCATCATTGGTCGTCTGCTCCTCTTATAATGTCTTTGGCTGTAATGTGTTCATTATTTTTACTGTACGCGATCATTTGTCTCCAACGTGAGCCGTCTGCTGTTCGTAGCTCAAACAGTTCGTTGCCTGGGGCGGTCGAAACCTAAAAGTTATTCTGTACTTTTAATTATTCAAAAGATTTATTTTTAACTTTCAAGATATATTTTTATTTACATATTTTTCGTAATGGCGCTATAAAAGATACCATTTAAAATCACCATTTAAAATCACCAATAAAAATTAGTTCAACTAAAGCTACTCATATTTATGAAAAGCAAAAAAAACAAACAATAAACGACTTTGTGATATGTTTTTTTTAACTTTACTAGCCTCCACCACTCCATGTTTAAAATTGAAAAAAAAAAAATTGATTAAAAATATTTACAATAAAGTGAATAATTAATAGGACGACTTTTGTAGTAAAAGTTTTTGTTTATACTATAAATGTGTTAATTATGATAAAAATTAAAGTGGCACTTAGATGATAGAATGAAAAGAAACTGAAAAATGTATCATCAATATTGAATACATTAATAAAATTAGCAAAGAGGTCACTAACACAGAGGTCACTACACAGAGCTCACTACACAGAGCTCACAAACACAGAGTTCACTAACACAGGGTTTACTAACACAGGGTTCACTAACACAGAGGTCACTAACACAGGGTTCACTAACTCAGAGGTCATTAACACAGAGGTCACAAACACAGAGGTCACTAACACAGGGTTCACTTACACAGGGTTCACAAACACAGAGGTCACTAACATAGGGTTCACTAACACAGGGCTCACTAACACAGGGTTCATTAACACAGACGTCACTAACACAGGGTTCACTAACACAGGGGTCACTAACACAGGGTTCACTAACACAGAGGTCACTAACACAGGGTTCACTAACACAGAGGTCACTAACACAGGGTTCATTAACACAGTGGTCTATAACACAGAGGTCACTAACACAGGGTTGACTAACACAGAGGTCACTAACACAGGGTTCACTAACACAGAGGTCACTAACACAGGGTTCACTAACACACAGGTCACTAACACAGAGGTCACTAACACAGAGGTCACTAACACAGATGTCTATAACACAGAGGTCACTAATACAAAGGTCATTAACACAGAGGTCACTAACACAGATGTCACTAACACAGAGGTCTATAACACAGAGGTCACTAATACAAAGGTCACTAACACAGAGGTCACTAACACAGAGGTCATTAACACAGAGGTCTAAAACACAGATGTCACTAACACAGGGTTGACTAACACAGAGGTCACTAACACAGAGGTCTGTAACACACACTGTTGAGTAATTCTGACACAATTAAAAATAAAATTAATAAAAAAAAGTATTTGGAAAAAAATAAACTTTTCACCTTTCCCAAAAATTAATATAGGAATATAGTGTACACATCTAATTAAAACATAAATTAATATAGTAATATAGTGTACACATCTAATTAAAACATAAATTAATATAGTAATATGGTGTACACATCTAATTAAAACATAAATTAATATAGTAATATGGTGTGCACATCTAATTAAAACATAAATTAATTTTTTGGTCAATAGTGTAGTGTACTATTTTGGTGTAGTAAAATTTATAAAAAGGTTTATTTGAAAATAAGTAAAGTATATTTTTTTCTGCAAAATAATTCAATTTTCTTACGGTTTTGAATATCTGTTTTTTTTTTTTCAAAAAATACGCACCAATTTATTTTAGTTTAAATCATATCCAATAGCATTTTTACGTGATTTATCTAGTTGATCTACATAGTAATGTACACTTATCTCTTAGGTTAGATGAATTGAACACATCATCCGTTTATGTGGTCCCGACATTGAATTGTGTGACTAGCACGTCAAATGTTTATGTAGTCCCGACATTGAATTGTGTGACTAGCACGTCATAGGTTTATGAAGTCCCGACATTGAATTGTGTGACTAGCACGTCATAGGTTTATGAAGTCCCGACATTGAATTGTGTGACTAGCACGTCATAGGTTTATGAAGTCCCGACATTGAATTGTGTGACTAGCACAAAGCACAGCCACATTTTCTTCACTTAAGCCAGGTACACATTTAAAGCGGTGTGGAATGTTGTTGAGGACCCCTATGAGGGTATCCCTTGGCTTGTATCTAGAAGTATGAGGACTGACTCAGTGATGACTCGTATTTCTATTTGTGTTTCTGCCACACACAGTCTCACCAGCAATCAAACGTACAATAAGTGACGAGGATCAATTGAACAAGTCTCGTGTGACAACAATCAAATATCTATTTACACAGAGGCACCAGTCCGTAACAGGGATCTGGTGGTCTTTAAAATGAAGCAAAGATAATCCAAAAAGCAAAAATAATCCAGTATAAATGAATAAAATCAAAGGGACGTTATCTCGATAGATCTCTCTCTCTCTCTCTCTCTCTCTCTCTCTCTTGTCGACCGGTCACTACCAGGACCCTCGGTCGAACGTCTCAAAAAAACTATCTTACATTACTCACATACCCTTTCACACTTGACCCCCCGACCAATCATTATCTACGCTCCTTTCCCTGTCAATCAAAGGGGAAGCCTAGATGAGGGGTGTACGTCATACCGACAAAAAACGAACGTAGCTGAACATCTATCCTTTGTCGGCGTCCGACCAGCAGCCGAGTGGTCAGAGAGAATCCCCAGTGGAATGTAGCATCTTTCTGTGACATTCTTCAGGGTTTTCTCAGTTCATCGGCGCAGGGGCTCTGCCGATATGACGCAATTACGGGGGTGGGGTAGGAAGGGAGGGGTAATGGAACATATACTATTATATTTATAATATACATATTAATATTATTATGGGGTGGCCGTGCCAGTCAAGGGTTGGAGCAAAGTGGGAATGGTTTCGACAAATTACCCACAACCTGTGACAATTGTTACTTTCAACCAACTTTCATCAGCACCTGGCAAAATTTTCTTGACTATCCCCGTGCTTACGCTCTACACTTCTCGACCATCCGTCCTCTACAACCAATGTGTTTCTAAATTATATCTCTTATATAATATTTTACTACTATTGGTATACCATTGCATATTTTGTGTCCTAAACTGACCAATGGTAAAAGGCATGAAACTTAGAAGCTGCAAAACTTGCTTTGTTAATGACATTATTGATAATTTAATAGATCAGAATTCTAAAAAAGAATGGCTTTTTTGCAAAGAACTTAGGAAATATAGCTGTAATATTAGACTCAAAATGTTTGAAAAGTCCATCATGTAGCCATTTCAAATTTAATAAATTCAACGTCATAGGAACATTCTGTCCAACGATTAGTCGTACTTTCTCTAAACCACTATAAAATTGATAATCGAGTTTAGAGATATTTGCAAGTTTTTTTTTGGGGGGGAGCCCCATGCAAATGTTCTTTTTGGGGGCCTAGACGCCCTAAATAAAAGTTGAGCCCTTTTAATGACGCTGCTTGTTATTATTGGACTATTTAAAACTAGATGTGTACTATGACAATTCTAAACTGTAATTCAATTTAGCACCGGAACACATGGCAAGAGCTGGATAGCCCTTCCCTATGGCTGGTAAATAAAAACCCCGGCGGTGGGCTCTGATAGGAGTGTTTGCCCTATACAGTGGGATCTCATAGGAGCATGTGCCCTATACAGTGGGATCGCATATGAGCATGTGCCCTTTACAGTGGGATCTCATAGGAGCATGTGCCCTATACAGTGGGATCTCATAGGAGCATGTGCCATATACAGTGGGATCTCATAGGAGCATGTGCCCTATACAGTGGGATTTCATAGGAGCAATTGCCCTATACAGTGGGATCTCATAGGAGAATGTGCCCTATACAGTGGGATCTCATAGGAATGTGTGCCATATACAGTGGGATCTCATAGGAGCATGTGCCCTATACAGTGGGATCTCATAGGAGCATGTGCCCTAAACAGTGGGATTTCATAGGAGCATGTGCCCTATACAGTGGGATCTCATAGGAGCATGTGCCATATACAGTGGGATCTCATAGGAGCATGTGCCCTATACAGTAGGATCTCATAGGAGCATGTGCCCTATACAGTGGGCTCTCATAGGAGCATGTGCCCTATACAGTAGGATCTCATAGGAGTATGCACCCTAGACAGTGAGCTGGCATAGGAATGTGTGCCTTAGACAGTGGAAACTGATATGAGTGTGTGGCCTAGACAGTTGGCTATCATAGGAGTGTGAGCCCTAGACAGGCGATAATTTTTCTTACCAGATCGTATTGTATTGTATCGTATATTGTGTTGTATTGTATCGTGTATTCTACTGTATTGTATCGTATCGTATATTGTATTGTATTGTATCGTGTATTGTATTGTATTGTATTGTGTCGTATTGTATTGTATCGTATATTGTATTGTATTGTATCGTATATTGTATTGTATTGTATCGTGTTGTATCGTGTTGTATTGTATCGTGTATTGTATCGTGTATTGTATCGTGTATTGTATTGTATTGTATCGTGTATTGTATCGTGTATTGCATCGCGTATTGTATCGTGTTGCAAGTTGGAAAAGGAAAAAAAAAACTAAATGAATTCTAATCGCTTTTTTCCAGGACTCGCTATTTTTAGATTCGGCAATTATTATAAAATGAAATTGATGCAATAGAAAATATCAAAAATCAAAAATTCAGATTTTAATTTATTAGACTCATCGATATAACTATATAAAATCAAACCCATAAAGAGCAAAATATATTGATCTGCTCTGTTTGTTCTATATACACAAAAATAAAATATAATAATAAAGTAGAAAACTAATTCTACATTCATATTACATTTAAAAAACAGACAAACGGTCATGTTGTTATTGTATTAGTTTATTTTTTTTATTAATTTATCAACTGTATACAATGTTTTCTTTGCAAAAGAAGTAACTTAACAAAAGTAGTTTTCAATTAATGAAATAAAAAATTATTGCCAGTGTAAAAGTATGTTTTTTTATTAAGGGATATTTTTAACATACAAATAAACAACATGTAGTAATATAGTATTCCCATTGACTCAAATACAACACCTATACAAATCTTACATTAAAGAAAGATCTTTTTTTGTTTTTGTTTACTTTCATCTTCGGTATTACCGCAATCAATAATCAATATCCTGGATGTAAGTGAATGCGACAATTAATGTCAACATAATCAATGTCACAAGAGTACAGCTATGGGATCTTTATGAAACATTTTACAACTTGCAGCATATTAGCCATGACAAGGGAGACAAGTAGCTGGATAATTTCATTACTATTGACATATACAACATACGTAATCGTTAGAGATGATGGAGAGCGAATAGAACAAAACATAAACCTGAAACGATTGAACAAAAAAATTCATATAAAATTCAAACTTAACTTTTGAAACATTTCAATTTTTCCAGACAAGTACTTCAATTAGTGTATGATTGTTTATTTAAGTTTCATTATTTTTAGTTTTGAAGCCAAAATATTTTCTTTTTCAAACTACGCACCAAATTGTCTTATCAGCATTTGAAATAAACTTTAATAATCTAGCCAAGTGTTTCTCAAATTTTCACACTATGATGCCAACTTTTGGATCCATATCCAAAATTTAAAAAAAAAAAAAAATTCGCCACCCATCTGAAAAGTAAAACTTTGATGAAAGAAAAAGAATGAAAGCGTCATTTGAAGTGTCATTTGAAGTGTCATTTGAAGTGTCATTTGAAGTCCTTTTAGTTTTAACATTTACACATTTTTAGTTTTACGACTTAAAGAGAAATATAAATTTAACTGGCATTTATAGATTCTCATTCCTTTCTTTTTTTTTTATTTTGTGGCGACCCATCTGAAATTCGTCCGCAATCCACAAGTGCGTCGTGACCCACACATTTAAAATTACTGCTAGATCGAAATAGTGAATTACCCAAAGTGGATCCCACTTTGGGGTTTTTCGTTATTTTATTCTAATCTTTTCCTTATTTATTTGGTTAGTTTTATATATATATATATATATAGACGTGTTATAGAGCAGAGGCCATTATACTCAATAAATTGGATGTGTTAAAGTGGTCTTTATACTCAATAAATTGCATCTGCTACAAAAGCCTGTATACTCAATTAATTGGATGTTTTACAGCTGCCTTTAAACTCAATAAATAGGACTATTTCAGTGGCTCTTATACTAAAAAAAATGGATGTGTTACAGAGGCCATTATACTCAATAATTTTGACGTGTTACAGAGACCATTATACTCAATAATTTTGACGTGTTACACAGGCCATTATACTCAATAAATTGGATGTGTTACAGAGGACACTAGACTCGAAGACTAAAATGACTGACATCGATCAATAAATAAGGAACTCTCGTGAGAGTGTATAGAGGTTTTGGCAATTAATGAGATAAAACAGGGGAGGTAAACGAGAATAGCAAAACCTCCAGCGAAATTTGAAAGATTTAAACAATGTTATATTTAAGTACTTTTATTGACTTATCATACATGACCAGAATAAAACAGCCAGAAAATTTAAAACAAAAATCAATTAAATCAGTTATTCTAGTCACTACGTAAGACCAAATGTATGTAAAAATCCGAGCCCTAACTGTGAACGGAAAGGTAAATATTAAAATTCTCTATGGGACTTTACAAAGAAGGGGGGAGGGTGGCTATGAACACACATATTGGAATGTCTACTTGTTTTCTTCTAGAAATTTCTGAAAGTTTGTAAGAGATTTTCTTTCATGTAAACTTACCTCTTCAAAAGCCAGCAGTGATTATGTCCAAATAGTTTTTGATATAAAAAATACAGCATCAGTAAAGGAATAAAATGACAGAGTAATAATCTTGTTACTAAAGTCACTATTGTATCCTTTGTCATCATTTTATTTTTTAACTGAACACACTTTGTAAATGGCAGAACTGTACAACAATACATTACACAGCCCAACGAAAAAAAAGTTTTGTGAATTGCCAAGAATGTTTGAATGAATTTGTAGCAATTCATGGGTGCTGATTTCAAAACTGCCAATGCTTTCGCTGAATTGGCTCTAGTTTCTGAGATATTGGACACCCTTGGAAATATGATTGTACCCTTTGTATAAAACAAATGCAATAAGTTTGGTGTCTGTTGTTTAATTTAACTATACCAAGTTATAACTTGGTTTTTTTTATATTTTATCTCTGCTTTCTAAAGACATCTTGAGTTCATCACGAAGATGCTGCAAAAATAATCAGAATTATTATGTTACATCTCTGGACAATACATGATTGAAAAGTAAAGAAAAAATATAACCGACTTTGTGCAGCAGGCATATTTGGCTTATTTCGGTGTGAAGCTGGGAGACCAAGACATGTCTTGGGTTCCCCATAAGGTCTGCAAAAACTGTGTGGAAAGCCTACGTCAGTGGACAAATGGTGAGAAGAAAAGTCTAAGTTTCGGTGTACCAATGGTATGGCGAGAGCCGAAAGACCATTTTGGTGATTGTTATTTTTGTATTGTGAATATTAAAGGCTTCAATCGCCACAAGAAATCTAAGTGGGATTATTCTGATCTTGAATCTGCAAGGAGACCAATTCCACGTAGCAGTGAAGTTCCTATACTAGTGTTTACTGGATTATTAGAGCTTTCACCATCAGACTCCTACGAGGGGCAAGATCTGGAATTCAATGACCTATACGATACCTAAATCTGTCCAAGCAAACATCTGAGCTTTTAGCGTCCAGGCTCAATGAAAGAAATTTTCTCAAACCAGAAGTTAAAATAACATTTTATCGGAAAAGAGAAGAGTTTCTTCTTCCATATTTCAGCCAAGAGTATACACAGTATAGTCCACAGTAAATCTTGTTTACTGTAATGACATCCCTGGACTTCTGCTCCAAATGGGACTACAAGACTACCATTCAGAAGACTGACGTCTTTTTATAGACAGTTCCATCTGAAGCTTGAAATACGTTCTATTACACAATGGTAACCGTTATGCATCTCTTCCCATTGCTCACTCAACAACACTTAAAGAAGAGTATGAGAATATCAAAACAGTATTGCAGAAAGTCCGTTATTATGAGCAATTAGTGTTGATCTAAAAATGGTAAACTTCTTGCTTGGGTAGCAGTCAGGATACACAAAATACCCATGCTTCATGTGCCTTTGGGATAGCAAGGCAAGGCAAGATCATTGGACAAGAGTGACATGGCCTGCAAGGGAAACTATGACTGTAGGTAAAGAAAATATCATCAACAAGCCACTGGTTGACAAAAATAAGATCATTCTCCCACCGCTTCATATCAAATTAGGTTTAATGAAACAATTTGTTAAGGCTTTGGACAAATCTGGCAATTGCTTCAAGTATATTTGCAGATCATTCCCCGGATTGAGCATGGAGAAGCTGAAAGCTGGTATTTTTGACGGTCCTCAGATTCGGAAACTCATCAACGATCGAAATCACCTTGAAGCTTATTCATGGCACAGTTTTGTTTCAGTTGTCAGGAACTTCTTAGGCAATAACAAAGCAGAGAATTACGAAGTACTTGGTGCAAGATATGCTAGCTAACTTCAGAAACAGTGGAACAAATATGAGCATCAAGGTACATTACCTGCACAGTCATTTAGACAAATTTCCAGGTAACCTTGGGGACTTCAGTGAGTAACAAGGCGAGATGTTCCATCAGGATATGAGGGTGATGTAAGAGAGATATTAAGGAAGATGGGACATACATATGATGGCTGACTACTGTTGGAGCCTTCAGCGCAATCGCTCCAACGACACACACAAAAGGAAGTCGAGCAAACAGCGATTTGCTAATGCATTGCCATAGACAATTAACATATTAATTAATTAATTAATTAGACATAATTAGTTTTTCAAATGAAAATGTTTTCTTCTATAACACTATTACTAGGGTTCGAAGTCGCGTAACGTTACGCTTAAGTTACCGTAAATTACGCATAATTTACGGTAACGTAATTTTGGAAAATTACGCGTAAATTACAGTAATTTAAAAAATGCATATTTGACGGCCATTTTTAATTGTTTCTGTCGCAATTTGCTGTGTTAACAGCGGCGATTAATTAATTACAGTGATTAGGGGTACCATCTACATCCGGCCATAAGCCTAAACTGGAAGTATTCGTTTGGTAAAACAGCGTAAACCGCACAGTATATTGTTTGTTTTAATCGTTTCAGTAAACATAATAAAATAAATATTTTCAATAAGGAAGCCAAAGTCTGGTTAAAAATAAGACAAAATTATAAAAATTTTCTACACAATGCCGCAATGAGCTGTATGGCAAGCGGCCGCAAGCCAAACGGGGAGGTTATAAAACCCAAAAATCCAAAAAAAAAAAAAATTATTTTTAAACATTATCTTTATATGTTCCAAATGTCATGAAACGTATAGAAAACATTTTCCCCTGAAATGAAGTTTTTTTTATTGTAATCTGGAAAACCCCAATTTTTTTTAAACATTATCTATAATAATATATGTTCCAAATGTCATGAAACGTATAGAAAACATTTTACTGTCTATAGTGCTTCCGTCGATCGCGTCGGCCGTATTACGCTGCGTATTGCACCCACGTCGTCTGTATTTCGCTGCGGATTGCACTAGCGTCGATCGCGTGTGCCGTCTTTTGCTGAGTTCAGCAACAACGGTGGCCGTATTTCGCGCCGCATTGCACCCGTCGATCGTATTAGACGGTATTAATCAGCCAAAGATGGCCGTCGCTGATGCAGTCAGTACACGACGAAATACGTGGCCGATGCGGACGACGGGAAAATTAGTATGACCGGTTAATTACAGGTTAAAACTTTTGAAAACATTATTTAAAATACACCTACTAGCAATCAGTGAGCGTGAGCAACAAAAGGAATATAAATTTTCAAGTAATTGGGAATTAATGGTACGCGTAATTTAGGCGTAACTTACGCGTAAATTACGCGTAATTTACGCGTAAATTACGCGCGCCAATCTTACGCGTAATTTTCGAACCCTAACTATTACACATATTTTTGAACAAATTTCTGCATGATTATTAACAGTTTCACTACTATTTGTTAGTATACTATTATACTTCATGCAATTCTTGACAAATTCCAAACACGGTGCATACATTATTTAATTAATTTTAATTATCTCGTAAAATAGAGCCAATCTAGCAAAAGCACTTACATATTCTAAATCAGCATAATTGACTTTGTATAAAATGATTCAAATATCACTGGCAATGAATTCACTGTTTACCAGTGTTATCATTCTGCTTTACATGTAGGACTGTACAACAATACGGTGTCCAGTTGCCTACATATAGAACTGTACAACAATACAGTGTCCAGCTACCCTACATATAGAACTGTACAACAATACGGTGTCCAGCTACCCTACATATAGAACTGTACAACAATACAGTGTCCAGCTACCCTACATATTCGACTGTACAACAATACGGTGTACGTCTGCCCTACATATAGGACAGTACAGCAATATGGTGTCCAGCTGCCCTACATATAGAACTGTACAACAATACAGTGTCCAGCTACCCTACATATAGGACTGTACAACAATACGGTGTCCGTCTGCCCTACATATAGGACTGTACAACAATACGGTGTCCATCTGCCCTACATATAGAACTGTACAACAATACAATGTCCAGCTGCCCTACATATAGGACTGTAAACAACAGTATGGTGTCCAGCTGCCCTACATTTAGGATTGTACAACAAGACGGTGTCCAGCTGCCCTACAAATAGGACTGTACAACAATACAGTGCCCAAGTGCCCTACATAGAGGACTTTACAACAATACAGTGTCCAGCTGCCCTACATCCGCTCTACATATGGGACCTGTTCATACGCTTTGACAAGTGTCGAGATTTGAGCCAAATGTTCTACGCCACAATGGGTAAATTATTACATGTACTTTAACATTGTTGGGTATGAACACAGTTGGTAAGTGCATTATATCTATCTTTATATTATTGGGTACAACCCATGTCAACCTGTCTACTTGCATTGCATCCAAACCATTTCGTCATCGATTTTCTTCAAATGTCGAATTTGATATTTTTTTTCAAAAAGTCATGTATAGAAGAAAAAAAAATTAACGATTTACAAAACCAGCTGTCGAATGCTGGTTAGTATTAGTTAATGATAGTTGATGCTTGTTAATGATAGGTGATACTAGTTATTGATACTAGTTTCGTGATATTTGTGGTTCCCTTAAACAGTGAGTCATGTGGAATAAATCCGTTCGTCTGATTCTGTTGTCTGTCATAGCCGCGGCATTAGCTGCACTGTTGGTCATAACATTTGTACCAGGGGGCCGGAATATTGTCAAATTAATAACGATTCCGACAGTTCATTCAGCACAGTTTAGCCAGAAGATAACAGGTAAGGATAACCTTTAATGCATTCGGTGTGTGAGTTTATGTATGTGAGTGTGTGTGATGTGAAGTATCTCAAGTAAAACAACTATCCCAGCGACAATCAGGAAATTATAACAAGGAAAATGATTGTGTTTGATAACTTTTATAATATACTCATAATGTAACATGAAATAACAGGTTAAGCTATAGAGTTCATCCTTTCCCCCACTAACTTTAAGAAATGCGATGGAGTTTAATTGGACTGAATATGGGTTAGGTCAAATCGTCCGTCTCATCCATTGGTCAGTATTTTTTCAACACATGATCTAATGTATAACTGATGATCTACTTGTCTACTGTATAATTGATGATCTACTTGTCTACTGTATAATTGATGATCTACTTATATAATGTATAACTGATGATCTACTTATCTACTGTATAAATGATGATCTACTTGTCTACTGTATAATTGATGATCTACTTATATAATGTATAACTGATGATCTACTTATCTACTGTATAAATGATGATCTACCTTCTAATGTATAACTGATTATCTACTTATCTACTGTATAATTGATGATCTACTTATCTAATATATTATTGATGATCTACTTATCTACTGTACAATTGATGATCTACTTATCTACTGTATAATTGATGATCTACTTATCTACTGTACAATTGACGATCTACTTATCTACTGTATTTGTTAGGTAGATATTTAAATATTGTCTATACTACCTATCGGTGCTAATCCAACAATACCTGCAATAGGACTAAGTATTATTTAGTTACTGCCAACACTGCAATAGTCACAATGACTAAGTATTATTTAGTTACTGCTAACACTTTCTTTGTCCCCCAGATGCAGACAGAAAGGTCATGTCAGAGTTTAGCCCTCTACAGGTACCAGAAGATATTGGCACAGGTGAGAAACTAATGAGTCTTCTTATCCTCATTGTTTAAAAATATAAACAGCTCAAAAACCGGGGACTATTAATTATAATCACTCATTTTCTCTGTTGTTTTATTTTTTCTATTATTTAATTCCCCGTATTTTGTATCCATCGTCTAGATTCCCATAAACCAATAAATGAAGTGTTTCTAGGTTGCCATTTATTCATTCCCATCTCAGTCGACAGTGCAATGGCCATGGACACATTCGTAGTTACCATCACAACACCCACGCTTTCCCAACTAATGGTTTTTAGAAAAACTGATTTTTTCTGATAATATCTTCCCCAAACCTAACCTGCTTGTACCAGTTCTTTGCTTGTACCAGTACTTTGTTTGTACCAGTACTTTGCTTGTACATTGGACGGCGATGGGGTGACATTGTCTAAAGGTCAACACAGTTTTTCATGAACGAGCATCAATTGTTAGTTTTGTTTACAGTACATCAATTGTTAGTTTTCTTTACAGTACATCAATTGTTAGTTTTGTTTACAGTGCATCAATTGTTAGTTTTGTTTACAGTACATCAATTGTTAGTTTTGTTTACAGTACATCAATTGTTAGTTACATCAATTGTTAGTTTGGTTTACAGTACATCAATTGTTCGTTTGGTTTACAGTACATCAATTGTTCGTTTGGTTTACAGTACATCAATTGTTAGTTACATAAAATGTTAGTTTTGTTTATAGTACATCAATTGTTCGTTTGGTTTACAGTACATCGATTGTTAGTTTGTTTTACAGTACATACATCTCCAACTTTGATCGTTCGTCTGTCAAGACACGTGTGCCCGTCTCCACCCGGAGGTAGTGGATCTAAGGAGCTAGCATTGTTTCATCTATTCAGATAATTATTTTGTTTTTCCAAGGTCAACATTTGACTATTTAATAACCAACCAAGTTGAGCGTCTGATATTGACACCCTAACCTGGCACGCAGTGCTCTTCTATCATCCTTACAAAATCCGATAGTGCAATAACCATGGAGGCACCACGGGAGACAATCAATCCGTATTTGACCAGACAACGAAAGCTCTAAGTCACAACCACCCATCTGTGGTTCATGTTGACTCTCATTTGTGTTAATCTGTGGCTGTGAAATGTTGGGGCTGCCAGTAGTGTTGAGGGCCAGAGATCGAGTCCCAGTGAAATCATTCAACTCGCTGTAACTGTCTCATTAGAAAATTATCAATCTTATATTAATCATTGTAAATTCACTCGATTATATTTAATATATTTTATCTACATGCTGATTTAATTATTTATATCAGCACAATAGTCTATTATATGTACTACTTATTAAAAAACGTATTATTTTTGCTACCTGATGTTTAACACAGACCATTTCGACCTCCTACATATATCAATGAAAATTGTGTAGCAGGTTACATTTTTAAACCGTCTGAATATTTTTACTTCTTTTTTGTGGGGGGAGGAGGGGTGTGGGGGGGGGGGGTGTGTCATTATTTTCATACCCAATGTTTTTAAATGATCACTGTGTATAATTTACACCAAACGTGTTTGAAAAAAAAGTGCTTTCAAATTAATTATCCTCTGTATGGAATCTTATAACTCTTAAAAAATTATCTATTTTCTAGTAATATCAAACTTTAGTTAAAAATCCACCATATAGTGGAACTGTCATTGGACACACGTAAGTATGGAGCTAATAAAGAAGTCTATATCAATATCTAAAAATAGATTCTGTTTATTCTCCGTATTTTATTTGATAATTATAAGTTGTAATTTAGTTCACGATTTGAACGAACAACAAAAATCAGCTAGATGATAATTGTCACAGTTTCAATAAAATCAAATCATGAATCCCATGTTTCAGTACAGTTTGTTGATTTGTGCCATTATATTGGAATGAATCAATTATATCAAATCATGAATCCCATGTTTCAGTACAGTTTGTTGATTTGTGCCATTATATTGTCACTGTTTCAATAATATCAAATCATGAATCCCATGTTTCAGTACAGTTTGTTGATTTGTGCTATTATATTGTCACTGTTTCAATAATATCAAATCATGAATCCCATGTTTCAGTACAGTTTGTTGATTTGTGCCATTATATTGTCACTGTTTCAATAATATCAAATCATGAATCCCATGTTTCAGTACAGTTTGTTGATTTGTGCCATTATATTGTCACTGTTTCAATAATATCATATCATGAATCCCATGTTTCAGTACAGTTTGTTGATTCATGCCATTATGTTGGAATGAATCAATAATATCAAATCCTGAATCCCATGTTTCAGTACAGTTTGTTGATTTGTGCCATTATATTGTCACCGTTTCAATAATATCAAATCATGAATCCCATGTTTCAGTACAGATTGTTGATTTGTGCCATTATATTGTCACTGTTTCAATAATATCATATCATGAATCCCATGTTTCAGTACAGTTTGTTGATTTGTGCCATTATATTGGAATGAATCAATTATATCAAATCATGAATTCCATGTTTTAGTATTGTTTGTTGATTTGTGCCATTATATTGTCACTTTTTCAATAATATCAAATTATGAATCCCATGTTTCAGTACAGTTTGTTGATTTGTGCCATTATATTGTCACTGTTTCAATAATATCATGTCATGAATCCCATGTTTCAGTATAGTTTATTGATTTGTGCCATTATATTGGAATGAATCAATAATATCAAATCATGAATCCCATTTTTTAGTAAAGTTTGTTGATTTGTGGAATTATATTGTCACTGTTTTAATAATATCAAATCATGAATCCCATGTTTCAGTACAGTTTGTTGATTTGTGCCATTATATTGGAATGAATCAATAATATCAAATCGTGATATTGTCACTGTTTTAATAATATCAAATCATGAATCCCATGTTTCAGTACAGTTTTTTTATTTGTGCCATTATATTGGAATGAACCAATAATATCAAATCATGAATCCCATGTTTCAGTACAGTTTGTTGATTTGTGAAATTATATTGGAATAAATCAGCTTATTCAGCTTATATTTTCAAATTCCCTTTTTATTTTTAATTCATAATAATCAAACATGTTTATTTATAGGTCCACTCAGCTACGTAAGAGAAAAAGGTTTTGTCACTGGTCTCGCCACTATGGACATTGATAAACTAACAACAGAAGAATTGTTCATGACACTTCACAGCTACCCGGACAATGAAGATGTAAGAAAGAATTTACATAGATGACATTTACTGAGATAATACCTACATAGAGTTCATTTGCATGAATAACCTTAATGTAGTTGTCATTTACACAGATTACATAGATACCGGTACCATTTACAGAGATAAAATGTACATAGATGACATTTACATTAATAACATTTATATAGATGAAATTTACATAGGTAACATTTACATAAATTACATTCACGAAGTAATATTTTACTCCAAATTTTACTTGTAGTGACTTGACTTCCTGAATCAGGTCAGTAATATTTGTAGTGACTTGACTTTCTGCATCAGGTCAGTAATACTTGTAGTGACTTGACTTCCTGCATCAGGTCAGTAATATTTGTAGTGACTTGACTTCCTGCATCAGGTCAGTAATACTTGTAGTGACTTGACTTTCTGCATCAGGTCAGTAATACTTGTAGTGACTTGACTTCCTGCATCAGGTCAGTAATACTTGTAGTGACTTGACTTCCTGCATCAGGTCAGTAATACTTGTAGTGACTTGACTTCCTGCATCAGGCCAGTAATACTTGTAGTGACTTGACTTCCTGCATCAGGTCAGTAATACTTGTAGTGACTTGACTTCCTCCATCAGGTCAGTAATACTTGTAGTGACATGACTTCCTGCATCAGGTCAGTAATACTTGTAGTGACATGACTTCCTGCATCAGGTCAGTAATACTTGTAGTGACATGACTTCCTGCATCAGGTCAGTAATACTTGTAGTGACTTGACTTCCTGCATCAGGTCAGTAATACTTGTAGTGACTTGACTTCCTCCATCAGGTCAGTAATACTTGTAGTGACTTGACTTCCTGCATCAGGTCAGTAATACTTGTAGTGACTAGACTTTCTTCATCAGGTCAGTAATATTTTAGACTCAAACTGATAGGAACAGAAACTCATTCTCCTTTAGAAAGATTCGAAATAAATAATTCCAACACAAATAAGAAGAATCAAACATCTAAAGGGGTCGGATTGTCGTGCGATGTAGAGCGCTCAACTGTCGGCCGTATAGTCATTGGTTCGAACCTCAGTGAGAGTCTTTGTGTAAGTCCCCAAGTCCACCCAGCTTTAAATGGGTAACTGACTTTAATTTTGGGGAGTAAAGGCGGCTGTGCGTTGTGCTAACCACACAATCCCTTTATATGCCGAGGTTACTGAAATAGATGAATTCTACACATTATCTGCTCATAAGACCGGTTAAAAGAAATATGTGTGAGGGTAATTTTGTAAACCGTAAGTCCAATGTATCTAATGATTGATGTCTAGCTTTCCCTTTCTTGATGTTTTATCTAACTCATAGATTAAGTCTTTAACTTTGATATTATAGTTTGTCATAGAATTATTAAATTGACTTTTAAATGTTTGGTGTTGTTAGGTGATCTGTAGAAGAAGAGTGCGCATGGGCAAACTTGGTGACGGAGGCTGGGAGGTCTGTGACGATCCTGACGTCAGACCACGTGACCCCTGCATCATTTACTCCTTCGGCATCAACAACGATTTTTCTTTTGACGACGACATGGCCTTAGTGTACGGATGTCACGTCTACTCGTTTGACCCCAGCATGTTGAAAGTGGAGGAGCAGTTCGACAGGTGGGAACAGAGTTTTAGGGGTCGTCCATTAAATAAGTCAACTAATTTAAGTGCATTGGTCATAAAGTGTCCATATTTTGAAGACACCCCTCACCCTAAAAAAATCGTGTCAAAATTGACCCGAACCCCCCCCCCCTTTCTTCTAAAAAATACAAATGTAGGACCATTTACATAAAATACAAACGTAGGACCATTTACATAAAATACAAACATAGGGTAATTGCTTTTACCTTAATTGGTGAAAACAGTAAACATTCATTTATACTCTCAACAAGTATCTGGATGCACTCTTTACTTTCTATGTCTAACTACAAAGAAAATATTCGAAATAAAAACATCAGAAAGAGTGATACAACATTAATACAAACACGGTTCATCAAATCCAACTGATCTAAGTACTAACAAAATAACCAACTGTAATCCCATTGTGGCGGCATCAATAAACTACTATCTGTGTGTGACTGCATTGCCCTACATACAACGCTTTATATTTCCACACTTCACTTTTAAAGGGAATGACGTGGCTTATTCACAGGTACTGGAGTAAAGATTTATAATTATCAATCAGGCACATGCATAGGTTGTTAATTCACAACCAATATAAACACACTGTGCTAAGATGCTAAAATTAGAACTGGTGTTAGCCAGATGACTACTAGACTAATGTGCAATACATTTACGTTGGGTTAAATAGTTCTAGGTGATTTGTTTCGATTCCACCTTCTGGTATTACATTATGACGTCAAAAAGAGTGTCATGAATCGTTCTTGTGGTCACTTATTTATGCTATCATTTGTGTCAAGAGATTAAGGATTGCTGTTTTCTAATACAAACCCGTCCCCACGGGATTCTCGCAAGATTCAAAACCAATCCACGGACTTCCTGCGAATGGTAGTTCCATCCCCGCTGGAAACTCGCGGACTCCGAAAAATTTCAGCGATGATATAATAGAATGAAGGTAGGGTGTAAAAAAAAGTTATTCCAAAATAACCCTCAGGCAAATCAAGTCTTGGATTTTCCCTGTTCATTTGTCTTCCCACTTGGCTTGGAGGAATATATCTTTTAGTCTATTATATCTGTAATATATCTGGTAGTCTACTATATCTGTAATATATCTGGTAGTCTACTATATCTGTAATATATCTTATAGTCTACTATATCTGTAATATATCTGGTAGTCTACTATATATGTAATATATGTAGTAGTCTACTATATATGTATTGTATATGGTAGTCTACTATATATGTAATATATCATTTAGTCTACAATATCTTTAACATATATCTGGTAGTCTACTATATCTGTAATATATCTGTTAGTCTACTATATATGTAATATGCCTAGTAGTCTACTATATATGTCTACTATATCTGTAATATATCTTTTAGTCTACTATATCTGTAATATATCTGGTAGTTTACTATATCTGTAATATATCTGGTAGTCTACTATATCTGTAATATATCTAGTAGTCTACTATATATGTATTGTATCTGGTAGTCTACTATATCTGTAATATATCTAGTAGTCTACTATATATGTATTGTATCTGATAGTCTACTATATCTGTAATATATCTGTTAGTCTACTATATATGTAATATATCTAGTAGTCTACTATATATGTATTGTATCTGGTAGTCTACTATATCTGTAATATATCTAGTAGTCTACTATGTATGTATTGTATCTGGTAGTCTACTATGTCTGTAATATATCTGTTAGTCTACTATATATGTAATATATCTAGTAGTCTACTATATATGTATTGTATCTGGTAGTCTACTATATCTGTAATATATCTAGTAGTGTACTATATATGTATTGTATCTGGTAGTCTACTATATCTGTAATATATCTAGTAGTCTACTATATCTTTAATATATCTGGTAGTCTACTATATCTTTAATAAATCTGGTAGTCTACTATATCTGTAATATATCTGGTTGTCTAATATTTCTGTAATATATCTGGTAGTCTACTATATATGTATTGTATCTGGTAGTCTACTATATCTGTAATATATCTAGTAGTCTACTATGTCTGTAATAAATCTGGTAGTCTACTATATCTGTAATATATCTAGTAGTCTACTATGTCTGTAATATATCTGGTAGTCTACTATATATGTATTGTATCTGGTAGTCTACTATATATGTATTGTATCTGGTAGTCTACTATATCTGTAATATATCTAGTAGTCTACTATATCTGTAATATATCTGGTAGTCTACTATATCTGTAATATATCTGGTAGTCTACTATATCTGTAATATATCTGGTAGTCTACTATATCTTTAATATATCTGGTAGTCTACTATATCTGTAATATATCTGGTAGTCTACTATATCTCTAATATATCTCGTAGTCTAGTATATCTTTAATATATCAGGTAGTCTACTATATCTGTAATATATCTGGTAGTCTTCTATATCTAAAATATATCTGGTAGTCTACTATATCTTTAATATATCTGGTAGTCTACTATATCTGTAATATATCTGGTAGTCTACTATATCTGTAATATATCTGGTAGTCTACTATATCTGTAATATATCTGGTAGTCTAATATATCTGTAATATATCTGGTAGTCTACTATATCTGTAATATATCTGGTAGTCTACTATATATGTAATATATCTAGTAGTCTACTATATATGTATTGTATCTGGTAGTCTACTATATCTGTAATATATCTGGTAGTCTACTATATATGTAATATATCTAGTAGTCTACTATATAATGTATTGTATCTGGTAGTCTACTATATCTGTAATATATCTAGTTGTCTACTATATATGTATTGTATCTGTTAGTCTACTATATATGTAATATATCTAGTCGTTTACTATATATGTATTGTATCTGGTAGTCTACTATATCTGTAATATATCTAGTAGTCTACTATATATGTATTGTATCTGGTAGTCTACTATATCTGTAATATATCTAGTAGTTTACTTAATATGTATTGTATCTAGTAGTCTACTACATATGTATTGTATCTTGTAGTCTACTATATCTGTAATATATCTGGTAGTCTACTATATCTGTAATATATCTGGTAGTCTACTATATATGTAATATATCTAGTAGTCTACTATATATGTATTGTATCTGGTAGTCTACTATATCTGTAATATATCTGGTAGTCTACTATATCTGTAATATATCTGGTAGTCTACTATATCTTTAATATATCTGGTAGTCTACTATATCTGTAATATATCTGGTAGTCTACTATATCTGTAATATATCTGGTAGTCTACTATATCTGTAATATATCTGGTAGTCTACTATATATGTATTGTATATGGTAGTCCACTATATCTGTAATATATCTAGTAGTTTACTATATATGTATTGTATCTGGTAGTCTACTATGTCTGTAATATATCTGTTAGTCTACTATATATGTAATATATCTAGTAGTCTACTATATATGTATTGTATCTGGTAGTCTACTATATCTGTAATATATCTAGTAGTCTACTATATATGTATTGTATCTGGTAGTCTACTATATCTGTAATATATCTGTTAGTCTACTATATATGTAATATATCTAGTAGTCTACTATATATTTATTGTATCTGGTAGTCTACTATATCTGTAATATATCTAGTAGTCTACTATATATGTATTGTATCTGGTAGTCTACTATATATGTAATATATCTGTTTACTATATTGTATATCTGGTAGTCTACTATATCTGTAATATATCTAGTAGTCTACTATATATGTATTGTATCTGGTAGTCTACTATATCTGTAATATATCTAGTAGTCTACTAAATATGTATTGTATCTAGTAGTCTACTACATATGTATTGTATCTGGTAGTCTACAATATCTGTAATATATCTAGTATACTATATATGTATTGTATCTGTAGTCTACTATACTGTAATATATCTAGTAGTCTACTATATCTTATATATCTGTAGTTCACTATATCTTTAATATATCTGTAGTCTACTATATCTGTAATATATCTGGTAGTCTCCTATATATGTATATCTAGTAGTCTACTATATATGTATTGTATCTGGTAGTCTACTATCTGTAATATATCTAGTAATATTGTATCTGGTAGTCTACTATATCTGTATATATATCTGTAGTAGTATCTGGTAGTCTACTTATATCTATATCTTTAATATATCTGGTAGTCTACTATATCTGTAATATATGGTAGTCTACTATATCTTTAATATATCTGGTAGTCTACTATATCTGTAATATATCTGGTAGTCTACTATATCTTTAATATATATGGAAGTCTACTATATCTTTAATATATCTGGTAGTCTACTATATCTTTAATATATCTGGTAGTCTACTATAGTCTGGTACTAATATATATGTAATATATGTAATATATCTGGTAGTCTACTATATCTGTAATATATCTGGTAGTCTTTAATATCTGGTAGTTCACTATATATGTAATATATCTGGTAGTCTCCTATATTCAATATATCTGAAGTCTACTATATCTTTAAATATCTGGTAGTCTACTATATCTTTAATATATCTGGTAGTCTACTATATCTGTAATATATCCGGTAGTCTACTATATCTGTAATATATCTGGTAGTCTACTATATCTTTAATATATCTGGTAGTCTACTATATCTTTAATATATCTGGTAGTCTACTATATCTGTAATATATCTGGTAGTCTACTATATCTGTAATATATCTGGTAGTCTACTATATCTTTAATATATCTGGTAGTCTACTATATGTAATATATCTGGTAGTCTACTATATCTGTAATATATCTGTAGTCTACTATATCTGTAATATATCTGGTAGTCTACTATATCTTTAATATATCTGGTAGTCTACTATATCTTTAATATATCTGGTAGTCTACTATATCTGTAATATATCTGGTAGTCTATATATCTGTAATATATCTGGTAGTCTACTATATCTGTAATATATCTGGTAGTCTACTATATCTTAATATATCTTGTAGTCTACTATAATAATATATCTGGTAGTCTACTATATCTGTATATATCTGGTAGTACTAATATATATCTGTAATATATCTGGTAGTCCACTATATCTGTAATATATCTGGTAGTCTACTATATATGTAATTGTATCTGGTAGTCTACTATATCTGTAATATATCTGGTAGTCTACTATATATGTAATATATCTAGTAGTCTACTATATATATGTATCTGGTAGTCTACTATATCTGTTAATATATCTGGTAGTCTACTAAATATGTATTGTATCTAGTAGTCTACTTAATATATCTGGTAGTCTACTATATATGTAATATATCTGGTAGTCTACTATATCTGTATATATATCTGGTAGTCTACTATATCTTTAATATATCTGGTAGTCTACTATATCTTTAATATATCTGGTAGTCTACTATATCTTTAATATATCTGGTAGTCTACTATATCTGTAATATATCTGGTAGTCTACTATATCTTAATATATCTGGTAGTCTACTATATCTGTAATATATCTGGTAGTCTACTATATCTGTAATATATCTAGTAGTCTACTATATCTGTAATATATCTGGTAGTCTACTATATCTGTAATATATCTGGTAGTCTACTATATATGTATTTATCTGGTAGTCTACTATATCTGTAATATATATAGTCTACTATATCTGTAATATATCTGGTAGTCTACTATATCTGTAATATATCTGGTAGTCTAGTATCTTAATATATCTGTAGTCTATATATGGTAGTCTACTATATCTGTAATATATCTGGTAGTCTACTATATCTGTAATATATCTGGTAGTCTACTATATCTGTAATATATCTGGTAGTCTACTATATCTTAATATATCTGGTAGTCTACTATATCTTTATATCTGGTAGTCTACTATATCTGTAATATATCTGGTAGTCTACTATATATCTGTGTAATATATCTGGTAGTCTACTATATCTGTAATATATCTGGTAGTCTACTATATCTGTAATATATCTGGTCTATATCTAGTGTAATAATATCTGGTAGTCTACTATATATTTATCTGTTATATCTGGTAGTCTACTATATCTGTAATATATCTAGTAGTCTACTATATATGTATGTATCTGGTAGTCTACTATATCTGTAATATATCTGGTAGTCTACTATATCTGTAATATCTAGTAGTCTACTTATATGTATTGTATCTGGTAGTCTCCTATACTATATATCTGGTGTATTATCTATAATATATCTACTTAGTCTACTATATCTGTAATATATCTGGTGTCTACTATATCTGTAATATATCTGGTAGTCTCTTTGTATTGTATCTATATATCTGGTAGTCTACTATATCTTTAATATATCTGGTAGTCTATCTGGTATAGCTTACTATATATCTGGTATCTACTATATATATCTGGTAGTCTACTATATATGTAATATATCTAGTAGTCTACTATATATGTATTGTATCTGGTAGTCTACTATATCGTAATATATCTGGTAGTCTACTATATCTGTAATATATCTGGTAGTCTACTATATCTTTAATATATCTAGTAGTCTACTATATTTTTAATATATCTGGTAGTCTACTATATATGTAATTTATCTGGTAGTCTACTATATCTTTAATATATATGGAAGTCTACTATCTTTAATATATCTCCGGTAGTCAATATATCTGTAATATATCTGGTAGTCTACTATATCTGTAATATATCTGGTAGTCTACTATATCTGTAATATATCTGGTAGTCTACTATATCTTTAATATATCTGATAGTCTACTATATCTGAAATATAACTGGTAGTCTGCTATATCTGTAATATATCTGGTAGTCTACTATATCTGTAATATATCTGGTAGTCTACTATATCTTTAATATATCTGGTAGTCTACTATATATGTAATATATCTGGTAGTCTACTATATATGTAATATATCTGGAAGTCTACTATATCTGTAATATATCTGGTAGTCCATTATATATGTAATATATCTGGTAGTCTACTATATCTGTAATATATCTGGTAGTCTACTATATCTGTATTATATCTGGTAGTCTACTATATCTTTAATATATCTGGTAGTCACTATATATGTAATATATCTGGTAGTCTACTATATCTGTAATATATCTGGTAGTCTACTATATCTTTAATATATATGGAAGTCTACTATATCTTTAATATATCTGGTAGTCTACTATATCTTTAATATATCTGGTAGTCACATATATAATATATCTGGTAGTCTACTATATCTGTAATATATCTGGTAGTCTACTATATCTTTAATATATATGGAAGTCTACTATATCTTTAATATATCTGGTAGTCTACTATATCTTTAATATATCTGGTAGTCTACTATATCTTTAATATATCTGGTGAGTCTACTATATCTTTAATATATCTGGTAGTCTACTTTATATCTTATCTGTAATATATCTGGTAGTCTACTATACTATATCTCTTAATATATCTGTAGTAGTCTACTATATCTTTATATAATATATCTGGTAGTCTTATCTGTATATCTGTAATATATCTGGTAGTCTACTATATATATCTTCAGTAATATATATATCTAGAATGCATTATATCTTATATATCTTGTTAATCTATCTGTAGTCTACTTTCTAATTTCTGGCTCTTATCTTTATTCTGGTGTTCTATATCTTAATATATCTGGTAGTCTACTTATTTTATATATCTGGCTCTTATCTTTTCTGGTAGTCTATCTGTAATATCTAGTCTCTAATGTATATATCTAGTCTCTTTAATACTGTAGTCTCTTAATATTATGTACTATATTATTGTATTAGTGTCTTCATTCAGCTGTATTCTTAATTTTGTAGTCTTTTGTCTAGTAGTCTACTATATCTGTATTTCTTGACACTTTCGTAACTGTATCTCTATCTTTTTATCTGGTAGTCTACTATATCTGTACTGGTGCTTTTATATCTGGATTCTATAGTCTGGAGCTTTGTAATTTCTGGTAGTCTCTTCTGTATTTGGTATATATCTGGTAAGTCACTATATCGTAATATATCTGGTAGTCTACTATATCTGTAATCTTATATCTGGTAGTCTACTATATCTCTCTAATATATCTGGTAGTCTACTATATCTTTAATATATCTGGTAGTCTACTATTATATATTGGTAGTCTCTTTCTTTTAATATATCTTAGTAATATATCGTATCACTATATCTGTAATATATCTGGTAGTCTACTATATCTGGTTCTACAATATATCTGGTGTCTCTTATCTTTTCTGGTGTCTCGTATATCCCTCCTTACATATATATGGAAGTCTACTATATCTGTAATATATCTGGTAGTCTACTATATCTTTAATATATTTCTGGTAGTCTACTATATCTTTAATATCTGGTAGTCTCTATATCTTATTTCTGGTAGTTACTTCGTAATATACTGGTAGTCTACTTATCTAATATATCTGCTAATATATCTGGTAGTCTACTATATTTAATATATCTGGTAGTTCTTACTATATCTGTAGTCTGTATCTGTATAGTCTGGTAGTCTCTATATATGCCAATATATCAGTAGTCTACTATCTGTAGTCTATCTAGTAGTCTGCTTTTTATATAGCTACTTTTGTATCTGTAGTCTACTTAATATCTTAAATATATATCTGGTAGTCTACTTATCTGTAATAATATATCTGGTAGTCTACTTATCTGTATTATATCTGGTAGTCTACTATATCTTTATATATCTGGTAGTCTACTATATATGTAATATATTGGTAGTCTACTATATCTGTAATATATCTGGTAGTCTACTATATCTGTAATATATCTGGTAGTCTACTATATCTTTAATATATCTGGTAGTCTACTATATATTTGTAATATATCTGGTAGTCTACTATATCTGTAATATATCTGGTAGTCTACTATATCTTTATATATATGTAGTCTACTATATCTTAATATATCTGGTAGTCTACTATATCTCTTAATAGCATCTGGTAGTCTACTATATATCTGGTGTAATATATCTGGTAGTCTACCTATATCTGGTTCTCTTAATATATCTGTAGTCTATATCTTATTCTTGTAGTCTACTTTCTTATTATCTGGTAGTCTACTTATATCTAATATAATGGTGTCTCTTTTTTTTCTGGGTCTACTATCTGTAATATATCTAGTTCTCTTTTCTTAGCTACTATATCTGTAATATATTGGTGTTCTGTATATAGTCTACTATATCTCGTTAATATATCTGGTAGTTACTTTCGTAATTCTGGTGTCTATTTGTATATTATTTCTTTTTATCTGTGCTTATTATCTGGTAGTCTACTATTCTTTTCTGTAATATATCTGGTAGTGCTACTATATCTTTTCGGTGTCTACTTTCTTATATATCTGGTAGTCTACTTATCTTATATATCTGGTGCTCTTATCTTTATTATCTGTAGTCTCTATATCGTAATTCTAGTAGCTCTTTTAATATATCTGTAGTACATTAGTAGACTGACTTTTATTCGTAGTCTACTTATATGTAGACTTTCTTTCAGTACTGTCTCTTGTGCTACTTTTATTTGGTAGTCTCTTATTTTTTGTGTCTCTTTCTTTTTTCTGGTAGTCTCTTTCTGTAATATTCTGGTAGTCTACTTTTTAATATATCTGTAGCTCTTCTGAATTTCTGTAGTCTTATATATCTGTAATTTTGGTAGTTCTTCTTTTCTGGTAGCTTTTCGATATATCTAGCTATATCTTATAATCTTTCCGTATAATCTGGTAGTCTACTATTTTTCTGGTGTCTCTTATATATTTCGTGCTCTTATCTGTAATTTCTGTGTCTACTATATCTTTTCTGGTAGCTCTTATCTATTGTTCTACTTTCTGATATATCGTGTCTTAACTAATTTTGTATATCTGGTAGTCTACTATATCTGGTAGTAATATATCTGGTAGTCTACTATATCTGTAATATATCTGGTAGTCTACTATATCTTGTAATATATCTGGTAGTCTACTATATTGTTTAATATATCTGTATCTGTAGTCTACTATATCTTGTATTTATCTGGTAGTCTACTATATCTTTAATATAATATCTGAAGTCTACTATATCTTTAGCTATATCTGGTAGTCTACTATATCTGTAATATATCTGGTAGTCTACTATATCTGTAATATATCTGGTAGTCTACTATATCTGTAATATATCTGTAGTCTACTATATCTTTAATATATCTGGTAGTCTACTATATCTGTAATATATCTGGTAGTCTCTATATCTTAATATATCTGGTAGTCTACTATATCTGTAATATATCTGGTAGTCTAACTATATCTTTAATATATCTGGTAGTCTACTATATATGTAATATATCTGGTAGTCTACTATATATGTAATATATCTGGAAGTCTACTATATCTGTAATATATCTGGTAGTCCATTTTATATGTAATATATCTGGTAGTCTACTATATCTGTAATATATCTGGTAGTCTACTATATCTATATTATATCTGGTAGTCTACTATATCTTTAATATATCTGGTAGTCACTATATATGTAATATATCTGGTAGTCTACTATATCTGTAATATATCTGGTAGTCTACTATATCTTTAATATATCTGGTAGTCTACTATATCTTTAATATATCTGGTAGTCTACTATATATGTAATATATCTGGTAGTCTACTATATCTGTAATATATCTGGTAGTCTACTATATCTTTAATATATCTGGTAGTCTACTATATCTTTAATATATCTGGTAGTCTACTATATCTTTAATATATCTGGTAGTCTACTATATCTTTAATATATCTGGTAGTCTACTATATCTTTAATATATCTGGTAGTCTACTATATCTTTAATATATCTGGTAGTCTACTATATCTGTAATATATCTGGTAGTCTACTATATCTGTAATATATCTGGTAGTCTACTATATCTGTAATATATCTGGTAGTCTACTATATCTTTAATATATCTGGTAGTCTACTATATATGTAATATATCTGGTAGTCTACTATATATTTATTTTATCTGGTAGTCTACTATATCTGTAATATATCTGGTAGTCTACTATATATGTAATATATCTGGTAGTCTACTATATCTGTAATATATCTGGTAGTCTACTATATCTGTAATATATCTGGTAGTCTACTATATCTTTAATATATCTGGTAGTCACTATATATGTAATATATCTGGTAGTCTACTATATCTGTAATATATCTGTAGTCTACTATATCTTTAATATATATGGAAGTCTACTATATCTTTAATATATCTGGTAGTCTACTATATCTTTAATATATCTAGTAGTCACTATATATGTAATATATCTGGTAGTCTACTATATCTGTAATATATCTGTAGTCTGCTATATCTTTAATATATGGAAGTCTACTATATCTTTAATATATCTGGTAGTCTACTATATCTTTAATATATCTGGTAGTCTACTATATCTTTAATATATCTGGTAGTCTACTATATCTTTAATATATCTGGTAGTCTACTATATCTGTAATATATCTGGTAGTCTACTATATATGTATATATCTAGTAGTCTATATATATCTGTTAGTCTACTATATATCAATATATCCAGTAGTCTACTATATATGTAGTATCTAGTAGTCTACTTTTATATATGCATTGTATCTGGTAGTCTACTATATCTTAAATATATCTGTTAGTCTACTTTATATGTATATGTCTAGTAGTCTACTATATCTGTAATATATCTTGTATTCTACTATATCTGTAATATATCTGGTAGTCTCTATCTTTAATATATCTGGTAGTCTACTATATCTTTATATCTGGTAGTCTACTATATCTATTTATCTGGTAGTCTACTATATATATCTGGTAGTCTACTATATATGTAATATATCTGGTAGTCTACTATATCTGTAATATATCTGGTAGTCTAATATATATCTGTAATATATCTGGTAGTCTACTATATCTGTAATAAATCTGGTAGTCTAATATATCTGTAATATATCTGGTAGTCTACTATATCTTTAATATATCTGGTAGTCTAATATATATCTGTAATATATCTGGTAGTCTACTATATCTGTAATATATCTGGTAGTCTACTATATCTTTAATACATCTGGTAATATATCTGGTAGTCTCCTATATCTGTAATATATCTGGTAGTCTACTATATCTTTAATATATCTGGTAGTCTACTATATCTTTAATATATCTGGTAGTCTACTATATCTGTAATATATCTGGTAGTCTACTATATCTGTAATATATCTAGTAGTCTACTATATCTGTAATATATCTGGTAGTCTACTATATCTGTAATATATCTGGTAGTCTACTAATATCTGTAATATATCTAGTAGTCTACTATATATGTAATATATCTAGTAGTCTACTATATATGTAATATATCTAGTAGTCTACTAATTTATCTTTACTATATATATCTGGAAGTCTACTATATCTTTAATATATCTGGTAGTCTACTATATCTGTAATATATCTGATAGTCTACTATATCTGTATTATATCTGGTAGTCTACTATATCTGTAATATATCTGGTAGTCTACTAAATATTAATATATCTGGTAGTCTACTATATCTGTAATATATCTTATAGTCTACTATATCTGTAATATATCTGGTAGTCTACTATATCTGTATTATATCTGGTAGTGTACAATATATGTATTGTATAGTAGTCACTATATCTGTAATATATCTAGTAGTTTACTATATATGTATTATATCTGGTAGTCTACTATATCTGTAATATATCTGTTAGTCTACTATATGATTAATATATCTAGTAGTCTACTATATATTTATTGTATCTGGTAGTCTACTATATCTGTAATATATCTAGTTAGTCTACTAAATATGTATTGTATCTAGTAGTCTACTACATATGTATTGTATCTGGTAGTCTACAATATCTGTAATATATCTAGTAGTCTACTATATATATGTATTGTATCTGTAGTCTACTATATGTGTATTATCTGTAGTCTACTATATATGTATTGTATCAGTAGTCTAATATATCTTTAATATATCTGGTAGTCTACTGTCTACTTTAATATCTGTATCTAGTCATCTGTAATATATCTAATAGTCTCCTATATATATGTAATATATCTAGTAGTCTACTATATATGTATAGTATCTGGTAGTCTACTTATCTGTAATATATCTGTTAGTCTACTATCTATGTAATATATCAATAGTCTACTATATATGTATCTGGTAGTCTACTGTATCTGTAGTTGTCTACTATATCTGTAATATATCTGTTAGTCTCTATATATGTAATATATCTAGTCGTTTATATATGTATTGTATCTGGTAGTCTACTATATCTGTAATATATTCTAGTAGTCTACTATATATATATATCTGGTAGTCTACTATATCTGTTTATCTAGTAGTCTACTATATATGTATTGTATCTGGTAGTCTACTATATCTGTAATATATAGTAGTCTACTATATGTATTGTATCTGGTATCTGGTATCCATTAGTCTCTACTATATCTAGTAGTTACTTACTATATATGCATTGTATCTGGTAGTCTACTATATCTTATATATATGTAATATGTCTAGTAGTCTACTATATCTGTAATATATCTTGTATTCTACTATATCTGTAATATATCTGGTACTATATCTTTAATATATCTGGTAGTCTACTATATCTGTAATATATCTGGTAGTCTAATATATCTGTAATATATCTGGTAGTCTACTATATCTGTAATATATCTGGTAGTCTAATATATCTGTAATATATCTGGTAGTCTACTATATCTGTAATATATCTGGTAGTCTACTAATATATCTGGTAGTCTACTATATATGTAATATATCTGGTGTAATATATCTGGTAGTCTACTATATCTTTAATATATCTGGTAGTCTACTATATCTTTAATATATCTGGTTGTCTACTATATCTGTAATATATCCGGTAGTCTACTATATCTGTAATATATCTGGTAGTCTACTATATCTTTAATATATCTGGTAGTCTACTATATCTTTAATATATCTGGTAGTCTACTATATCTGTAATATATCTGGTAGTCTACTATATCTGTAATATATCTGGTAGTCTACTATATCTTTAATATATCTGGTAGTCTACTATATATGTAATTTATCTGGTAGTCTACTATATCTGTAATATATCTAGTAGTCTACTATATCTTTAATATATATGGAAGTCTACTATATCTTTAATATATCTGGTAGTCTACTATATCTGTAATATATCTGGTAGTCTACTATATCTGTAATATATCTGGTAGTCTACTATATCTGTAATATATCTGGTAGTCTACTATATCATTAATATATCTGGTAGTCTACTATATCTGTAATATATCTTGTAGTCTACTATATCTGTAATATATCTGGTAGTCTACTATATCTGTATTATATCTGGTAGTGTACAATATATGTATTGTATCTGGTAGTCCACTATATCTGTAATATATCTAGTAGTTTACTATATATGTATTGTATCTGGTAGTCTACTATGTCTGTAATATATCTGTTAGTCTACTATATATGTAATATATCTAGTAGTCTACTATATATTTATTGTATCTGGTAGTCTACTATATCTGTAATATATCTAGTAGTCTACTAAATATGTATTGTATCTAGTAGTCTACTACATATGTATTGTATCTGGTAGTCTACAATATCTGTAATATATCTAGTAGTCTACTTTATATGTATTGTATATTGTAGTCTACTATATATGTATTGTATCTAGTAGTCTACTATATGTGTATTGTATCTGGTAGTCTACTATATCTGTAATATATCTGGTAGTCTACTATATCTTTAATATATCTGGTAGTCTACTATATCTTTAATATATCTGGTAGTCTACTACATCTGTAATATATCTGGTAGTCTCCTATATATGTAATATATCTAGTAGTCTACTATATATGTATTGTATCTGGTAGTCTACTATATCTGTAATATATCTGTTAGTCTACTATATATGTAATATATCTAATAGTCTACTATATATTTATTGTATCTGGTAGTCTACTATATCTGTAATATATCTAGTTGTCTACTATATATGTATTGTATCTGTTAGTCTACTATATATGTAATATATCTAGTCGTTTACTATATATGTATTGTATCTGGTAGTCTACTATATCTGTTATATATCTAGTAGTCTACTATATATGTATTGTATCTGGTAGTCTACTATATCTGTAATATATCTAGTAGTCTACTATATATGTATTGTATCTGGTAGTCTACTATGTCTGTAATATATCTGTTAGTCTACTATATATGCAATATATCCAGTAGTCTACTATATATGTATTGTATCTAGTAGTCTACTTACTATATATGCATTGTATCTGGTAGTCTACTATATCTTAAATATATCTGTTAGTCTACTTTATATGTAATATGTCTAGTAGTCTACTATATCTGTAATATATCTTGTATTCTACTATATCTGTAATATATCTGGTAGTCTACTATATCTTTAATATATCTGGTAGTCTACTATATCTTTATATATCTGGTAGTCTACTATATCTTTAATTTATCTGGTAGTCTACTATATCTGTAATATATCTAGTAGTCTACTTTATATGTATTGTATCTTGTAGTCTACTATATATGTATTGTATCTAGTAGTCTACTATATATGTATTGTATGTGGTAGTCTACTATATCTGTAATATATCTGGTAGTCTACTATATCTTTAATATATCTGGTAGTCTACTATATCTTTAATATATCTGGTAGTCTACTATATCTTTAATATATCTGGTAGTCTACTATATCTGTAATATATCTGGTAGTCTCCTATATATGTAATATATCTAGTAGTCTACTATATATGTATTGTATCTGGTAGTCTACTATATCTGTAATATATCTAGTAGTCTACTATATATGTATTGTATCTGGTAGTCTACTATGTCTGTAATATATCTGTTAGTCTACTATATATGCAATATATCCAGTAGTCTACTATATATGTATTGTATCTAGTAGTCTACTTACTATATATGCATTGTATCTGGTAGTCTACTATATCTTAAATATATCTGTTAGTCTACTTTATATGTAATATGTCTAGTAGTCTACTATATCTGTAATATATCTTGTATTCTACTATATCTGTAATATATCTGGTAGTCTACTATATCTTTAATATATCTGGTAGTCTACTATATCTTTAATATATCTGGTAGTCTACTATATATGTAATTTATCTGGTAGTCTACTATATCTGTAATATATCTGGTAGTCTACTATATCTTTAATATATATGGAAGTCTACTATATCTTTAATATATCTGGTAGTCTACTATATCTTTAATATATCTGGTAGTCTACTATATCTTTAATATATCTGGTAGTCTACTATATCTTTAATATTTCTGGTAGTCTACTATATCTTTAATATATGTGGTAGTCTACTATATCTGTAATATATCTGGTAGTCTACTATATCTTTAATATATCTGGTAGTCTACTATATCTGTAATATATCTGGTAGTCTACTATATCTTTAATATATCTGGTAGTCTACTATATCTTTAATATATCTGGTATTCGACTATATCTTTAATATATCTGGTAGTCTACTATATCTGTAATATATCTGGTAGTCTAATATATCTGAAATATACCTGGTAGTCTACTATATCTTTAATATATCTGGTAGTCTACTATATCTGTAATATATCTGGAAGTCTATAGCGCGCACCCCCCTCCCAATCACCTCGACGTGTGTTCTTGAGTTCAGTTGCAATCTTGTAGACATTATATATATGAATATATATGTTTGTATTTGTTATATTATATGTTAGTTTACATGCGAGTGTAAGCAATAATGAATATGTGTATGTACAAATAATCAACAAATACATGCATTTCCAACATGTGTATATGCAAAAATCAACAAATGCATACATCAACAATATGTAGGTTAAATGTCATTCAGAGAATTAACTGATAATTCATTATATGACGTCACTATTTTTTTATTCATCCATTCCCCCAGATCGTCACTTGTCCATTTTTACAGACTCGGTCTGGACAGTAAAACATACGTGAATGACCGGAAGTGGCCGATGTACACAATGTCGGACATTCGTTTCAAACTCAGTCACCACAACCAGACAATGGATATGGTCAAGATGGACATTGAGAGCTCAGAGTGGAGTGCCATACCGGAAATGGCCGCGTCCGGACAGCTGGACAGGGTGCGACAGCTTCTGGTGGAATACCATGTGTCGGCGAGACCCGACCGCCGGCTACTTCTGTCACAGCTCAGGGTTTAGAAAATTTTACGCTCATAAAAATATTTATTGCAGCAGTAAGATTGAAGGGTTTCCCGTGATAAGAACACATTGCTACGAAGTTCATTATTTAAAGAGATGATTGGGCTTGGGCTGCTAGTAGAGAAGAAGGATATTCGGAATGTGAGTGTTGTATAATCTTTGTCTAGTATTCTATATTCAATGATGTTAGTTTAGTATTCTATATTCAATGCTGTTAGTCTCGTATTCTATATTCAATGCTGTTAGTCTAGTATTCTATATTCAATGCTGTTAGTTTAGTATTCTATATTCAATGCTGTTAGTTTAGTATTCTATATTCAATACTGTTCGTCTAGTATTCTATATTCAATGCTGTTAGTTTAGTATTCTTTCTTCAATGCTGTTAGTCTAGTATTCTATATTCAATGCTGTTAGTCTAGTATTCTATATTTAATGCTGTTAGGTTAGTATTCTATATTCAATGCTGTTAGTTTAGTATTATATATTCAATGATGTTAGTCTAGTATTCTATATTCAATGATGTTAGTTTAGTATTCTATATTCAATGATGTTAGTCTAGTATTCTATATTCAATGCTGTTAGTTTAGTATTCTATATTCAATGCTGTTAGTCTAGTATTCTATATTCAATGCTGTTAGGTTAGTATTCTATATTCAATGGTGTTAGTTTAGTATTCTATATTCAATGCTGTTAGTCTAGTATTCTATATTCAATGATGTTAGTTTAGTATTCTATATTCAATGCTGTTAGTTTATTATTCTATATTCAATGCTGTTAGTCTAGTATTCTATATTCAATGCTGTTAGTTTAGTATTCTATATTCAATGCTATTAGTTTAGTATTCTATATATTCAATGCTGTTAGTCTAGTATTCCAATTCAATGCTGTTAGTCTATTATTCTATATTCAATGCTGTTAATCTAGTATTCTATATTCAATGCTGTTAGTCTAGTATTCTATATTCAATTCTGTTAGTCTAGTATTCTAATTCAATACTGTTAGTTTAGTATTCTATATTCAATGCTGTTAGTTTAGTATTCCATATTCAATGATGTTAGTCTAGTATTCTATATTCAATACTGTTCAGTAAAAACGTTACATTCTTTGTAAATGTGTTTCCTTTACCTTTAAAAAATGTGTATAGTTTTTTTTATTGTCATTATAAATACTGAGCATGTATGTCTATATTTTCATCATAAAAGGTTTTGCTGTAATCGAGTGTAATATTTTATTTACAATATTATTTACAAATAATTGAAATGTTTATCACAATTTCAATTTACCTAATGTAGTAATCAATTTTTTTTTTAGTTTATCGAAAGCTGCAAGTAAATTTAAAATTGTTAACCATGTTTGAAAGATTGTATGTTTTATTTATTCAGGCTATATTGTTAAGTTACTTATTTCAAAATTAACCCACGCCTGTTATTGTTATTTGTTGTTTAGTATTAAAATGTTCCTGGCCTTGACATTGTTGAAGAATTATTAAAATTTAATGGCGGCTCATAGTTTGAAATGCACACAGTTCCATTTAAAGTTTTAAAATATTTCTTTTTCTAAAACTGTTAATGTTAGGACATTTAGTTGGAGAATTACAAGATAAGTATACAGACAGAATGAAAGAAAAAGTGTTCATTATTTGGAGTGTTTTTGATAATATACATATAAATCCCGAATGTTTCGACCTGCGTATAGTTTGACGATAAGACGAGTCAGCCTCTGATGTTTTGACGAAGACGAGTCAGCCTCTGATGGTTTGACGATAAGACGAGTCAGCCTCTGATGGTTTGACGATAAGACGAGTCAGCCTCTGATGGTTTGACGATAAGACGAGTCAGCCTCTGATGTTTTACGCCTTTTATCAAAGTAAAACATGGTACATTGTGTGGTCTAATTGACCGGTTCAATTTTATAACATACTGTATTTCTTGTTATATTGATTGAATGACCATCAAGCGAAATTGATTCAAAAACACTTTGCATTCAAAATAAACTAAGTCGATAACAATAATTTCTACTGGAACCGTCTGAGATTAGTAAATAGTAATCAACTTAGATGTAGTTACTTTAATATACTTACGTACTAATTGCTATGTGGCAATTGTTTTTTTTTTTTGTATAGAAACTTGAACACTTTCCGCTTAAATTAATTAAGAGTAGGCCTAGTTAAATAAATATATATATATATATATATATATATATCTCTATACTTATAAGACGCATTTGTTGTCTGTCTGTCTGTCTGTCTTTCTGTCTGTTCCCTTATAACTCAAGATCCAGACAAACAAATAACGTGAAATTTGTTACACATACACATAATTACATGGGGAAGGTTATAGGACAGGTTTCGTTTCATCTCGATGGGTAGTTTAATTGTAATTAATTTTTTTTTTATTTTAGTATTTTACTATATTAAAGTAATCTCGACGGCGCCATAAATAAAATTCCTCTGTGACGTCATTTCCCGATGATCGAATAGAACTTGCGCGCTGGTGCTGTATTGTGCCTTTGTGATGCGAAGAATTGTTGATGTTTTTTCATGCTCTCTGATTTGTACAGTTTGATGAAGGTAAAGGAATGAAGAAGAATTTCAGAAGTGTGAAGCCATAATAATAAGTATATATATATATAGAGAGAGAGAGAGGGGGGGAGGGAGAGAGATAAAGAGAGAGAGAGATAAAGAGAGAGAGGGCGCAGGGGGAGAGAGAGGAAAGGAGGGTAGGAGGGAGGGAGGGAGGGGGAGAGAGGAGGGAGGGGGATGGACAGGGGGGAAAAAGGAGGGGGAGAGAGGGAGATGGGAGAGGGAGCAGGGGGAGAGGGAGAGAGAAAGGGAGGGAGAGAGAAGGTGGGAGAGAGGGAGGCAGAGAGATAAAGAGTGAGGGGGGCAGGGAGGGAGAGAGAGGGAGGGAGGAAGGGTGAGAAAGGGGGAGGGAGAGAGAGGTGAAAAGGGGAGGGAGGGAGAAAGGAGGGAGAGAGGGGTTAGGGAGGGAGAGAGAGGGGAGGGAAGGAGAGAGGGAGAGGATGGAGAAATGGGAGGAAGAGATAAAGAGAAAGAGGGGGCAGGGAGGGAGAGAGAGGGAAGGAGGAGGGAGGAGGATGGACGGGGGGAGAGAAGGAGGTGGAGAGGGGAGAGAGGGAGATGGGAGAGGGACGGAGAGAGAAGGGAGAGTGGGTGGGAGAGGGAGGGAGGGAAATGGAGAGAGGGGAGGGAGGGAGAGAGAGAGGAAGGGAGAGAGGAAGTAGGGAGAAAACAGAAGGTAAACAGAAAACCTTATTTTAAACCCGGGCAAAGCCGGGTACTTGCAACTAGTATATATATATATACTTATAAGACGCATTTGTTGTCTGTCTTTCTGTCTGTCTGTTTGTTCCCTTATAACTCAAGATCCAGACAAACAAATAACGTGAAATTTGTTACACATACACATAGTTACATAGGACAGGTTTCGTTTCATCTCGATGGGTAGTTTAATTGTAATTAATTTTTTTTTTATTTTAGTATTTTACTATATTAAAGTAATCTCGACGGCGCCATAAATAAAATTCCTCTGTGACGTCATTTCCCTATGATCGAATAGAACTTGCGCGCTGGTGCTGTATTGTGTCTTTGTGATGCAAAGAATTGTTGATGTTTTTTCATGCTCTCTGATGTGTACAGTTTGAGGAAGATAAAGGAATGAAGAAGGATTTTAGAAGAAGTGTGAAGCCATAATAATAAGAGAGAGAGAGAGAGAGAGGGGGGGGGGGAGGGAGAGAGAGATAAAGAAAGAGAAAGAGAGAGAGGGGGCAGGAGGAGAGAGAGGAAAGGAGGGAGGGAGGGGGGAGAGGAGGGAGGGGGGATGGACAGGGGGGAGAAAAGGAGGGAGATGGGAGAGGTAGCAGGGGGGAGAGGGAGCAGGGGGGAGAGGGAGAGAGAAAGGAAGGGAGGAGAGAGAGGGTGGGAGAGAGGGAGGGAGAGATATAAAGAGAGATGGGGGCAGGGAGGGAGTGAGAGGGATTGAAGGAGGGAGGAAGGGTGAGAGTGGGGGAGGGAGAGAGGTGAAAAGGGAAGGGAGGGAGAAAGGAGGGAGAGTGGGGTTAGGGAGGGAGAGAGGGAAGGGAAGGAGAGAGGGAGAGGATGGAAGAAATGGGAGGAAGAGATAAAGAGAAAGAGGGGGCAGGGAGGGAGAGAGAGGGAAGGAGGAGGGAGGGAGGGAGGATGGACGGTGGGAGAGAAGGAGGGGGAGAGGGGAGAGTGGGAGATGGGAGAGAGGGAGGGAGAGGGAGGGAGGGAAAGGGAGAGAGGGGGAGGGAGGGAGAGAGAGAGGAAGCGAGAGAGGGGGTAGGGAGAAAACAGAAGGTAAACAGGAAACCTTATTTTAAACCCGGGCAAAGCCGGGTACTTGCAACTAGTATATATATATATACTTATAAGACGCATTTGTTGTCTGTCTTTCTGTCTGTCTGTTTGTTCCCTTATAACTCAAGATCCAGACAAACAAATAACGTGAAATTTGTTACACATACACATAGTTACATAGGACAGGTTTCGTTTCATCTCGATGGGTAGTTTAATTGTAATTAATTTTTTTTTTATTTTAGTATTTTACTATATTAAAGTAATCTCGACGGCGCCATAAAAAAAATTCCTCTGTGACGTCATTTCCCGACGATACATTTTTAAAAGAGGGGTAACTTCCGGAAACTCCAATAGTAAACATGGTGAAATCAATAGTCATATCTATTTACCTATCGTTTTATGTATTCAGAAGATTAAAATTAAAGGCGCACTTTAATAAACCGAAATACGTTAATTAAAATGTTTCTGTGACATTATTAACATTATTAATACAATCTCAATGGGTAGTTTAATTGTAATTAATATTTTTAGTATTTTACTATTCAATGCACAGGGAATTCCCTGTATTCGCGCACCAAGTGAATGTGTAATTGAACAGACGGAGAAGAAAGGGTTAGGGACGGAAAAAAAAATATTGTTGTTGTTTTTTTTTTCATGCTGCAAGTACCCGGCTTTGGCCGGGATTAAAATTAGGTTTTCTGTTTATTTAAGAAGCGTAATTTGACGTTTAATTGTACAGAGAGAGGGAGGGGGAGAGAGATAAAGAGAGAGAGGGGGCAGGGAGGGAGAGGGAAGGAGGGGGCATGGAGGGGGAGGGAAGGAGGAGGGAAAGAGAGGGAGGGAGGGAGAGAGGTGGTAGGGAGGGAGATAAAGGGGGAGGGAGGGAGAGGGAGGGTTGGAGAGAGAAGGAGAGAGAAAGGGAGGGAAGAAGAGAGGGAGAGAGAGGATGGAAGAAATGGGAGGGAGTGAGAGATAAAGAGATAGAGGGGGCAGGGAGGGAGAGAGGGGGAGGAGGAATGGAGGAAGGTGGAGAGAGGGGGGACGGGGGTGAGAGAAGGAGGGAGGGAGATAGGGAGAGAGAGGGAGATGGGAGAGTTAGGGAGGGAAGTAGAAGGAGGGAGGGAGGGATAAAGGGAGGGAGGGAAAGAGAAAGGGAGAGAGGGGGTAGGAAGGGAGAGAGAGGGGAGGGAGGGAGAGAGAGGAAGGGAGAGAGGGGGGTAGGAAGAAAACAAAAGGTAAACAAAAAACTTGTTTTAAACCCGGGCAAAGCCGGGTACTTGCAACTAGTATATATATATACTTATAAGACGCATTTGTTGTCTGTCTGTCTGTGTGTCTGTCTGTCTGTCTGTTCCCTTATAACTCAAGATCCAGAAAACCAAATATCGTGAAATTTGTTACACATACACATAATTACATGGGGAAGGTTATAGGACATGTTTCGTTTCATCTCGATGGGTAGTTTAATTGTAATTAATTATTTTTATTTTAGTATTTTACTATATTAAAGTAATCTCGACGGCGCCATAAAAAAAAATTCCTCTGTGACGTCATTCCCCGACGATACATTTTTAAAAGAGGGGTAACTTCCGGAAACTCCAATAGTAAACATGGTGAAATCAATAGTCATATCTATTTACCTATCGTTTTATGTATTCAGAAGATTAAAATTAAAGGCGCACTTTAATAAACCGAAATACGTTAATTAAAATGTTTCTGTGACATTATTAACATTATTAATACAATCTCAATGGGTAGATTAATTGTAATTAATATTTTTAGTATTTTACTATTCAATGCACAGGGAATTCCCTGTATTCGCGCACCAAGTGAATGTGTAATTGAACGGACGGAGAAGAAAGGGTTAGGGACGGAAAAAAAAATATTGTTGTTGTTTTTTTCATGCTGCAAGTACCCGGCTTTGGCCGGGATTAAAATTAGGTTTTCTGTTTATTTAAGAAGCGTAATTTGACGTTTAATTGTACAGAGAGAGGGAGGGGGAGAGAGATAAAGAGAGAGAGGGGGCAGGGAGGAGAGGGAAGGAGGGGGCATGGAGGGGGAGGGAAGGAGGAGGGAAAGAGAGGGAGGGAGGGAGAGAGGTGGTAGGGAGGGAGATAAAGGGGGAGGGAGGGAGAGGGAGGGTTGGAGAGAGAGGGAGAGAGAAAGGGAGGGAAGGAAAGAGAAAGGAAGGTAGAGTAGGGAGGGAGATAGAGGGGAGGGAGAGAGAGATAAAGAGAGAGGGGTAAGGGAGGGAGAGAGAGGAAATGAGGGAGGGGGAGGGAGAGAGGAAGAGGGGGAGAGAGGGAGAGGGAGAGAGGGGGTAGAGAACGAGAGAAAGGGGAGGGAAGGAGAGAGGGAGAGAGAGGATGGAAGAAATGGGAGGGAGTGAGAGATAAAGAGATAGAGGGGGCAGGGAGGGAGAGAGGGGGAGGAGGAATGGAGGAAGGTGGAGAGAGGGGGGGACGGGGGTGAGAGAAGGAGGGAGGGAGATAGGGAGAGAGAGGGAGATGGGAGAGTTAGGGAGGGAAGTAGAGGGAGGGAGGGAGGGATAAAGGGAGGGAGGGAAAGAGAAAGGGGAGAGAGGGGGTAGGAAGGAGAGAGAGAGGGAGGGAGGGAGAGAGAGAGGAAGGGAGAGAGGGGGTAGGAAGAAAACAAAAGGTAAACAAAAAACTTATTTTAAACCCGGGCAAAGCCGGGTACTTGCAACTAGTATATATATATATATATATATATATATAGATATATATATATATATATATATATATATATGAGAGGAGGAAATGTAGCATGCACTATGAGTTGTATTTACCAACAGTTTATATACCAAATATATTCTAAACTATAATGAACTATTTTAATAAAAAGCAAAAACAATTCTATTTCAAATTAAAGGTGAAACTAAACGTTATGAAATAACGAATAAAACAATAACAAACGTTATTTAAGACAAAAAAATATTGGAAAAATCAACAGTATTGCATAGGAAAAAGCAACATTTACTGTAAATAGCATTATCAATTTAAAACATCATCTATGAAAAAAAAAGTTTAATTAGAATATTATACAGTTTATGGATGGCTGAGCAGTGTTGAGCTCAACTATCAGCCTCACGATCCCGGGCTGGATCACTGCCATCGTCATAGACGGGCCAACTTGACCGTGCTGTGACGTGACGATAGCTGTACTAGTAGACAACAACATTTTACATTATAACACAAAATAAGTTATCAGTAAAAGTACGACAACACATTGTACAATTTTAATGATAAGTTTATTCCTTTAAAATATGTTCAGTTCAGTCCAACAACATCCTCTCGGTGTTTTATATGAAAGAGAAAATATTGATACAGCTTTTATTTTAGTCATACATTTTTAAATAAATAAAAAAAAAACATTTTTTTGTATTACACAAAGAAATTAAAATTTAGAAAAAAACAGAATTTATAACGCATGCATGTCTAATTTGTTTTAAGAGATATTTTCAATTAATGATATAAAATCCAACAATTTAAATATCTCAAGTAGGTCTAATTTAAGAACAGATTCTTATCTAGGCCTTCGCCTAGTGGTTAAAGAAATATCAAGTCTCATAGAGTCACACATTCGCTGCAACGGTTATCTCAGAAAAGGAAAACTACTGGACAACAACTGTTGTCCAGTAGTTTTCGTTTTCTGAGATAACTACCTGGAATGAATACTTGAAACAACGTTAATTATTTAGCCAAAATGAAGAATATTACTTAAAAATTTAGAACAAAAACATGTTTAGACTGACATTAATGTTTAGACTGACATTATAAAGAATACTTGTGCTCCCCGCCCCTTCAAAAACCAATAACAATAGACTTAATTAAAAATTCCTTTACATGAAAACCCTATTAACAAAACTATTTAGTGTAAGTTTGTAATTTTCTTTTTCTAGCTTGTTTTGTGAACATTTATCTGTTTCACATTGCCTGTAATTATTTAGAAGTATGTTAGCCAGAAAGCTAGATGTTAATAAACATTTACAAAATTTTGCCCACAACTACTATCACCTAGATGTGAGAAATGGGTTTGAAGACATGTATGGAATAATTTTAATAAAACCTGCTTCTGGTTATTTTGTGCCAGGAAAAAATCTTCATACCCTTTGCTAATAAGTTTTTTAAACAATGAAAACTGAACAGTCAGTACATCAACTAAAACCTGAGTAGGCCATTGTAATCCGCCCCTACTAGATCATGTAAATATGAGTGAAATTGAGTTGAAAATGAAATATCTAGAGTTTTATCTATGACTAATTCTTTTGTACAAAAACCACACTTTATCCTATTTGAACTGCGCAACTTAAAAGCTATATAACCAGCAATAAAAAGTAATACTTTATTCTCTGACTCTGTTAAATCTGATTCTGTACATGTATCAATGAGATCAACACAATGATTGATACCAGTGGCGCAACTGGGGGGGGGGGCCTTGGGGGCATTTGCCCCCTCCGAAATAAAAAAAAATTAAAAGATTCGACCAAAATTTGTTTAAAATATAATACAAATATATAAATAATGTGATTTTTTTAATACAAGTGATTTTTTTGCCCCCCCCCCGAAAGTTTGGTCTAGTTGCGCCTCTGATTAATACTGCTTTCTAAATTATTATCTTGAAAATTAATCAAAACATCAGTAATAGAAATTTTACCATGAGAAGCAGAGGTCACATTAAGCAAACTAATCAATCTAAGTTTTTTTTTTTTCAAACTCTAAGAGCTCCTGAACAGAAACATGATAATTAGTGCCTCACAATCTGCGATATTTTACGAACCTACTCTCTAGACAGTCTGTCTGAAATTTACCAGTTACCACATACCGAAATTTTAAGACATCTAATAAAAAAGGAATTAACTCTGTAAATGTTGAAACTGTGTTTTAAAGCTACGAATGTCTCATTACTAAGACCACCAGATCTAGGTCATAAGTTATAGCTCTCCCACTTAGTTAACCAGTTAAATGTTTTTCTTAGGAAATCTAATCTATCATTTGTTGAGGACTTAATATCTGGGTCTCTTTTGAAGTAACCCTTGTCATAAGATTTAATGTTAAACATTCTCCATAACTTCAAAAGCCTGCTAAGAAAATCAACAGTACCACTAACATCAATTTTTTCTTTATCACCCAGATGTTTTAAAGAGACAATAACTTTTTCATCAAATAATCTTAATGCCAAACTAACATTTTGCCTTTCTAAGCTTGATGGATAAATTGATTTATAAGTCAAACCTGGGGCCAACTTAAGTGAATAGTCTTTTTCTGTGCTATACAACAGTCGAATAAGGGAAAACTTGGCACATGTTTCTACAGAACTGTCTTCTACATTAAAAGGAAGAAACCTAAATGTTTGACAGTCATCACTCTGTCCTATCCAATTGTTCCGTATAGATTTAATTAAATGGACACTGTCAAAAAAGAAAAAATAATTTCCTCTGTTCATTACAAGGATGACAAACAGAAGACACCAATTTACCACTTCCAAAGGACATAAACATTTTTCTATTGACAAGAATATTGTCAGATAAGATAGCCAGTACTCAAACACCAGACTGTTCTACCATGTTCAACACTTTAATAGAGAAGTCTTTCAAAAAATCTGTTGTTAATCTACTGACAGGTACCATAGAAACAACATCCTTATTTTTAGATAACAGTGAGAAAATCATAAAACTTGATATAGTGCCTGCTGCAACTGAGGAATCATTAGCAGCTTTTCCTACAATAGAACCACTTTTATAAGTTACCTTGCTATTGACACACATTTCATCAATAAAAACGTTTTCAAATGGCTGTAAAACTGTTGCCTTTTGTCTAAGGTAAGCAGCATTAGAATTCTCAGTTAAATTAACTTTTAATGGAGCCGATAATTTATTTAAAAAAGAAATATGAGGAAGAGTCAACACTTTATCCATGGTGCACTGATAACAGCTCTAGATGTAGTCATCAACCGATAGCAAATACTAATGTTTGAGGACTGTATTTATTTTTGGAAGCAAACAAAAGAAAGAACTGTTCAGTAATAAAGGACAATCTAAATTTGACATCATCATCATACGTACCACCTAGACTAGACAGCCTGTCACACAAATCCTGCAAAGAACTACCAACAACATCAATGTGTTCTTCTACTTTTCTGTCTAACTCTAAGCTATTAAAATGACTCAAGATACTGGACAACACTGACCAACAAGTTAAATGGCTATTTTCACCTAAAATCCAAGCTAAATTTGCCTTAGATACCTTAACTTTACCTTTGAAAACAGTGGTTTTTAAATTCAAACTAATATATACCGATACCACAACAGTTGGCACATCTTGAATATCAAGTTTGTACAAACAAACAATTTCATCTGTCTGTTTGAAATTCCACTGTGGATAGTATTTCATAAAAATGCTTAGTTGATCCATCAGGTCATAGTATTCATTAATTTTATCATTTTCCAAAAACGTATTCAAAATCTCATCGTCTCGACGTGCAGCCTCTGCCCTCCTAGTGTCTGGATTTTTACGTGGCTGTGGTGGCTACTGGCATTGGCGCAACCGGCAGGGGGGGGGCAGGAGGCTTGAGCCCCCCCCCCCCTCAGGCCAAATCATCAATACATAATTTACGTTATAAAGTTACAAAAAAAACTGTCTTTTTTTCACTATGTGAGCCCCCTCTCCCAGCACTTTTTGCTGGTTGCGCCACTGGCTCCTGGGATAAATATGATGGACTATTTGGAAAAATTGTTGGATAGGCATCAGAAGCCAATTTAGGCCGATCTCGTGGAACTCTAAGAATGGTACCATCAGGACATTTTGCCGAGTCTATCCAAATTATAAATTGTGGTGCGAAAGGCTTTTCACAAACCACTGTATTTTTAGTATCTTCTAAATCACGGGGAATATATTTCAGCCATTTCTTTTTCATTGTTTCGTCAGATGGAAATTGGAAGGTGCTGACCTTCTCATATGGTATTTTTAATGTAGCGACATAATTTTCACGACAATCAGGTCACAACACTTAGGCACTGTACACTGAAATAAAAAAGAAAGATATTCATAAAACACTATGAAAAATGTAATGATGTTTGATGATTTAAGAAATCCAAACTACGAGATATTCTTTCACCAGAGATACAATACATTTACTATTGAGATGTACTTAGGTTCTGAGTAAAAAATGAATAAATATTAATGAAATAGACACATTACGTTTTCAAAAGGTCTTTATGGTGTGTGTTAAAAAATCGGATGCTATTTGGTTTTAGCTAATGAATTATAATTAACATATTTTCTTTTTCATTTCAAATCAACTTCGTTTACAGTAGAATACAGCTAATTTGTAACATTTCATGAAAAGACTGATAAAAAAATGCAATGTTAAGTTTTAAAACGATAAAGTAAAAGTAAAGAAAAATACTTACAGTAAATTGTTGACGTAGAGGTTTGGTGTCAAAACGTTTTAAATAAATAACAGAATTAAAATTAATATCCACGACAAAATGAAATGAACCACTGGTCCGTAACACTCAAAAAGGACACTAAACCGGACTACATACTGTGCTGTGCTTAAAGGATGGGTTAGGATCTTGACGTCATCATCTGGTTCTTTCACCTGTCCACGGCCTAGTGTAATTCCGTGGGCAGTGGCTGGGTGGCCAAGCAGTGTGAAGCTCGACAATTAGCCTCAGAGCTGTATTTTTAAATTTGATAATGTAGGTCATGTTTATTTTTAATCTAATTTATAGAAATATCAATAACATTCTAAGATCTTTTATCTTCACAAGAGTAGAACAGCCGTTAGACATCATTTTATGATAAAACATTTATTATTTTAGAAAAACAATAATTCATTTATCAACAAAACAAAAAAAGTAGTATTGGTCATGCAGAAATACTTTTATTACTAAATTTACAAATATCTACGAGTAAGGAATACATTTACACATTTATTTTTCATGACATCTGGTGAAAAAGGCAATCATAATAATCATTAATTGGGGATAATGTTCATTTGTTTTACTAATAAAAGTACAGACTGAGAAGAAAAGCGTATGAAAAGAAAAATACATAAATATATCTTTTAAATACAACTAACAATAATGCAAGTCATTCGTTAATATTATTTGCACATGGTCTAAGATTAAACTTTTAAGAAGCCTGAAAAAATGCATAGTAAATTTTATTTTTATGTGAAACAATATTTTATAAGAGATGATTCAAATGCGCTTGATCTCCTAATGAAACAAGTGGAAGCAAAGAGGGACCTGCTAGAGGGAGATGAGAATTAGCTAGATGTAGTTTGAGGGACCTGCTAGCACTTTCGATGCTATTGACGACTTAAGTCGCTCACAGGCTCGCTGCTATGAACGACTTTAGTCGCATTTTTTTTTCCTTCATAAAATTTTAACGACAACTTTAGTCGATTTCATTCATGTGTACTAAAAATAAACGTTTATTTTTGGCCAAAGTTGGAGGGGAAGTCATTTGTTTAGGTTTGCATATGTTTCACTAATAAATACTTTAGAAAGTTGAGATTTAAGTTCATTTTTTGATTTAATTGGATTGAAAACACTTCGACACACCCACTTCACGCCCTTTTTTCTGTCCCGGTTTTCTGAGAACATTATACAGAGTAAAAACACACAGAGTACATTATACAGAGTAGAAACACACAGAGTACATTATACAGAGTAGAAACACACAGAGTACATTATACAGAGTAGAAACACACAGAGTACATTATACAGAGTAGAAACACACAGAGTATACTATACAGAGTAGAAACACGCAGAGTACATTATACAGAGTAGAAACACGCAGAGTACATTATAAAGAGTAGAAACACACAGAGTATATTATATAGAGTAGAAACACGCAGAGTACATTATACAGAGTAGAAACACACAGAGTACATTATACAGAGTAGAAACACACAGAGTACATTATACAGAGTAGAAACACACAGAGTACATTATACAGAGTAGAAACACACAGAGTACATTATACAGAGTAGAAACACACAGAGTATATTATATAGAGTAGAAACACGCAGAGTACATTATACAGAGAAGAAACACACAGAGTACATTATACACAGTAAAAACACACCGATAACATGATAACATTAGACAGAGTAGCTGAGCGGAAAATTCTAGAACCCTAATATTTCTGTTTACCTAAATTTTAAAGGGTAAAATAAATATAAAATCCTACAGTATTCAATACATTTGTGACCCGATAGCCTTATTGGAAGAATAATACCAGTGGTCACCATTCGGACGTTGTTGAAGTGTTGATAAAACTATGAACTTTGAGTAATCATTGTTTTTGAACACGACGGCGATGATCTTTGACTACCATTTTTATAATCTTCCCACATTTTGTAAATTCTAGGAATTGTGTACAAAAATGGATTTAGAGCGGCATTGACGGGAAGCACAACGGTCACTATCCAGGCATATGTTAGCCTGTCCACTTCAAAATCACTGACCACTGTCCGCAGTCCCAAAACACAAACTGGAAACCAACAAATGAAATTGGACATGAGCACAAGGGCCAGTTGTTTGGCGACAGTGATGTCCCCAGCTCTGCGTGCCGAATGTTGGCTGCTGTTTCTAAACTTGGCGCTGTTTTCATGTATGTGATAATAGATGGCCACTTGACCACAAGCAATTATAACAAACAGAAGTGAGTTTAGGAAAAGAAATATAACCACTGAGTAGATCCAGGATGGTCCAGTGGACGTTCTTAGAGGAAAACCAAGACACACCCCGCTGGCTGAATACAAAGACAGATCTTGAAATATTAATGGAATGAAGGCCAGCAGGAATCCCAGTAGCCATGATAACAGAATACTCAAGTTCCTTGTCAATTGTGAGAAACTGTATTGTCCGAAAGGAAATCTTATTGTCAAATACCTTTCAAAAGTTATAAGAAAAATGAAAAACGTGGATGTCTCACCAGAGATGGTGGCCAAAACACCAGAGAACTGACAGAGTGTACTTTGTCTCCATGACATTTGATGGCCAATGTAAACATCTCTGTAATATAAATCTACACCACCAATAATAACAAGGTAAACGCCCATGAGTAGATCAGAGAAACCCAGACATATAACAAAACTGCCATAAGTCAATTTATATGTCGCTTTGTCAATAAAAATACGATAAACCAGAACAGCTGCATTGCCAAATACTGCAGAAATTGCAACAAACCATAGTAGGATTCTCTTTAAATTGTCTCCAATCAGATCATCGCATGTTGATAAGGACAGTTTCTCAGATTGACACTGGTGCTCTGAAATGTTCGGACCTCTGAATAATGGACAACACACTTTATAGTCTGCGAGAATTTTACCAGCTACTGAAATGTTGAAGAAAAAATCTTGCGGTATTGATTGTGTGAAGTCTGAATACCTAAGGTCAATTTGTTCAAATGATGAGTTATATGATAAATTTAATCTGGTTAAATGTGTTTGTTGAAGATTAATTATATTTAGTTTAGGATTAAAATAAACATTGACTTGTGTAATTCTTGTGAACGATAGATCTAATGATGTTAGATATTTAAACTGACGGAAATAGTTTACATCTATAGTTGTCAGTTGTCTGTTGTGAGAAATGTTGACCACATACAGTTTGGTAAAGTCGGATAGAAAGTCATTTGCGACTAATTTGGTCAACTGGTTAAAACTTAAGTCTACTAAATACACGGAAGTTAGTTGAAATCTAAAATGTACTACATCAGTGATATTACAATGAGATGCAATGAAAACTAAAAGTTTACTGAATGAAAGTTTGTCATTGGCCTTGACTATAGAGACATCCACACCGGAAATGTTTAGGTACGTGGTGTTTGGTGGTAGTACAGACAAGTCTACGACAGTCATAGTACTATTGACTGTCACTGTCCCGTCCAGACATATTAAATCAACTGGACAATGGACATCACAGTTGAGCTCATCATCCCCTCTGGGACATAGTCGTTCACCATCACAGACCTGGACGAGGTGGATAAGAATATTACTGTCGTAACAAGAAAAGTAGCTTAAAAGAAAAAATTGCTTAAAATCTAGATTCTCATCTTGACCATATGGACAGTCCTTGGTATTATCATTGACCAGATTGGTGGGAATACAGTAGGATTGAAAACATTTCACAAAACCATAGGGACATTGAAAATGTTCACAGTCGAATAAATGAGACCTGTCTGGACATCCAAGAATTTGCCCGAATTTTCCTCTCAAGTAAAGACATCTGGGAGCCCACTTTGATGTGTTATTCATTAAAACAAGTTTGATGTTTTCATCGGTTAAATTCTGTAGTTCAATGTCCGAATGGTCACAGATTGTTATAAAATCTATCAGCGAGATATCATCCATATAATTCTCAAAGACCGTCATATATGTTGTTATAACCGTTATGTTGTTATAATTTGGACTCTGAAAACTGCAGTTGACATACCACAGATTAGAAATACAACTAGCACCATCACATGGTGTCCCTGAGCACTCATCACAATCCAACTCATCACTACCATCAGGGCAATCTTCTATCATGTTACAACGAGCGTCCATAGATACGCACGCTGTGCCTTTTACGCTAGGTGTAGAACAAATAAACTTGTTAACTTTGTTACATTCAGTTTCATCAAATGCGCATATTTGTTCATCTTCACCAGCCGGACAATCTCTGACACCATCGCAGACATATATATAGGAGATGTGTGGCCCGCCCTTGTCACAGGCAAAAGTTGGAAAGAGTTTCTTGTCCAAAGCATTATTTATGTATTCACCATTAGAAGTAGACATGTAACTGGCGGACAAAGTAGGAATAACAAATGCGTTACTTTTGTTTTGCAGTATTTCATCAGTCAAAACAAAATCTGGTAATTTGAGTCTGTACAAATTTTTTACACCCGAATACCGTTTAATTTCATACTCACACAAGGTGTCGGCTGACAATTGTCTGGTGCAGCTCTCAAAGTCTATAGGTCTAATGCCCGGATGATCAGTGTCACCGATTCTCCAAAGAAAACAGAATTGATTAGAAGTATTATTACAACCTGGTAGGTTTATTTCCTTGTAAATCAATGTTACCACTGGCCTGTCGTTGACCCACGTTAAATGACCAGTGTTCCACGTATTTTTTTGGTACATGCCAATGAAAACCGCCTTTTGAAAGCCTGTGTGAGAAAGAGAAGTATTTGTGTTGTAATTGAAAATCTCTTTGAGCTTTGACTTCAAGTGATGAGACTCCCAAGTATCTTCCAATGTTGCCAAATGTGATTTTTTCTTCGTACAGTAGTTGGAAGCATCTTTCCACGAGACGTTCTTTACATTTTGTCGGATGTGAAAACAGGAAGTGATTTCATCATCTTCGTTCCTTAAAGGAAACCATCTTGTAGAACACCGGTCACACAACATAACACTAAGCTCATGGTTCTCTTTCAATTCATCATCAGCGTCCACGTAGTGATTTATTTCTAAATGCAGACTATAGCAAGCTTTATTTTTTATAACTACCACGAAAGATCTGTTGTGTCTAGGATAGTATATCCAGTTTTCAAATTGAATACATTGAACTATATATATAACTAATAACGATGAATAATTTCCAATTTGAAGCTTGTTTTTATAAAGTTGGTCATCATTTAATACATCTTTATATGAAGAACAAACATTGAAGAAAGCTGAGTCATATTGTTCTATGTTATCAATATCTGAGAAAGTTACATTATCAGGACTTCGTAGATCAGTGACTGAAACCCTGAAAGATCTCGGAGTATAATCTGAGTCTGGAGGAATGAAACTGTTTAACAAAATGTTTCGTATCTTGACCTCTATTCCTTGAACAGGATATTTACAATCCAAAGCGAATACAAGGTCAATATCTTCTGTCCAACAATCCTCAAAGTGGATACTGACCACCGAAAACAAGGTAGATAATCCATACAAAAGTTGTATCAACATTTCTGTTTTGAAAGCTGCAGTTCCTTTTATATGCATTTTATGAATGGTTCAATCCAACAAACTGATATTTCTTTTATGTCGAAATCGATTTCCACCAATCAAAATAAGTAATTCATTGATAAAAAAGACTCGGAATGTTCAAATGGCGCCCAGAAACGCAAGAGTGGCGATAACAATGTTTCGGCTAGAGTATTTATAGGTGCTGTCGTTTGTTACGTCATTGAGGGAAGTAAATGAACGTCAAAATGGGTCATTACCTATTATTTGTTTCTGTTCAACCTTTCGGAAAGAATGTTATTGCTTTTATTGATTATTGTACAATATGGATTTGTAATAATATATGGGGGTGCATTCCTTTTACGAGAAATAAATATATTAGAGTAATAAAATACTCAAATAAATGACCGATCATGGATAAAAGAGATTGGCTTGACCTTTTCAGAGATGCAACATATCGTGAATTATTTATACACATACAAGGTGTCCGCATTCATGGGCGTCGCTAGGAGGGGGGCACAAAAACAGGTTTTTTTTAATTTAACTGACACTCCAGTCATTCGTTTTTTTTAATGGATCTGGTGGATTAAACGTATATTATTTCGTTTTATGAATACATTGTTCCTATTACTGACTGGATAAAGTGTTCGCTGTTGTGTATTAGCGAGTGTTTTCCCAAGTGTCATTTGGTGCGTGGTGTTCAAGAGGCAGTTGGGATGTTGATCTTAAAGAATGCGGACATATTATGAAGTATTAACGAAAGGGATAAAGTTAGAGGCCCAACAAAATCCGGTACACAACAAGGTATAAGGAAATTGTTAGTTAAAAAAAGGTGTTGCAGATGACAATGGTGTTGACATTCAATCTCAACGACAAAATAGAGACAAATGACCAGGGAAAATCTAAAACTTGATTTGCCTGATGGTTATTTTAGAATAACTGTTTTTACAACCTACCTGATTCTATTATATGATCGCTGGAAACTCGTTTTTGTGTAGAAAATAAACCAGCATTTTCCCTTTAAGTTTGAATCCCTTTTTGATGACAAAACTACAAAAACTCCAATTTAAGGATCAAGCCAGGGCTATTGCTGAATATTACGCATTTGACAATTTAATCGCGGAGAGTGAAACGTGGTATGATATATGGAAATGTAAAACTAATAAAGGGGAAAAAAAGAAACAATGACTCTAAGTGAGGTTTTAGATAAAATCATTTTTTCCATGATTAAAATGTTTTTTTTTGACAGCATTGGCTCTTCCAGTAACAACATGCACATCGAGAGATCATTTAGCACTCTAAGAGGAGTAAAAACGTGGCTACGCTCAACAACTGGTGCTGGTCGTTTATCTGTTCTTTGTATGATGAGTATCCACAGAAAAAGAATATCTTAAAACAAGGAAAAATGTACAGAAAATGTTTTCAGTCGATCTGGACAAATGCCAAGACGCTTACAATGTTTGTTCCAGAATAAATAGTACAAAATTGCAATATTATTGCTGAATCAGTGTAATTTATAATTTTATACTCTATTTTATTAGTATATTAATTGCTCGACACTGAAACCATTATTTGAAAAATGAAAATAATGTAATCAGTTATACTTGCAGATATTTTTTATGTTTAATATATGAACATTGTCTTTAATGTAATAAACTTTCAGGAAATTTTTATTTCAGTTTTATTGTAACAACTTTATGACATTTTTTTAAAATGGAGGATGGGGGGGGGGGCAGGTGCACCCCTTGCCCCCTCCCCCCTTGAATACGCCCAAGTCCGCAATTACTGATAGTTCTGACCTTTCAGTTTTGGTAAATAATTTATTAGCCTACTGACTCTGATCGTGGTGACCTAGATGGATAAATTGGATGAGTGGGAGATGGGTGAGGGGGAAGGGGGGGGATTCAACGCATTCGGCATATTGGAAATTTGTGTGCCGCTTCTAACAAGCCACTTAAAAAAATTATGTAACTACTTCTGTTTATAAAATTGTTCAAACATTTACTTTGGTGCATTTCCTTAAGTATGGTCCGCAATATAGAAAACCAGAGTGCGGCTCTAACTGACCTCATGTGTGGACACCCCTGGTATATTATACAATTAATTTGCACTGAGACATATTCTGTATCAAACATTTCATGCACCCAGTGACATTAACGTGCCGGATTGGCTGGTTTGTTATGCAAATGAGACACCCAAGTGACTAGTTTACTGAATGTCATAGTTACGCTAATATTCCTATTGTCTTTTTTGCGATGAAATATTCATCATTTTCTGACGTCTCATGCCTCACTAACTTTCCAATGTTCTCTATACCAACAGTTATGAAGGATATAACAATAAATGTTTTATCAGAGGGTAAACGCAAAGGCTGTCTGAATAAAAAAAATAGAAAAAAAAAAAACAGATCATAAACATAGTGTGACGAATATATCACGTGACCCTGAACTAATGTTGTTGTATTCATGGCTTTAATCATGATATTATCCTATTACCTAACATTTGAGACGTTACCAGGTAACGCGGTGGGAAGGGGGAGGGAAAGGCGGCGCCAGGTGAATTTACATATCTTTGTCTTTATACACAATCATTTATTACATTTATTTAAATTTACATATCTTTGTCTTTATACACAATCATTTAATATATTTATTTAAATTTACATATATTTGTCTTTATGCACAATCATTTATTACATTTATTTAAATTTACATACATTTGTCTTTATACACAATCATTTATTAATTTATTTAAATTTACATATCTTTGTCTTTATACACAATCATTTATTACATTTATTTTAAAATTGACTTCCAAAAAAAAAAATGGTCAAATGAAAAAAAAAATTACAAATGTATGTGAATTAGAATAACATTTCATCAGTAATGGTATGATTAGAAGTTGGCAAGGTTTCCTATTGTATTGGGGAATGTGGGAAATAGATGGTCGCGTAATTTGAAAATGTCACTTATAAAGGCACATAAAAAGAATATTTATTTGTCAATGTTTGCATAAATTCAATTGCAGACTAGGTGGAATATTTGAGGGGTGGGTGGGGGGGGGGGTCGGGACAATATTGGTCGCTCGACAGAGAAAATACAATACACACCTGTCGGCTCAATTGTTCCACTACAAAATGTGGTAATTATTAAAAGAATTATTGAAAATAGAACAACAGTACTTTTAAATAATGTAAACTATTATAAAAGAAGTACATTTTCTCTGATTTAATTGGTCCCAAGAACTTGCATAACAAAAATATGCCAAATATATCAACATTTAGAGGTCGCTCAAGACACCAGAGTCTTGTATTGCACAGTATACTATCGGTTTTGGTTATTGTTTACTTATTCATTCACTTATATTCGCTCTTAGTGCCCTGAATAATTGTCTAATGTATTCTATGGTAATAAATATTCTATAGCAATGTTTTATTGTTTATGTTCACAGATGCCATGTTGTTTGTTGAACAATTAGCTGTTATTTTGATAATTTTGCCTGTCATTTTGACAAATAAAATTTGATAATCACCTGAGGTTTCTCTGATGCTGACTACAGCACAGAATTAGAGACTCATGGAAAAACCAAAAGTTGAAGCTATTATAGTTTAACTCGCAGTAAAACTGAAGCATGGCTTATTGGACATTTACAAGATGTACTACCAGCAAATGTCTTGCCCACAACTGGTGATGTGCTGAAAGTATTTTACTATCATCATCATACAGAAAACAGTTTCTGAAAGTGCTAAACTAACTTCATATCAGATATTGGGGCTATGGAATACGGCTAGAATTTCAACAACATATGATACACATGTTAGTGAAAAACTAAAATCTGTTTTTGAAGAATACTAGCTTATTAAGAAGAATAAAGGAAGAGCAAGTGATGCACAACGACTCAGAGAAAAAACTTTGAAGAAAAAACATGTACACTATTTGATATTGCTCACCGATAAAATATTGGGTATCACTAAAATTGTAGCTGGCACAGGTCAAGCACAGGTCAATGCAACATAGCAGTTGCTCAATCTGTTGGAACTAACTGAAGACATTATAGGCATGTGTTTTGATACAACAGGTACAAAAAGGTACCTACATGTACATACCACGAGGGGACTATAAAGAAATGATAGAACTCTGTCTTACAGTTATAGGCTGTCCAGTGAATGATCAAGCTGATAGTCAGTACTGATTTCGTGTTCCAGGGGCCTACCATATGGCCAGATGGATGGCCAAAGTTATATACTGTTTGAAAATTTTTCTTTTCAGAGACGAATTTGAACTGACTGTATCTGAAACTAAGAATTTGACATAATTGTGTGTATTTGCCACACATATTTATGTGTCTGCATGGATTTCATGTCCTATGCCAATTAATTATCAACTACTGTTGACAAGGATTGATCAGAATAATTTGAAATTAACAAAAAATTGCAACTCCTGCCACGAAAAAAAACTTCAAAATCATTTGTGGTATCTCGGCCCAGAATTGGTCTGGCTGGCATTGTTATCTAATAAGGTAGTAAACACTGAAAAGAAATTGATGGTGGAGACAATGATTGCAGCTGGTTCTGATGTCAGTGTCAGATGAATTAAATTTCCTCCCACCAATGTTGAGCAACTGAAACAAATACCACTACATGAACTAATATCATCCACCACAACTGTTGCAATGCTTTCAATTGGACTGGATGTTGAGCTCTTAAATGGCATTGATCCTGAAAAGTGGAATGATATTCCACATTTTCATGAAGCAGCCAATTGTTGTGAAAAGCCTAAAAGTCGTTAACGACACAGCAGAACGTTCTATTGCATTGATGACAACATTCAGTCAGTCATTAAACAAATCTGAGGCTGAAATGCAAAAACTGATTCAGGTGGTCAAAGACAATCGTGAGCGCATTCCTGACTCTTCAAAGGCCAGCCTGGCTTATGCCGAAATGACTATGAAGTGACTGTCAACAAGATGGTATTTGCAATGATGCCAACAACAGTGAATCAGACTTGACAATATGTTTTATTGCAACTTATTATGATTATTTCTTGACTACTTATTGCTTGGTGTATTGTGGCTGCCAAATGATTCATGAACAATAATTGAGTTGTGTTGTAATTTATTACTGTGACGAGACGGAATGTAAAAATGCTACACAGCATGCAAAAAATAAATGTTTAATGAGCAATCTGTTATTATTGTCTGAATTCAATGAAATTTTCCATGCAAGTATACTTTTATATAAGGAAATATAATGAAATAAATAACAGGGTGTGCAATCTCAAAAAAAATTTGGACCACCCTATAATACATGTATTTAAAATGACCATAAACGACTAATTAAGCAATGACCACTCATAGGAAAGACAGGCTGCTCATAGCAGATCTGTGTAAAGGTATTAACTTATTGTTTTGTACATGTGTATGGATCACAGTTTTTAACTAACTGGAGATCCGGGTTTTTTATGTTTCCGAAAGGAAAAAGTCAGAAAATTGTTTTTGAATAGTATAGACGTATTTTTCAGTTAGCAATGTTTTATACCTTTGAGGAAGGTCAGTTAGTATTCGATGTACTATTTTTGAACTAAAGTGTAGTTTGTAATCCGACATTATCGAAACTTTTATAATATCCAGTAATATATTTATATATTTAATTTGTTAGTCTATAAACGTATTGAATCAGCACTTCGGAGTTGAGTTGATTTATTGTGTGAATGACAATATTAGAGTTGAAGGTCATCGCTACCACAACACCTCCACATTCCACTATTCACAATAACAGTTAAACTAAAGAGACACCCAGACAATCTGGTTCTACGAGACAAAGTTTATCAGTCATGTGATCCTGTGCTGGTTGCTTTTCTCCATGAACGTAAGCCGACCAACTTGGCAGTGACCATAGAACTGGGTTAGCAGTATGCCACGGCCCAACCAGTGAGGAGTATGAGCATTGGAAGTGCTGCTGAATTGTCATTCACCGTAAAAACTGTAGGGGATATGTACAGGAATAGATCGACAACCAGTGGCAGGGAGACCATTATCTGTTTCAACTGTGGAAAGGCCGGTCACATGAGAGCCAGCTGTACCCTGGAACAAAAAGGTTCTAAATGCATTTACTGCAATAGGTGGGGTCATAGCGCACGGCAGTGCAAGACTGCCAAGCGAGCCGCAGTGTGCATGGAGGTGAGTGCTGGAGGTAGACACGATGGAATAGAGGAATATCGACCGGATCAATATGTCAGACAGGACCACCACATGGACTTTGAAGGGTCACTTAACTGTAGTCGTGAGAAATTAGAGTTTTATCCTGGACTGGTCGTCATAAGGTTAAGGTTCTTCGGAACATGGGCTGCACCAAGGCAGGCGTAAGACGTCACTTTGTGTACCCCTCGCAACTAACGGGGAGAACCCAATCATGTGTGACTTTTTTGGGGAACATCGAAACTTACCCAACTGCCGTCATAAAGTAACACCGTTCTTCTTGGGAGAATTAGTCCTGTGTATTGGAGAATGCAGCCGCTGATTTGATAATAGGGAACATGAGTGTTGTGAACAACCCACTTTATCTGGCCTACAGCTGTGGCAACAACACCCCGTTATTGATAGTCAGTTAGGTGCAGCGGTGACCCGAGCACAAAGGAAATGAGAAGAAAATGCAGTAGAAAACATTCGAGACATTGGGAAGACAGAAACTGACAGTAAAGATGCGGAGAAGCTTAAGACAAGTAGCATCCCAAAGATGGGGGAAACATAAAGCAAACTAATCAGAAACAGCACGAAGACCCGTCACTAAGGCACTTGTTTTCGACCCTTCACCGAGTGGTGAACCAAAGACATAAATCCCGTTACGAACTTCAGGAGGGATTATTATTTCGTAGTTTTCAAGGGAAAACCAAGAGGTATAGGCAGCTGGTCGTCCCCAGTGAGTACTACCTCGTGTGATAACAAAGCACACGACACCCTCTAGCAGGACATATGTCGAGAACCAAGTAATGAGTGCTGCAACACTTTTTCTGGCCACATGTCAACAAAGACATTAAAACGTATTGTCGATCATGCACAGTGTGCTGTTCCAAGGACCTTAAAGACAGATATAACACTGCCCGTTAAGGTGACAGCGACTACAAACCGACCATTTCAGAAAATAACTATTGATATTGTGGGACCAATCCATCCAATGTCAAACAGAGGATTCGGATATATATTAACAGTTGTGGACTTGTGCACTCGTTGGTCTAAGACTACCGCATGTGAATGGGCTAACCACGGAAACTGCCAATAGGCGGCATAGGACCATAGCCAACAGGAGCAGAACAATGCGAATACTGGACCCCAAAGATCAAGTCTTTGTGCTATTACCTAATCGGGACGACAAACTGAAGATATCGTGGAGGGGCCCATATACAATTGTCAGAAGAGTGACAGATGTAGACTATCTAGTAGAGGTGGCGAGTCGGCAGAAAGTATATCATCTCAACATGCTTCGAAAAATTATCAAGAGGCCTCCGTAGCTAGCATCGACCCCGAGGATCGGGTGCATGGTCACTCCGCACTGCTGACTGAACACGATGATATCAGCGAGGATCATTACAGTGGGTATGAGGACAATACATTCAGTACAACAGACTGAAACAGTTAAGCATGTGGCTATTTTAGGAGACTTAAAAGCTAAGGAGAGGGAAGATCTAAAACTAATACTGCAAAGGTTTAGTGACATATTTATGGAAGGTTCATAGCGAACTAGGATCACTGAACATGATATAGTGATTAACAATAACAATCCAATAAGACTTAAAACCATACCTACTACAGTGAGGTAGAGAGAGAAAGTAGAAATATGGTTGGCCTGGGCATCATTGAGCCGTCAGAGTAAGCAAACTCTGCACCAAAGGTAATAGTGAAGAAAAAACAGGAGGAATTCATATAGCGTGGATTACCGGAGATTGAAAAGTATAACCAGGATTGATACCGAGCCGATGCCGGATCCTGAGAAGATTTTGGCCCAAATTTCTCGGTCTCGATTCTTCTCAAAGTTACATCTTACCAGAGACTACTGACATATCCCATTAACAAAGAGAGCCAAACCACTGACAGCATTTAGGACACCATGGGCCAAGTTTCCCTAAAGCCCAGTAAAACCATTGTTAATAATATTCTCCGTATCTCAACCCCAACAACCAAAAAACAAGTGAGAAGTCTACTAGTTCTTTGCAACTTCTATCGTAGATTCATCGCGGGTTATGCTGGAATCATTCAGTCCTTGGCAGACCTTACCAATAAGGGCAAACTGAGAAGACAAGCTGGAAACAAGGGTGTCTAAAGACCCTGGAAAAAAATTAAGGCATTGTTGTCCTATTCTGCAACTCCCTGATATGAGACAAAGACTCATTTTAACCACGGATGCCTCGGCAAGGGGTATAGGAATTGTTTAATGCAGGAAGTTAACGGTGCTGTAACCCTGTCATGTAAATCAGCAGAAAACTGAATTATGCAGAGAAGAGTACTCAACGATCGAACAGGAATGTCTTGCGGTAGTTTGGTCCACGACCCAATTCGCCAGATTCTTGCTAGGGAATCCCTTTATTTTACAAACTGAAAGGTTACCTGAGGACGAGAACCAAGTAGTAGAGAGCAGTCGACAGGCAATATTATCTGCACCATCGGGGACATCTGTGTTTGGAAGGCAGACCACGACAGCTTTAATGACACTTTAAATATTGATCGAGTTTGACTAAACTATGATTATTTTGATCCTTATGTTATAATTGATAATTTTGTTAGTAATGGAAATTAATAATTAGGACGCATCGATATCGGCAACGAGGACATGCTGTAACTCGAAAGAGCTAGTTTTCATTATTACTATATTTTTAAACCATGCATATTTGACTTACTTTGTTACATGGGAATACGTCCCGTAATTGATTTACTTTTTGTACTCATGGAATACGTCCCTTAATTGACCTACTTGTGTGTTGAGTGAATATGTCCCAGAATTCAATTACGTTGTATGTGAAGGGAATACGTCTCTAATTATTACTTTGTTATTGAAGGGAAGACGTCCCTAGATTGATGTTGGGTGATTAATAATGTTTGGGTTGAATTTTTTTGTTGTTATTTTTAAATCCTTGGAGTTATTTTGAATGTTCTGAGTACTTGCATACTCATGCTCAGTGTATTATAGTCGTTGTTTACATTGTGTACAGGAGGTTATTGTTCCCTCGGCGGATTACTCTTGTGATGGTGGTTGGTTTGTTATTGCAGCCACATAGGTATTGGGTACCTGGGGTTATTTTGTTCTCGATGATGTTAATGATTGTATTTCGTTATCCTATTTATAAGTAGGGTGGATCGTTGAAAAAAAACAATTATCCTTGTTTCTGTAAAGGTGTAATTTCCTGTTACAGCGCACCACATGGATTTGATATTGTGACGCACGGACGGTTGATTAGAAAAAAGAAATAGTGTTTTTAGAGCATTTTCGAAAAAAATGCTCTATTGTCCCCGTTTTTTCTGTCTGTCTGTCCGTCATCACCCTAGATCTCAACAACCATAAGTCCTAGACCCATGATGTATATATCATTTTGTAGGTCTTGGCCTGCCATGTGTGCAGCAAAAGTTCATTTCGCGATCTGACTTCTGAGGGCCGTAAAAGGGGGCTTAGAATGTACCGTTTTTTACTATATAAGCTATATTAACAAAGGAGCGCCATATATCTCAGCAACCATAAGTCCTAGACCCATGATGTATATATCATTTTGTAGGTCTTGGCCTGCCATGTGCACATCAAAAGTTCATTTTGCGATAGGACCTCTGAGGGCCGGGCTTCAGGGCTCCTAAGGGGCTTATATATTATATATATATATAGCCCCATTCTACACCTTGTACGTTCAATAACCCATTCATTTGGTGCGAAATACTGCAGTACGTAGTTTCACCAAGATTTATTAAGAAACTCATCAAATGAAATAGTAAGTTTGTGTTCTGAGTTTAATCGAAAGTATCAGAGCTATGCAACAATTGACGGAGTTTTCGGACGATTAAATGACTACAATTTCGAATGTTTTCAGTTATGAGTCCTATTTCAGTAACCACAAACCACTTGTAGTTAGATTTAAGAGAAAATATTTTCTTTTGAAATATAAAGAAACGTCTTTGTAATATTTATTTACAGATATATGCATTACACAATTGAATTTATAAACATTTCCAAAATTTACAAATATTTACTGAAAGCTAACAAACGTACTGATACATAACATGAAAATGCGCTAACACGTCCTGTGTCCAGAATGGAACAGGCTTAATTGCTTGTTTATACCCCTTATTGTTGTCTGTGTTATGTTATATAAATATTGTGATATAAGAGGACATAGTTTTTACTGTGCTGTTTTTTTTTTTTTTTTTTTGCTTTGTTTTCAATAATAGTATATTTTATCAGGGATTATTTTTGATAAACGAAAAGACAAAACGATTGTAACAAAGCAAGTGGAATCAAAGAATCATCGTAAAACAGTTTTGGAAGAACATATTGCACAAATTCACGAGCCAAGATCAGAGTATGTTGGACACATTTCACCTTCTTCTAGTGCTGCTGCGGCTGTTGTCAAAAGTATGATTGATACGATTTATAGAAGAAAAAATAGAATTAGCCTTTCCAATGGCTAGTATATCAATTGCGAATGAATTGCCACTTCGGCATTTAATCAAACACCTCGATGGTCCAACAATTGGTCCTCGCAGGTTATTAGGCTATATTTGAGTTTCAATTCAGAGTTGTGAAACTCTCCCACCTGTTGCTTTTAAGATGATAGATGCTGACTTCCCGAAAATTGCGTGCGAGGATTTAAGCACAGATTAAGCATATCTTTTGGAAATCTGTCAAGCTGTAATAAGAGGCAACTGTTCCAATGATCTTGCTCGCCGCGATCCTGGCAAATTGTCTCATGCACGCTGGTTAACAACGGCGAACAGAATACTTCTTTGTATATTGCAACAATGTCTCCATCATTTGAGCTAAAAGAACTTTCAAGTTATGTTATGTTTTATGGCCCTGTTTGGTTTGAAATTAAAACAAAACCGACGTGCAAAGATGGTGCCAGGCACTTGTGAAAGACCATCCTCCTGTCAAGTTATTTGTCTCTTGCCGTAAGAAAAATCGACGATCCTGACTTATTATAAATTGTTAAATTGTTAATTTATAAACAAAATTTAGTTCAGCAGTTCATATTTGTACTTTAACATTACGAATATCACTATTGAGATGTTGATTTTATTCAAAATTGTTTAAATGCTTTCAAGTTTGTATCCTTTAAAATATGAAGGCCTTTGGGGCACCGGTAAACGTTACACTACATAAAAGACATTTTAAGCCATAACTACTTAGACCATTTGGCAACCATTTTGAACTATTTGAATAAAAAATAAAAAATAATAACTTTTCACACCAACCTAGTATACGTTCCACCGTTTTAAAAGGTATTGAGAAGAAATAAGATCAGACTGTTGACTTTTTCAAGTGCAAACAGCTTAGCAGAAACAGTTTCTCTTATGACAGCTTCAAATGGTCTTCCATTCAGTTGTTCATTACTTATATAAGTTATAATGACCGATTGCAAATTATCATTGTGGCTACAATATGTCTACATCTTCTAATTCAATTAAAAACATTGTGATCAAGTACAGTGAGATTATTGTAACCTTTTCATTGGATAAATTGCTAAATCTCAATGAAGGGGATTAGGCTTAGGGGTAGGTCTACCAATGAGCTGGCTTGTTTGAGTACGGCAGTGTTGGTGATTTTGTCCTGCCATCTGATGCCAGGGATGCGTCGGAGACAGCGAAGGTGGAAGCTCTCGAGACGATTTTCCTGTTTGGTATAGGTAGTACAGGCTTCGCTGCCATACAGTAGAGTGCTGAGAACACATGCCTGGTATACTTTTAACGTGGTGTTCAGTGTCAATTGGTTGTCGGACCATACACGTTTGCTTAGTCTGGCCATAACGCCGGCTGTTTTGGCAAGCCTCTTGCCAATCTCGTCATCCAGGGACAAACTGCTGGTGGTGGTGGAGCCCAGCTTTTGTCAACTTGTCGGTGACCTCCAGAACTTCGTTGTCAATGGTGGAGGGTGGAGCTGGGATGTCTTGACCCATGACGTTGGTTTTCTTGATGCTGATTGTCTATCCGAATTCTCTGCATGCTTGAGCGAAGCGACCCATCAGCAGCTGTAGGTGTTTCTCTGTGTGTGCATACATCTCCTTCTGTGCCAAAGACGTCTACGATGGCTGGGACACGTGCATCAAATGCAAGATGGTCGCATACCAAAGGACATCCTATATGGCGAGCTTGCCATTGGGCATCGCCCCGTTGGTCGCCCACAACTGCGCTTCAAGGATGTTTGCAAACGCGACCTCAAATTGACTGACATCAGCCTCGACAATTGAGAACAGCTCGCCGACGACCGGAACGGGTGGCGACAGGCCGTTCATAACGGCATCCTAAATGGAGAACAGCTATACAACCAACAGCTGGAAATAAAAAGACAAAAAAGGAAGATTACACAGCAGAAACAGGCCCTCAACCCTACATCCAGCTTCAACTGTGGTCACTGCGGTAGAGTCTGTCGATCCAGGACAGGTCTGCTGAGCCATTCCAAATCCTGCCCTCAAAAACACGACTGATGACTAACCTAGAGCGCTACCATTATCTTCCGAGATGGACGGATGCCTACCTACCTAGGTATACCAATATTGATTGTTCCTCTAATACCAGATTTCAAGTATTTTCTATTGAGCAGTTTACATTAATATTTATAACTAAAAGTAGCAAACAAGTAATCATCTAGGCCTAGATTGACAAAGTTATTGGTTAAATGGTACAAAGATACTGACTTTATTTGTAATAAATATTGATTTCCTAAAATAGTCCATTTGAAAAATGATCAGTTTTGGTTTCTCACAACTTCATTGGTTGAAAAGGTCTCACTGTGCTATTTTAAAAATGTTTTTTAGATAAATACTTTAAATAAAAATTGCTGAATGTACATGAATCACTAATTTGTTTGGAAACAAACTACACATGCATGCATATTAAGTTAGAAACTTGTTTTCTTCATCATTGTTATTAAATGATTTTATTTACACTTATGTTTAATATGCCTTAATAATTTAAATGTTTAAAAGCATATTAATTTAATATCGCTCTATGAAATTAGCTGTAATGTATTGTCTGTTCTTTAAAATGAACTACAACTAATAACTATTGTATGTAATTGCATTAATCTGGCACTTTATTCAGCCATAAATTCATGTACCACAAATATGAGAATAATTTTATTCCTATCTATACCGCTTCAGTGATATTTGGTGCCAGAGCGGTCAACCTCGTAATAATATACTTCAATTAAAAATAAGATTTTCGGGACATTCAAAATGTGTATAAGTTTTGTCAAATCGGACCGCGTTTAATATGGTTCGCATTCTAAATCGAATCTCAGTTGTGAAGATTCCGCCCTTGTATAACCAATAGTATTTAAAGCTATTTCTATTTTACTGTGCAGTCAGTGTCATTGACATTAAAATTTCATTATCCAGGCCGTTGCGTGCCGGGTTTTAACTTTGGTTTTTGGTTTTATTACAGTGACGATGTACAAACACCACACAACATACAAGTCGAATGCAGGCTTTGTATTTTCTTTCTTTAATCTTAATGTTTATTTTCACAACATCAAATATTTACATCAAAAGTTCATAACATAACATATTCCAATATTCTCTAATGTGGTCTATCTATTCCTACTGTAGTATTTCACTACTAAAATTATTCTCTGACTAACTGATAGAATAATCGTCGACTTCACTATAGTGGACTTTACTATAGTGGACTTTACTATAGTGGACTTTACTATAGTGGACTTCACTCTAATCCCACGTTAACTCTCTACACTTGTATCAGTCCGATTCTCCCATCTTTCTGTCATCTTAAACTTTACCATAAGGCTTAGGGCACCAAATTGTTTGATGGGCTGGTTGAAAAAACAGCAAATTAAATGGTTAGCGCCTTTTGCAGCCTTCAGATGAAAATTTGGTGATTTATCTGTTTGTCAAGAATGTTAGTTGACGTGTACTTGTTCTCCCTACTCTCGGAACAAATGCTAGGGTATCATATGTTAAGTCCCTAACACTAAAGATTAAACCCTGAACTCTTGATTTAAGCCCCCAAATATTTAACCACGAGCTCTTGATTTAACTAATATATTATCCTGTCTTCCGGACCTACATTTTAACCAATGTGTAAGAACACTGTTCTCCATAATGTAAACTATGCATATCCCTGTAGATTTTGAGCCCAAAATAATCAAGTTTTTTGTTTATATAATTATTTTTTTTAAAAAAAGCTATACATAATAAAAGTTTTATAGCCTTTTCAGTCAGGCAAACATAGAAATGGTTAACAAATCTTTAAAGAATACAATTAATTATAACATATTTATTAATAGCTGTACTCGTGGGCGTCGCTAGGAATTTTTCCACGTTTTTTTGTTTAACTGACAATGCCATACAGGTTCATTTTTCAATTAAATTCAAGTTAAGTATAACATTATGAGCATAGACGAGCAGCTGAACTCATCATTTAGAAGACCAATTCAAGAAAATAACAACAAACTGAGTCTTATCATTTCTATAATCCTATTTTGAGGCATGCATGATTTAGCACTTCGTGGGAAAGAACCAACTTCTGGTAAATTGTATGACCTGTTAGAGTTTCGTTTTGAATCTGGAGATGAAGTTCTTTGTAATTATTTGTCGATTGGTTCTTGATAAGCTAAGTATATCTCGGCAACTACGCAAAACGCTATAATCGAAATTTGTGGATCTCTCTTGCATGAAGACAATGTTCGTGAAGTTAATAATTCGATTGCATTTTCTATACTTCCCGACGAGAAAACTGACATTTCAGGCATTGAGCAGAAGTCACTTGGTGTTAAATTTGTCAAAGAACAAAATGGGAAAATGATGTTCACACAAGAATTCCTGGGATATATTCCAATTGTTGATAGAAAAACTGAAGGTTTAGTCAACACGACCATTACAAATTCATTAGAATTTGGATTAGATATAACAAAGCTTGTTGGTCAAGGATACCACGGATGTTATACAATGGCTAGTAAAGAAGGAGGAGTCCAAGCAATAATTCGAAAAAAATATCCGAAAACAATATTTGTAGTTCACATTAATTAAATCTTGTCGTGAACGATTTTAATAAAGTAAATGCTGTACGAAACACAATAGGAAAAAATAAGTCAATCATAGTGTTTTTCTGAGAAAGTAATCAGCTTAGAAAACTAATTCCAAATTTTTCTTTGTTATTTGAAACTAGATGGACACACAAATCTGATATTTGAGATCTCCAGATTCTTAAATAATCTCCATGCTGGATTGTTTAATCTTACTAATGTCAATAGTTTTCAATCAATGTCAGCTAAAACTGTCATAAAATATGCAAAACTAATGGCACATTAGCAAAGACACTGACCAATTCTCAAAAGAAAGCATGTCACAAAACTTGAAATGGGGCTATTCTTTGGTCCATAAAATATTTATTGATTCTAGTTCAAGGCAATCTATTATGAAACAACTTATAAATAGATTAAACATTTTGTGTGGTGAAGTTTTTTTCCCGGGCTCATTTATTGATCGGTCCTATTCTCGGTTATTTGAATCACTCTATTCAAATGGGGGACAGCACAGTGAAACATGCCTGTTGCAACACACCTACGTCATTGCCAATGATTGGTATTTCCATATGTATATATTTAGGTAATTCTTTGAAGCGTGGCAAATGAAACCAATGACAATTACTGAATTAGTGAACAGTTATTTTTGTAAATATTGTATTAGATTTATTATTGCTGGCTTTTTAATTACACAACTATCAAATTATAAGGAAGGATTAAAGTTTTCATTACTATTATCACAGCAGAAGTAACGCATCTTTTTTATCAAACATTCTTGTAAGCTATCAAGACTATGACACATAATTTACAATAGGCATTCAAGTTTTTATACCAAAATGCGTGCAGATTTATGGGAAATTATACAGAAAAACTGGACAGTTTTACTGGAAAATGTTAAAGTTAAATACATCATTGGGTCTTTGTATCAGGTAAATTTAGACTTTTTTAAAGATCAAGGATAAATAAATGAGTTGTTGATTTTTTTTTAAATTATGTACCGACAAGTGATTTTTGTTTTATAAAAAATACATTTTAATGTCAATTTGAAATGTTTGTATTTTTCATTGGACAATAGCTTTATGTGTGGTGGCATTAATGTTCAATAATTTGATTAATCTATTTGAAAAATTCGCAACAAAGCAAGAAAATCTGTATCTAAATTAAAAATAAATAAAAATATATTGGCTGCTATTTCACTATTAAAATTATTCTCTGACTAACTGATAGAATAATCGTCGACTTCACTATAGTGGACTTTACTATAGTGGACTTTACTATAGTGGACTTTACTATAGTGAACTTTACTATAGTGGACTTCACTCTAATCCCACGTTAACTCTCTACACTTGTATCAGTCCGATTCTCCCATCTTTCTGTCACGCCCTGTATCTTAAACTTTACCATAAGGCTTAGGGCACCAAATTGTTTGATGGGCTGGTTAAAAAAACAGCAAATTAAATGGTTAGCGCCTTTTGCAGCCTTCAGATGAAAATTTGGTGATTTATCTGTTTGTCAAGAATGTTAGTTGACGTGTACTTGTTCTCCCTACTCTCGGAACAAATGCTAGGGTATCATATGTTAAGTCCCTAACCCTAAAGATTAAACCCTGAACTCTTGATTTAAGCCCCCAAATATTTAACCACGAGCTCTTGATTTAACTAATATATTGAGTAGTGAATTGTAGTTAATTAGCAAATCAATATGTTATAACAATTAAGAATTTTGGCAATTTTTTATTCATTTGGAAATGAACCATTCCCCTAATTGTTCAATGTAGAAGACTATTTTCAAAAAATGGTTTCGAAAAGCTTTGGTTTCTAAGAAAGAATTTATGTCAGTGGGCTAGTGTAGACAAGTTTTGTTTCTTATAATGCACAAATTACAAATTGCATAAAAATGGCTGTGGATAACAAGCCCTGCATTAGATTTAATGGCGTTTTTCTTAACATGAAATATATTGTAGACACAATTTATCTTTCGATTGAGATTAGGAATGAAGTTTCCATTTTAAAGCATTTCATCCTTGTAGGTAAAAACATGCATTGACTGTATTTATATTACATTTGTATTAATAAATGTTTTACACTTGAAAAATTTCTTGTTGTTTTCAGAATGATGTTTTATCTCAAGATGAAAAAGAGAATGTCTTGACAGGAAAGACTTCTCGAGAAAAAATGATAATTTTTTAAAGTATTTTTGAGAAAAAATCAAATAAAGCGTATTAGTAAGTTGTTTTGTTTTTTTTAAATTTAATTTGAGATGATTTTCTGTGTTTTATATATTTAAAGATTATGATGAAAAAGCAGTCAATTAGGTTATAATTGTAGACTCTACTAACCATGATTTCCAATAAATAATTATATTCACATTATCTGAAGTTAGTTTTGCTATTTGCTAAATGTAGGGCAAAAACTAATATAAATATCATAGTCGACAGTACGTACGTTTGACAGACCCTCACACCGTGCGGTGTATAAGATGTCATGGCAATAAAAGTCACATGTCTGTACGTTACAAATACACGCACCGGCACCGCACGAGATGAAATCGCTAAAAATAGTCTTGGGACGAAGAGAGGTTCGCGGAGCTAAAAAAAACAGCGCGCGTCGACCGTCAGTATAAAAATAGTCTGGGGAATTCCAAAATTATAGAAATTGAAAAAAGACGACTTACTAAATGAGAATATGTTTGGTTAGGGTGACTCATCATTGCATGGGGAAAAAATTTCTCCGATTCTAATGCATTGTGGCTCGTTTTGTTTTCCTTTTGACAAGCAAATCAAGAAAAACTAAACTTTTTGAAAAATGACCACTTTTAGAGGTCGCTCAAGCGACCCGAAGTTTCACCGTATGAGATAATGTGGCAGTTCTATGTATCGCTTGCTTGCTTTTGCTATAGTGCAATTTTAGTTCATTGTAAAATTAAAAGTATACCGTGATACTTGAATTTTAGATTATAATTAATTTTATTATTCAAGCTTGCTGGATAATAAAGCAGTTTTGACAAACTACAAATCATTGAATTGTTATGGCATCCCCATCAATTGGGGGATTCTTGTCTGCCTAGCGATGTATTACTAACCTTGGGTCATGCTATGAAGATGGTTTTCTATAATCACAAGGTACTGAAGAAGACTATATCTGAAAGCATTAATTTAACTGTTAACAATCTTCAAAAAGAAATGCAGTCAAAGAGACTCAATGAGTAGTTGAAGGCGAAAGAAGACATAAGGAGGCAACTGTTACTACTTAGTCTACAAGCAACAGCGAAAGTGAGGATGAAGGTAAAGATGACGACGATTTTGAGATTGAGATTCCTGTTTACTACAAGAAGCTTCTGTCAGAGGGTTTGATGCCAGACGAAGAAATTTGAAATCAGAATTTCAATTTTGAAGTAAATGCCCATTGGTCATTCACTGGGACGGATAATGGAGGAAACTACGGATTATCCAGAGCTGCAGTCACACGTAGACAGATTAGTTGTAGTTTTAACTGAGTAAGAAGTTGAGAAGATTTTAGGTTTAGCTAAAATACCAACCGTGCTGGTAAGGCACAAGCCAATGCAACAATACAGCTGTTAAGACTGTGGGAGGTATCTGATGAGATTACTGGTATGTGTTTTGTCACAACATCCGTCAACACTAGTGTTACTAACAGGACACGTAAATTGTTGCAAGAGGAGCTGTTACATTTTGCTTGCCGACATCATGTGCACGAACTGATCATTGGAGTTGTTTCTTCTCTGCGGCTCCACAAACAGCCCTAACATTCCACTGTTCAAACGTTTTAAATGATTTCGGCCTAAGGTTGATCAGCAGCTGTATAGTCCGCTGGAAGATTCGAGACTAGATGATCCGTTTATGGTGGAACACAAACACAAAGTTGTGTCATTCCTGCAAGACACGCTGTCAAGTGCCTCTAGTTACATACCACGTGAAGTTTACTGAGGGATGATCAAAACCTGATTGTTGATATTTGGCGTCATTGTAAGTAACCAACCGTACCACTTTCATGCGCTAGGCGCTTACCATATGGCTCGCTGAATGGCGAAAGTAATATACTGCTTCTAGATCTACTTGTTTAGAAACCAGTTCAGCTCAAACCTTCAGACTTAAGATTTTGCAACAATTCTGCTTGTTTGCCACTCATATTTACGTCAAAGCCTGGATCTCATGACCTGTGAGTCGTAATACTCCGTTTAACGATCTATTGTTATTCAAGTAGATCTCACAAAATTCAATCATATACAAAACGGTGTCTGATGGTGGGAAAAAGAAATTTGAAAACCATCTTTGGTATAGAAGTCAAGAGGTGCTTTTTCTTGCGTTGTTTTCTGAAAAAGTTTTTCCAGATTAAAACCGCAGTATTGCTGTAGGTAAAAAGTAAAGTTCCCTTAGCCCTAACGGGCCATCCGGGCAGATGAAGTGTAGAATTTATCTGTTTCTATAACCTCGGCATATGAAGGGATTGTGTGGTTAGCACAACGCCCAGCCGCCTTTACTTCCCCAGGTACCCATTTAAAGCTGGGTGGACTTGTGGGACGACTTTGAAACATATTTCACCTGGAAAAATTCCCATGGTTCTCACCGAAAATCGAACCCAGGACTCTCAGGTCGACAGTCGAGTGTCTACACCACTCGGCCACCCGTCCCACACTTTGTAGGTACCTCATCACTATCTGCGATGCGTCCAGTCGATATTGATATCAGCTTCGATGGAGTTGATCCAGTATCCTGGGATCAATTGCCGTCATTTGCTAAGTGTATTTTTGATTCCCTTAAGGCATCAATGATGCAGCCGAGCGTTCAGTTTCACGGATGTCATCATTTAATAAGTCAATCACTAAAAAAAAATCTGAAATGCAGAGGTTGCTTCAAGTTGTAGAAGATCACAGACAGAGAGTGCCAAATTTGAAGAAAAGTACACTGAAGTTATAATAGAAGCGTTGAACTGAAGATCATTAGTAAAGTATATTGTTTATGTTTATAACACAATGTATACATGAATAAACAAGCAGTAACTGTTGCATATCATTATATTTTATGTTATTTAACATTTCAACATATCTAATTCGTTGTAATAAATGTTTAATGTTGATTTTAAGATAATGTTTAATTTAATGTTTATATTATAAGAATTCATGTCATTAAAGAAGATAATATAAACTTCAGTCTCGATGAGCGACCTCTAAATGTAATTCAATTTCAATAAAATTTTGCATGGAAGTATAAGAATATAAAAGGAAAAAAAAAAACTAACAACAATGCAATATTAAATTGCAAAAAATTTTTTTTGAATCACCCTAACGTTTGGTGCACATTTTGTTCATCAAATGACTCTTTTTCTTGAATAAAAATGAAATCCTGGGGAATTATAAACACAACAAGGATTTCTTATTAATAGTTGGGAGTTGTTTTTGTTAAGATTCTATGCCCATTATGAGGATTATTTTCTTTGGGATGAACTATATAAAATATGAACTTTATTTGATGTATTATTAAGTGTCCCTTAAATGTGTTTTGACTACAATAATCTGTTCATGTCCTTTGGGGCCACTTCGAGTAGATAGACGTGCTATTTTTTGTATATAGACTGATTGTTAAAGCGCTCGAATATATATCACCATTTTCAACTCCAACTGCGTGCCTAATAGCCGGTCCGGGTACCGGGCCTGTTTACTAGTCTATATTCATAATCATCTAACATAGACGGTAGACCGGACGGGCGTACGTTCGACCGTCTGTATATAGTCTGGAAAATTCCAAAATTATAGAAACTGAAAAGAGACAACTTACTAAATGAGAGTATGTTTGGTACGCATTTTGTTCAACAAATGAATCTTTCTTGAATAAAATGAAATGGAAGAAAATTAAAATAATACATGTTCTAAGAACATTCAGCTATACTAAATGCCCCTTTTTGTAACTGTGGTGCCAATAATATGTAAGACTTATGTAAAGAGAGATAGATAGAAGATAGAAATAGATAGATAGATTGATAGATACATACAGATAGATAGCTAGAGATAGATACATAGCGACAGATAATGAATAACTGTTTGGAAATGAGTCCTTTAAGTTAATATTAATGAATTAAGAGTAGTGGAGTAGTGTGCGCAAATTATGTAATGTTGGATGTAAGATTCAAAGTTTAATAGTCGGGGGTTGTTTTTGTTCAGCTTCTATACCCAAAATGAGGATTATTTTCTTTGGGATGAACTATATAAACTTTATTTGATGTATTATTAAGTGTCCCTTAAATGTGTTTTGGCTACAATAATCTGATAATGTTCTTTGGGGCCACTTCGAGTACATAGACATGCTATTTTTGTATATAGACTGATTGTTCACGCGCTGAAATATATATCACCATCAACTCCAACTGCGTGCCGAATAGCCGGTCCGGGAACTGGGCCTATGTTTACTAATGAGTAATAAAAATCCTACAATATTTTACTCTTAAATTATTATGATTAAAAAAACGAAAATGTGTAATTAATAGTTTTTATTTCTGTGATAAAATGTAAATTTTGTTTCAAGATGTAAAATTTGTATTCTGTAAATGACAACAATATTTTACCCAAAGTTAGTTAATATATCACATAATGGTATCAAGACCTAAAACGACTGAAAGTTTCATGTTATAAATCACTTACACAAAAATTATCTTATGTCCATAGTTATTGTTTTTATACATATGCAAGTTAATCACAAATATTACAATTTTCACTCTACTTATTTGTTTTTTTTTTTGCATTAATTAATGATTTACTGTATTAAATATATATGATTTTCATAATTATACAATTTTATAAAAAGTATATTTTTAAAATTTTTTTGACAACTATTTAATACATTTTAGTAAATTTTTGGAAGAACTTAAAAAAAGTGGGAATAACGATCATGTTGTTGAATCACTGGAAAAAACTACACCAACTTCAAGCAAAAATTTGTATACAAAAGGTATATTTTTCAAAATTCATTATTTAAATTTAAATCTTAGCGAACTATTGTAAATTTTCTGTAAAAATAGTCTATATTTGTTCAATTGCATATTCTTCACTGTCTATTTCTCAGAAGATCCAACTGTCCTTGATGAACATATTCGCAAAATTCTACTACACACATTTACTAATAGACCTGGAAAGACAAAATTGTCCGATATCTTACAGACATTACAGCAAAATGTAAAATGCTCTGGTTGATTTAACTGGAAAAATGATCGCTTGAAGGAGTTTCTACCTGAAGTTTTTGCAGATGTTAAAGTTATATCTGAACTTAAACCCTCCAGTGGGAAAAGAGCATTGTATCCTTTTGTTGAGAATCGAACGAAATGGGCGAAGCTTGTGACCAAAATGGGGATGGGGAACTCAATTAATTTAGTGAAGTTTGAAAAAACTTTACAGAGATTTTATTTGAACAAAAATACAATTCAAAGAATAATTAATAAATGTGTAGAATTGCTATGACATGAATAATTGTTAAACACTTCAATGTTTCTAATTTGTAAATCGATCTCCTTTTAGCATAAATTAATAAATGTTTTGTAATGTTCACCTTTTTTTCGAATAGATCGTATACTAAAAGTTTGGTAACTATTACTTTCTTAGAGAAATTTCAAAATTCAGCATGATGTGGTAAGGAAGACACACACAATTTTAATTTCTTTAAACAGAAAAAACGTCAAACAAAAATATACTATATAGACAACTCATGACTTACAGAATCAATTCATAGCATTTAAACAAACAATAATCATTAACCGAAAATTTTGTAATACAGTAATTCTCCTTCTCTTCTACTGAAATTTATTCTATGTAATAGAATGAAATATAATTTAAAGTAACTAGTTCTATAGGCCAAAAACTTGCATCAGTCATTATAAAATACCAATGCAAAAATGCAATATTAACATTTAAGTATATAACATCACAGACTAAAAAATGATTAAAATGTGGGTTATTCAATTTATTTATATTCTTAAAATTTCATCCTCGCTGATGTTGACACATATAGGCTACAATAGTTGTTGGCAACTAGTGGTCCGCGAGAAAGTGTTGATGGTCTGCATTTAGTATTCTGCAGGAATAAAGCTAATTTATTAAGTGGTCATTGAAATTCCTTTACTAGGTCAGGGGTGGGCAAACTTTTTGAATTGTGGGCCACAATGTGTCCTTAAAATTTTACAGAAGAGTATTGCTGAGAGCAAATAGATGGAGTGTTAAATAAAATAATAGAATTAAATGTAAACCAGGAATAGAAAGCGGGTCGGAAGAAAGAGCCAAACTGTTATGTAGAAAAAAAATATAGAAGTCCCTCTATATGTCTGAAAAAATTAAATAAACAAATGATGTTAAGAAATTCAAAAAATGCATTTAAAACTTTTTTTTTAAAAAGAAACTTTAAAAGTTTTTTTCTCAGTACTATAAAATGAATAAAATATACAACATTTTTATCATCAATTGTTCACTAATGTAAAACAACAACATAAAATGAACAATAAATAGATTTGAGCATAAAATAATTTTCTGTAGAATCAACATTTTAAAATTATGCTGCAACTTTCATAATAAATATGATTTCATTAGACCTGATTTCATTTTCTCTTAATTTTCTTAGATTTGTTAAAAATTTGATACCATTAGAACAGTGTGATGCAGAAGAAACTTCTGCAAGTGCTTGTACATTGGAAAGCTCAGTAAATAAAGAACCAACATTACAAGCAACAAGTGAGTTTAAAATTATTATCGGTAAAACAAGAAGAAAAATTGATTGCTAATTATTATTGTAAATGATATAAATATAAACAAGAAATGTTCACCATGTTCAATTAAGCTAGTGATCTCTATAATGTTCAAAATACTTCTCTTTAACACAAACGTACTTTATTCTTGCATAATAAACTATAACGAGGTTACAACATATTAAAAATTCTCTTTTTTTAGATATAACTTGTCATTAAATAAAATTATACCTCTTATTTCAGGCATTCACAAGATTTCATTGTATGACCCAAAGGAATTGAAAATTTTTTTGAGTAGCATTTTTCAAGAGAAGAAAATTGAGACAGATTTACCAACTGTATTTGAAAAACAACAGATTACAGGTGAAGTATTTCTTTCTTTGACGGAAAGTAAAATTGAAAAGCTTTTTCCATCTGCTTCATATGGAGTTGTAGCAACACTTACATTACTGATCTCAAAAATAAATTCATCGGTTACTTCAGCACAACTTCTGCTCTGGAAGTTTTCACATCATCGGAAAATAAACTTGAAAAACTTAGGAATTTCAATTGTGAAGTGCATGAAAATGACAGTTACATTCTAGGGCGCTTCGTTAATGTGAAGCGATCTGCATCTTCAAAGAAATTAGTTCCCATACATTACTTTTGTTTACTGATAGAAGATGATTTCCTGAACAGGGAAGATTTATTAGAGATGTTGTCATCTAAAGCAATCCAGTTCATTTCAGCTTGTCTTAACAATTATCAAGATGGTACAATTCATTTTGGAATAGATCCAAGGTCTGGATCAATTAACGGAGTGAATTTAACTGAAGAGGAAGCTATAAATAGCATGAATTATTACATTGAAAAAGCCTTTCCTGATGAGAACATCAAATCTATTGTGAATAACACCGTGAGGCCACCAGCTTTGATGCCAGTGTTCAATACTGACTTTAGAAAGACTGGAAAATTTGTTATAGAGATAGATGTAGTGGCAGCTAGTGCATGTATTCAAAATCCTATAAAAACTAAATTAAACTGTCTAAAATACTTGCCCAAGTCCGCTAAAAAGAGTAGAAAAGTTGGTTACTTTATTTTTGATGAACAAAGGGAACCCGCACTGATTGAATTTGATAAAATTGAAGAATTTTGGGAACAAGTTAAGATTGCATCTAAACTTAGGAAAGATGAGGAAGACATGGCATTTTCAGCCTCACCAGAAAATTTAAGACAAAAGCTCCTAAACCTTTTGACAGGAGGCAGAAAAAAGTTAGAAGATGTCATATATCCTTTTATTGTATTAAGTTCTCTAGATGCCAAAATGGACAAAGTCTATATAACAAAAAACATTCAGTTTATTAAAAATTTAGAAATTGATGTTGTATTTGATTTTGATTCATCCGGCTCATCCAAAGGAATTTATCACTGCTATGATGTTCTTCAAGGAGAGCTAACGACAGTGCTAACTTTGGACAACTTTATCAACACTGAAAGAAACACAGAATCTAGAAAGTTTATTGAAAGCATTGATACTGATAAAATTAGTTGGGTATTTTGTAATAGATATGATACTATGTCTATTAAACCTCTATGTCCAACAGATTGGAACAAACAGGTTCGATCAGCTTTCCATAAAGCAATAACACATTTTGCAAAGATCTGTAGTAGAGATCGCATAATAATTATAATGTGTTTATTTTCTAAAGATTATGAAACAATGCTTGAAGGATGTGAAGAAATTCTCACTAATTTTCCTAATCAGTGGGTTGTTTATGCTGAGACAGAAAGCATTTCAGATTTGTTGAAAAATGAAATGATTCAAAGAAAAAAAGTTGACAAAAAAGATGCATTGAACAGATTTATATGTGGTTTAACTTGGGAACAAATAAACGATACGATTGAACAGGTTACACACCATACAGATATTCTTGGATGTATATTACCTCAGGCTGCTGGTACACTCACCAAGCCCATTCCAGAAAAAAAATTAAAATCTTGGTGTGATGTCGAGCTTTTTTCTGCCGCTGACCCTGAAGTTAATGAAGAAATTAGAAAGAAATTTATGGAAAATTTTTACAAAGGTGAATCTGTTGAGTGGGTTAATTTTTGTTTTGAAGGTCAGGTTTTGAAAAGGGCTGATCATGATAAACTGAAGACACTCACTAAAAATGCACTTAAAGAAGAAAAAGATAACATTTCTACAGTAATACTTTTCCATCATCCTGGTTCTGGAGCAACCACATCAGCTAAAAATGTTTTATGGGAACTTCGTGAAGAATATCGTTGTTGTGTAATTAAAAACATCACAGATGAAACCTGCAATCAGTTAATGGAAATAAGGCAGTTCTCAGAGCCCAATCAATCTCCAAAGCCTCTGTTGATTTTAATAGATAATGAAGATGAAGTACAGACAATTAAAGCAAAATCTAGAATTGAAATGTAAATTTTGGAATAAGGAAAATGACAACAACTCAAAGGTGTTTTTTACCATGTTTTTTTTAATTAGGAAAGCTTCACTCCCTCAACAAATTTTGCATAATCAGTGGAAATTGGAACAAAAATTAACAAAACAAGAACAGAAACTGTTTGGGGATAAACACAAACAATTAATTTCAGAATTTGAGAAAAAGAAAGACAACATTGATCCAAAATTTTTAATTTCATTTAACATATTTAAAAATGGTTTTAAAAATGATTATATATTCAAAACCATCAAAGAGTTAGTTGGAAGTGTAAAAGATGAAAAAGAACTTAAATTATTGTCTCACATTGCTCTGTTAAATAAATATGATCCATATTTTAGATCTATTCCAGTGTCATGATTTGATCTATTATTTGACAATAAATTGGAACTCAAGAATAAGTCACCTGATCTAAAAAGAAGCATAAACTGGGAAGCCAATTTAAGTCAAGCAGTTCAGGTATTGCTAAATATATCACCGTTAAAAAAATGTAGAAAAACTGATGCCAGAATATCACTTCGGGTGCCTCACAAGCTTGTAGCTGACAGTCTTCTAGACTATTTAACTACAGAAGAAAACTGCTTGGTTAATATAATGCACAGTCTAATGAACAGCGATGCATTTGATCATGAGTCAGGAGAATTTGTGCTACTTAAAAATATTGTTGGAGATATATTTAAAAAAGGAACTTTGATCAAGTGGAAAGAAAAAAAGAAATGTTTTCCCCATTTATTACCCAAGTAAACAAACAATGTGGTCATGAAGTTTCAATTCAGCTATTGTCAGAATTTTTTGACAGAAATCTTGATCCATTTATAGCTCAGCAAATTGCACGTTTTTACTATTTTTTTAAAAACTGGGACAAAGCTGAAGAATATGCACAGAAAGCAACTGAACTGCAACAAAAAGTTCATTTCTGTGGGATACATTCGGGCAGGTTTACAAGGCTCAACTCTTGGGTGAAAAAGATAAAGTTGAAAGACAGATAGATAAATCTAAAATCCTTGATAATAATTATGTACAAAAACTGATTGATTTGGCAGAGAAAGCTATTTTTCATTTTAAAAAAGTTCAAGAAATAACTGAAAATCACCCATCTGAAAATAATGAAAATAATTTGGCAGGTTACGTTAGAGAATTAAAAACTCAGATAATTTTACTTCGTTTACTTGATAGGTGTCAGTGTTTTAGAACTCGTAGTCATTTGATGCATTGTTTAGTTAATAAAGATTTTAGCGAACAATGTTTCAGTTTTCTAAAGCCTGAGGAAATATTGTTCCTATGTCAGCTGGAAGAATTGCATGAACACTATCAGAGTTTTAGATGAACAGTACTTACAAGTTAGAGAGGATGTTCAGTTTGATGCTGCAGGTTATTGTGGAACATTTGGTAGAGAAGTGCAAAATTTGATTTCTTTGATGTTTAGCTTTCATGAATTTTTTGGAGCCCCAAAAGATTTTTCTTATATCAAGAGTCTACCTGAGCCTATAGCTAGTATGCACAGGTGGAGGGTAGCTGTCAAACACGGAGCCATGTTACTTAATTTCCTTCTTCGTTATCGTGCAGAACTAGATGGCTCTGAACAATTTGTTTCTAATCTAGTTACTATTTACAACATTATGCTTCCCAATGTGATCTCAAAAGATGTTGAGTTTAATTATCTTTTAGCAATGCTAAATGCTTTAACTTTACTGATTATTGATGGGAAAGCTGTAAGAAAGTGCAAAAAGCTTTCCTACCAACAAGTTTTAGATTTTAGCAAAAAATTATTTGAATGCAAACAACCAAATGAGAAGAGGCCATATGTTGAGCCCTACATGTACTTTGTCATGTTTAATTTTCCATCAGAAACAAGAAACAAGTATTCAATGTGCTCTGTTTCTAAATTACAAGAAGCTTGTGATAGATGGAGAAATGCTTATATTCAAAAGTTTAAGGATGCAGAAGCTAGAACTTTATTCTATTTAGTCAAAGGAGGTATCCTAAAGGACTTGGTTCATTCTGATACATTTCCTATGAAAGAACGTGACAACTGGGAAGATCAAAATATGAGAAAACATCTAGTTTTGTATTCTGGAACAGTTGAACTTGGTGGGAAAACAGAAAAAGTAAAAATAACAAAAGATAAAAATACATTTGATCTTAACATTCCAACTTCATATACTGTCAAAAAAAGTTTTTGGCAGAAAGATACATATTTTTTCATTGGCTTTAGTTTTTCCGGTCCCAAAGCTTATGGTATTCCACAAGATCCACCTGAAGCTCATGAGATCTTTGGCGAAGTTTGGCCAGTGGAGGAAAAGTATCAAGAGCCTTCAAGAATTTCTCCGCAGCCTCATAGTATTAGTGAATTAATTAACTTACAAAGCAAATTAGATGAAAAACAGGTAAACATTTTAAAACATATTTTTTTATGCTGAGAATTATGTTAATAGGTAACTATATATGTTAATATAATTGTAATGTAGACATAAAATTAAACATAGCGTTCTCAAATCAAAATTATAAAATAACACAAAAATAAACTGGCACCTAACTTTTTGTATTTTTTAATCGATTGACACTTTGCTAATACTATTAAAATAATTGTAAAGTAATATATTTTCTGTATGTGTAAAATAGTTGGTTTGTTTGGTATTTACAAAGCTTTTTTCCTCTAATATTTTTTCTTTCTTAAGCCCTCAAAGCAACGTGATGAACTACAAAATAAATGGGAAGTTCAGGTAGATAAAGTTTTGTTGGATTAAAAAAAAAGAAATGCAACACAATCTGAAGTCAACTACAGAAAAGTTTAATGAACATAAAATAAATTCTGGAAGAAGGAAAAATAACTTTTGTCAACAATTTAGCATTTCTTAAACAGAGCTACAACAATTATAAAATTGTTTTTTTTTACTTACCTTGATGTAAAAGTTACTTATATGATTTGAACAAATCATTCCAGTTTTTAAAATGTCAACATGTAATATATTGGGCTATATTAAAAAAAAATTATGTTTGTATATTCTATATATATATGTATATATATATATATATATATATATATATATATATATATATATATATATAAAGATTTTATAGCATCAACAGAAATTAATAAAATTAGTCAATTTTTGCTTTTATGCATTAATAAATTGTATTAATGTTCATTTATAAGTTTCTCTTGAACGTGTTATAAAATTGTAAAAAAAAATATGATTAATAATTATACTTTACTATATTAATTAATTTGCATCGTGCAAATAATGCAGTGGATAGGTTTCTGCATTACTCTATTTGACTTGTGTTATTATAAAAGTAAATTTACACTCAACTATCATGGTATATATCTGTTCTTTAATTAAAAATATGTCTAGCTTTTATTGGTTTTTATCATAACCCGCCAAATACCTATATATATATATATATATATATATATATATATATATATATATATATATATATATATATATATTTGAGTAACAGAACCAAATTTAAAAAATTCTATAATCTTTAAATGATGTGTTAAAAAATTCTTTTTAGAGCATATTTATTTATGTATTTTTTAAATGTAATTTTACACTTTGAAAAATTTGCTATTTTTAAAAAGACTACATCATATTCCAATTTTAATTCACATAAATTAGAATATTTGTTTTTTTTAATACATTTTATAAACAATATCAACATTTATAACTGGATATTCTTTTTTTTTAGCCAAATTGCTACTATAATTTCAAAAGCTGTTTTATCTTTTGTAAAAAAAAAGGTTATACCCTTGAAAATGAAAATTTAATTTTGTAATTATTAACTCAGCTTTTTGACTGTAATTGATTACATCAAATTAATTTAAGGGGCTGACCACATTTATGATCTTAACTTTTTAAGCTTGATGATGAGGCAATAGTCAAGAGTTGTTTTATTTTATATCTTTTAAAATCTCTTTTTCAATCATTTTAAATTCATTTGAATATTTATAACTAGTGTTTTTACACCCAAACACAATGAAAGAAAATGTTAATTTAAAAAATAACTTGTCCTATGTAGTGTTTTTTTTAAGACTTACATATATTAAAATGAGAAATTACATAAAATGTGTGAAATTTTTATTAAAGAACACATTGCTCTATTTTTTTATCATTTTTTTTTAGAATCTCTGTGTTTTTTTAAAATATTTTTTAAGAGTTTAAATTAGAGCTGCTGTTCGATTAAAAAAATTGATCGAAATTAACGCATGATTAAAAATTTTAATCGCAAATTAACGCACATTTTAATCGACACAATATATAATATAATTGTTTGTATTCAAACTAATATGTCATAATATCAAAGCATAACATTGGCATAATAAACAAGTCATTTTAATTTACGAAAGAGTTATAATGAATTATAACATATTTATTAAGCATTAGCATATATGTCTATTGAATTAGCTAGTGAGACCAGTTTATGGACATGTATCAATCACGTCAATGATGCGAATTATTTTCTTTTTATTTAACAACAATGCCTAACCTTTTTTTTTCGTACCGCAGTTTCCGGACTAATGACGTATGTCAACCCCTCTTCCCTCCCTCCCTGTCATATTTTGCTTCACATCGCCCACACGTACGTCTGTTTACCCTTCCCTCCACTTCCCATAAAAAAAATACACACTTCATTAATACCTCAAATGTAACTTTTCTTTCATAAAATAATAGTATAGCCAGAAAGTTGTCGCTCACTTATTATTAACGCGTTTTTTCTCTTTATTCCAACCCCCCCCCCCCAACTCTTTCCCCACCAAGTCACATTTTTATCACACTCTCTCTCCACTTATAGATGTACCAAAAAAAAGTTGACACCGGTTCCATTGTCTCAAACTAGGAGCACGCGTCATAAAAGACAATCCTCTTGTTTTAAGGTCATACAGCTGCTATGATTTTACGTAGACGTGACGTTTACCCCACCAATACAACTATGGTCGTCGAGTTGAAGGACAAATTTACTTTTAATTTTCTTTTGAAGTTTTTGTTTTGTGCCGCGATGTTACTCTTTTATTCTTTCGTTCATTTACTTTCTTACTATCATCTATTATTTCAATGTTTTAGTGAACAACAGAAAAGAAAATTTTATTTTTTTATCGGTCTGTCAGTTATATTAATAAACAAGCAATTTAAGCCTGTTCCATACTGGACACAGGACGTGTTAGCGCATTTTCGTGTATGTATCAGTACGTATGCTATATTTCAGTAAATATTTGTCAATTTTGGAAATGTTTATAAATTCAATTGTGTAATGCATATATCTGAAAAAAGATATTAAAAAGACGTTTCTTTATATTTGAAAAAAATATTTTCTCTTAAATCTAACTACAAGTGGTTTGTGGTCATTGAAATAGGACTCATAATTGAAACATTCTAAATTGTAGTTATTTAATCGTCCGAAAACTCCGTCAATTGTTGTTTGATAAATTGGTGTTGCCAATCTTGGTGAAAGTAGTTGAATGTTGAAGTTTGTTTCGAAGAAATTTTCAATTTCTGCCCCGGGCTCTTTGAAATCTTGATTGAAGTCCCAACAAATGATGACTATTGGTTGATTGAGCTGTGCTGCAAAGTTGTCATTGATTATGGGTTTTATAAAAAGTAAGGGAAGTAAGTCATGTTGAATAACTGTTACAAAAATAAATAATGATTTCGCCCCTTTATTTAGCTTATAATCTATATATAATATATAAGCCTCTTAGGAGCCCTGAAGCCCGGCCCTGAGAGGTCCTATTGCGAAATGAACTTTTGATGTACACATGGCAGGCCAAGACCTATAAAATGATATATACATCATGGGTCTAGGACTTATGGTTGCTGAGATATAGGACGCTCTTTTATTAATATAGCTTATATAGTAAACACGGTACTTTATAAGCCCTCTTTTACGGCCCTCAGAGGTCAGATCGCGAAATGGAGAAAAGTCATTTCTTGGCAGGCCAAGACCTACAAAATGATATATACATCATGGGTCTAGGACTTATGGTTGTTGAGATCTAGGGTGATGACGGACAGACAGACAGACAGACAGACAAAACGGGGACAATAGAGCATTTTTTTTTCGAAAATGCTCTTAAAAATATCTTGTAAAATGAGACTCTTTAATGTTACCGTATGGCAATTTTCAAACGTTCAAAGGTCGGCTTTCATTTTTCATCTTCTGTTGTTCTTTCTTTCGTGTGTCAACATTAAAGATTCTTTCTTTCGTTTCATTTTGGTTATAGCAAGGGAACAGGAGGTTCACTTGTCGAAGGGCTATATAACAAAACATCTTCATTTTATATTACAATTGGGGCTATTGTCGACGTACCTAGGGGTGAGGGTGTGTGTAAATTGTGACAGGGTGGGGGTGGTAAATCTACTTAATAAGTGAACGCAACTTGTAGCGTGAAAATCCGTTATTTATCGATTTGGTGAACTTTCAGCATTTTGGTCAAATTAACGCATTTAGGTATTGCGTTAAAAATTATAATCGCAAATTTTGTTTGACGCGTTAATCGCAAATTAACGCAGTTTAATCAGCAGCCCTAGTTTAAATATTTGTTTTTATTCTTTATTGATATTTTTATATTGCTACACAGCTGTAGCATGTTATTGCAGCTTTCCATACAAGAAGTATTTTTGATGCCCTCTTCTGGATCTAAAAAGTGCAAAATTTATTTAAAGTATTTTTGTGCTCTACTCTAGCCTGGCACCCTGTATGGTCACACATCCCATATTACTGTTCCTAGGTTATTGTTACTACCCAGTACAATGTTGGAAATGAACATTGTAATAGAAAATGTAAGGCTTTTAAAAGCTTATACTTCTTCATAACAGATTCTCTAGAACTGTATGTGCACTCTAAGTGATTGAAATGAAATTTATTAATATGTACATAAAGTTAAAAAAGATTCTTGTAATATTAATTATCTCATAATGGCATAACCCTTTAGGTTTTAAAGAGAAAACTGATAAGCTATTTAATTTATGATCTTTCACTTGTTACATAAACACATATTTACCTTATGAAAACTAAGATAGTAAATGCTTATAAATTGCTGAAAGAATATTGTTTCTTTTTATAGTTTTGTGTTTGTGTTAAGCTATCCTCAAACCAAAAGCGAAGCGTTCCGCTGCGCTATTTCTCACGTGAGATTTTTCAAAGCGCGAAAAACCTTCGCTACACCTAAGCGAAGCGAACGTAGGCGTCAGCCGACCGGATAAAATGATTTTTTAAATTTTTCTTTTTGTTTATTTGAAGACGTCGGCAGACATTTTCTTCTTATGATATATTTTCTACAGTTATGGTATTTTACAAGTAAAAAGTGAAAAAAACACTTACTTTTTGGTATAATCTGATATAATTCAAGTTGCTATATATAAATGTAAGTCTTATTTGTTAATTTTAAGACATTTATATCAATTTTAACCATGATTTTCATTTCAGTCGATGTTTCTAGGCAGCCATTTTGGATTGTTTACACTCGCGAAACGCGAAAAAACTCTGAAAGAAGCGATGCCGCGAAATTTCTCAGCACTGCCGCGGAAATTCTACGCGGTTTGAGCATCTCCATGTAAATACATTGCCGCGAGCTACCTAGATACGCAAAATTCGCTTTGGTTAGAGGATAGCTTAAAAGTATATATCGTAAATGATAATTACTGAAATTTACAAATTAAATACTCAAACATTTAGCAATTCGTTGTGTTAGAAGCATCAAGATATTTTTTATTCAGTTTTAAATTTGATTCCCATTTTGATAATTTTATTTTTCTGTTGAAAAATGAAATACTTTTGTTTTTACAATTAGATATAGCAAAAAATAAAAAATAATCTATGTATGTATTTTAAGTACACAGGCATATACTTTTAGTAATGATAATTTTTAAAACTATTTTTGATGATGTAAGGAATAAATTTGTACTTTTTAGTGTGTTTTAATAAAAAATCATTTTTTTAAATTTTTTAAAAAGTATTTTTTTAACTTTAATTATTATATTAAAAAGCATTAAAATTACTTGACTAAATGCATTTAATTCAGGTTATGTGTTAATTTATTGTTAATAATGTCAATTCTCCAAAGTCCAAACCAATTTTTCAAAGAAACATTTTTTATTATTTCTAGGATAACAAAGTTCCCTCCCGTAGTTGCTCGCCTATCTGTCCTGCCTCTGCGATGGCTATCATCTCTACTAGATCTAGGACAAAATGAGTTTGTAGTAAACAGATGTGGGCCCCAAAAAAGCTCTTAATATTCTCCACTTACTGGCTACTTAGCTATCAGTATAGGTCAATATAGAGTCTCTAGGATAATGGGATCATTAGCTTTTACAGATTTGACGTTAATCAGGCTTCACCCAACAACTGGCAGGCAGGTTTCTTTGCCGGAAGAGGCATCGGAGGCGGTCTTTAACATTAAGCTGTTGGTAAGTTACCGAAGCTCTTGTGAAAGCAGCCCCCGTAGCATGAAATTTCTGCAGCAGGGGCCAGGCAATAGCAGGGAGGCAGGTGATACATTTTACTAAGTAGAACAAATAAACAGAGGGGGCCAGACAAAACGCAGAGGGGCCCGGCCCCCTGCCCCCCGCACGCTGCGGGCCTGTGTGAGAGTCTGATAGTGTGGCGCATAAAGACTGCGTTGTCAGCCTCTTTCCAACCAGTCATCAACCATATCTGTAAAGACAGAGTCCCCCCTCTTGCCGCTTGTATCGCTCATACGCAGTTAAAACAGTCAGCTCTATGCGAGGTGTAAGTGGTGGCACGTTTGCCATGACTTCCACTGCAGCTGAGTCGTTCGAAAAGTGCCTGTGATCAGTTGGAGAGCCTGGCTCTGTACTACATCAAAGGCTTCTAATGACGATTGAGACCCAGAGACTTGCAACACCAGACCATGGAAATCTTGATATAGCATCAGGAAGGAAAACCAATATCTGAAATAATACGTTTTAGGCTGACACACAATCAAGTGTTTAGCGTTAGTCTTCATGTTTAATAGCAGTTTTGTATATTTGGTACTTTTGTTTTTACGAAATAAACACAAACGCAATTAAAGTTTGAAAACTTTTAATAACAATTTTTAAATCTTTATTTTGTCAATTTATTTTTTTTTTCGTTTTTTCATTGGTTTTTCATGAACCGTCTCATTCAATTGCTTAACATAATTTTTAGACGAACAATTAACAAATTTAACAGAAATAAGTTCTTTTAAATTATGATTGAAATTACAAAAGTTTTCTTCACTCAGCAATGACTCATCAATTGTGACTCTATCAACAATTTTAACAAACAATTTTTTTTTCTTTGTTTGTCCTAGAAATAGTTTCAGACTACTTGCTGATTTTTTCAATGAGTTGAATACTTTCCAATTTTGTAGGCAAGTAGAGAAGTACTCAGATGGCTTCAATAGCCCTCTTCTGTTGACATCGTTCAAAAAAATATCCAGCTTTTTCAATCTTAATTCGTCAATGTCTTTAAAATTTTCATCGACTAATATTTCTCTACAGCTGGTACACTTATTCTGATGAAGGATGGAATGTGCAATTGCTCCTGCAACATAATATATTGTTGATGCTTCATCGCCATTAGGGCTTTCCGAAATTTTTAAACAATCTAAAATTGCATTTACATTTTCATCCGTACCAGCTGGCAAGCTTTTAACATCATCAATGAAATCATTGATCTCGCTAATAGTCAATTTCGAATGACTTAACAGAGACATCATTTTTATCTTGGTGTTGCTATCTGCAACTTGCCGAACTGAGACAAAATAATTGTCCCCCCCCCCCCGACATTTGGCGCAGCCATCCAAATCTCAACTCTATAGGGTCCAACTGCAGATGACTAAGGAGGATGAATTTGGCACTGCATCAGATAAGTATGATGGCGCATTCTGAAAAATACTTGGCACTGCATCATCTATCAATTTCATTTTTGGTCTAACAGGTTTATTGGATTCACATCTTTTCTATGTTGTATCTTTTAAATCACTAACAAAATCAGTTGGCAAGAAATGGAGCGAACACATTTTTGCATATTTCCCAGGCTGAAAATTTTGGCGAGGATTAGCTCTAATCCATTTTTCACATAATTCCACATTGGATACGAATGAAAAGAAACTCCTTTACTTTCCGCTTTTTCAACACTGTCATATCCACTTTTGCATCCGTATGCAGAACACTTATTGACCATTTTCTTAGTTATTTATTATATTTAAAATTAGATTATATAAACCAAAACAATTATTATACGTAAATTTTACCGAGAAAAAGAGAAATTTTAGAAAAACAACAGTAATAACTGTTACGTACTCCAAATAGTATAGAGTACTCCGTCGGATGTGCCAAATATATGTTACGGGTCCTTATAATGATAACACTTGTAGAATGTGTAATAATTCCGACAACTCAAATTATGAAGTTAACTCCAGTGAAGTAACATCAACAATCATTTAATACTTGAACATAAACTGACAAAAGTGAACTTAGGAGGAGTGCAATAGCAAACTGTAATCATGCATCCATCTACATCGATGCCCAAAGCTAGACTCTACTAGAACATGCATCCGCATCCTATGATGCACAGAGATCGACTCATTATAAAACACAGCATGTGCTCCCAACTGTCGGTTTAATATACGTCATTTGTACCAAATGACATATACACTAAAATCTACAATAAACTACAACACAAGATGTACACACAGTCCAACTAACTAACGCTACATCAGATGTACTATTGGGCAACCAAAAAAACGTTCCAGGAATTCATTTCTTTTTTGCAGCAAATGACGACGTTAAAGTGCATCGTAGCTGTTTGGTTGAACGATTTGCTTCAATTCAAGCCGTTCGTGGTACACGATCACACCACCGGTTTGTGGTATTAAGAACCTGATCGGGTAGTTGAACAGGCACCAAGCTTAGCAGATCTGCATCCAGGACAGTTTGTGGCTGTTGTTTATGACACTGATTGGTTTATTGGGTGCATATCAGAACACTCTATTGAACATCTTGGTCAAGTTCATGAACAGAACACCTACAAACAGATTAACTTGGCCAAGTCGTGACGATATCTGCTGGATAACATTCACTAATGTACAATCTTCCACCACCAATGTTGTCTGGCAAGACAGTATTGCTATGATGATGTGCATTTTGCAAGAAACGGTTTGATAGTAAGACTGTGTGTACATAGATAAGATACCATCAGTTAACTGCATCGGCAGCATAATGAGCATACGCTGATATCCGCCTTGGATGGTTGCTTGTATGGTTGATAAAAACAAACAATCTGTCTTTTGATTTTGTAACTTAAAACTAACTGTATTTTTTCATAAAATTTGATTGACATTTCATTGCTATGCTGACTTACCATAATACACGTTAATGAGGCCCGTAGCGTGCGGGGTCAAATATTGATGAATACTGTCTGAAGTGCAATGTTTGGAATGTTTTAAGGCATTCTGTGTGTAAGCTACACTTAAGATAAATACATCATTCAACTCAGGATAAAACAATGAGTAAATACTGAAAATTACAGCCTGATACCTTTTTTAGTTTTGAAATACTCGCTACGCAATATTCAATAATAGTGTATAATCATGCAATTTCATGCAATTTTTCACCAAGAAGGCGTTAGGACACCAACATGAAATTTTCACCATAGCTAGTACTTGCCAAGGTTAACAAGTGTGCAAAATATGAAAAGTGTGAATTACTGTCCGCATGGTCATCTGGGGGTCGCAATAAGTGCAAAAATGGACGACCATGATGCTTAAAGGGGCCCACCATGAGTACACTATTATTGCTTAACAGGAATTCTCTATCAAAATAATAAACACATATATGGTACTTACTAATTGTATAACAAACAGCATTTCATGTCTTATAGGTTCTTGGCTATACCGAGTCAAATATTGATGAAAACTGTCTGAAGTGCAATGTTTGGAAATTTTTAGGGCATTCTGTGTGCAAGCTACACTTAAGATAAATACATAATTCAACTCAGGATGAGTAAATAGTGAAAATTTCAGCCTGATACCTTGTTTAGTTTTTGAAATATTCACGTTCAAATATCGCGAAAATGTAAATGTCACGCGCACTCGCGACTACCCTTAAAAATTAAAAAAATCATATCTCAGAAAGTTTTTGACCAAATGGCCTAAACTTTTCAGGAATCACTCAACATTGAATGTACCACAAGCCCTGAAAATTTCAGAACGATCTGAGGGGGTCCGGTGAACAATTGTCAAAAAACTGGTTGAGTTGACATGGAATGACCCTATACTATTTCTCCACAAATCGATAACGCAACCCGAATAAACAATGGACGGACGAAAACAAGCAAGCATGTATATGGGCCATGTGTCAAATGGGTCGCAAAATCGGATGGGTCACATGGGTCATGGGACAATGTTAACTGACCCACGACCCATCCTTAGTCTCCGCCCGACCCTAAAAAAACACGTCGTCGCGCGATTTTTTTAAAATTTCAAAATGGTTTCTATGGCGACGGCCGCCATCTTAAAAATAACAACATTCAATGGGTCATGGGTCACAGGTCAAGCTCAGTGACCCATTACTTGCTCTGCTGGGTATCATTATTTCAACCAGGTATCGGGATGATCTTGATGTGGAAATCTCAATGAGCAAGTATCATCTATGCAACATTGAAAAACATTACACTACCGCATCATGATCATCTCAATCGCAAACACCCATCAATAAACGACGTATTGTTGACTATCCACTCTTTGTTGCCAGTCTTGACAGGACTAAAACAACTCGTGAAGCGATGCACATAATTGCTCCTGCCCTTACTGCTGCTGGTGTCAACATTGACACAGTATCACTGTCAACAAGTACAATATATAGAACTATATAAAATGTTCGCCAATCAGTCTCAGTAAACGAGAAGGAGATGTTTGTGCCAAGCACACAAATCATTTTGATGGAAAATTACTACCAGATGTTGGTGGCCAATCAGGCGAGCTAGTTGATCTTATGCCAATTGTTATGTCTGGAGTGAAGGTTGAAAAGCTTCTGGCAATTCTACAACTTCCAAGATCAACTGGTGAATTGATGGGTAAAGCTGTGGTTCAGATACTACATGAGTGGAAAGGTGTCCCAGAATGGCTGGCTGGTCTTTGTTTTGATACAACAAGTTATAGCACAGGAGTTCATACTGACGTCATAACAGTTATTCAGCGGAAGTTTGACAAACGCCTTCTATTTCTAGCATGCGGCCATAACATCTTTGAAATAATATCAGCATCAGTGTTTGTCAAGTTGTTTAAATCAGATAATATTTGACTGCTTTATGACTAGTGTTACGGGCTCTCTTTCTATACTTCATACATGTTACGGGCTCTTTTGGATTATGCTCTATAAACGTCTCAGGCCCTTTGGTTTATGTTATGAGTTGTATGTTTTAATTCCAACGTAGAGATGTTAATTTAGCTTAATGTCTGTCCGTTTCACTCTTATTTGCTCACTCCTTTGACACAACTCAAAAATCAATCAAACTCGATGCGTTGTTAGTACAACGATTTATTTACATGAATGTACATCAGAATACAACAAGTCCATAAACGAATACATCTTTAAATCCACAGCAATTTGCTCTGCCTCAACTCTGACTAACTAAAGATCTCTAAACTATTCTCGTCGCTCTCGTAACTATCTCTCTTCTCAAACTCCTTATAACTAACTCCTCTCATAACTACGAACTGCCCCCTCACTAACTAATGTCCGAATCCAGCCCCTATTTATACCCCTAACGTCCGTGCCCTAATTACCCTAAGTACGTCACAGTCTCTTCACTATCTAATCTTTCTAGGAGCGTCACAGGGTCGTCATTGTTAACCTGCTAGACTGTCCGACGGCGCCTCCCAGTCTTCACACATTTGCTGTCTACTATTCTATTGTTTCCCACTTGTCACCTTGTCACTATTATTCGTGTTAATCCTAATTCTTAGATATCTACTATGTTAAGAGGTCGAAGGGGATTGTCTCTGTCTCTAAATCTACTTTAGCTCGTCACATCTCCCCCTTGTTAGTAAGCATGATGCAATCATGCCAAACAAAAAACCATCAAAATTATACTTCGACAATGGCAAAACTAACACAAATACTTTAAAAAATCTGCACATTGTTAGACCCGTAAAATTTGGGTAGTCCACAACACAAAATCATAAAATTATAAGTTAATGAATTATTTTCTAAATAACAAGATGATAAAATTACACAAGCACAAAATTCTAGAACTTGTCTAGTACCATGATCAGTAACACTCAATATGAGTGTCACATATCTATTTACAACAACTGTGTCATTTCGTTGCAAATAACATCAGACAATAAATTTTACAACTATATCAAAACGTCATTAAATTTAGGTCACTTAAATATGTATGATTCCTTCTACAGATTTACGTAATAAAATGCTCGGTAACCATAACTTGCAGCAAAACAAAATCATCATCTATAACATCATGCGATTCTAAACTCTTAAAAAACAAACAAAATTATTGTCAACGACAAACGATATTTTCCAATAAACAACAAAAAAAAAATCATCAATTAAAGTACTTAAAAGGAAATTACATACTTTTTACAAGCATTAACCGTTTCAGGTACATCCGTTATCGAGATATCCAATGGTCGAGAATCAAACTATTTTACAAAATGTTCTCGCCAGTTGCCATCTAAATCCCTCTCCTTGCCTTGGAAGAACCCATATCTAGGCTTTCTCATTTGATAACAATCGTTATTAACCCGATTATTTCTTGGTACTGATCTAGAAGTGAAATATTGATCAGGGTAATGAGGCCTAAAGCATTGCTCTACCCTTCGTCTACCATATAAATCTTTACCCATATTTCTATGGCAGTACCTTAGACAATTATCCCCATGACAAGTGTAGTTCATTCTTCTACCATCAATATTTTGAGAGTCATTTCTACGCCTGTACAGAAACACATCGTTCATGTCATGTCTACACTGTGTCTCCATTTGCCCATACTTCAACAAACTCTCATTTTCGCAACATTTCCCTCTTACATCCAACTTCTTTCTACACCCGTACTCACAATGACATTTGTTTTTCTTGAATAGTTCTACTGGCACATTACGGTTAGGACCAGATCTCTTTCTTACTATTATAATTCTAGGCGGCTGATACTCATTGTGTCTAACTCTCCTCCTCTGCCATTGTTCACTTCCCACCACTGACCGACTTTGACCAGCTACAGGTTTAACACGCACAGGAAAAGTTGGTTTTTGTTGTGGTGTCTTCCCAAAATGATAATTTTGTTTACAAACAGGCTCTATAACAGGGAACTTTATTCTATCACATTTCTCCTTAATTATTGTTCCATCATTACTACAACTTTTGGTCGGATTACAGACTTCTTCAATAAATTTAACTTGACCAATGTCCTTTTTTACATCCTTGATCTCAACTATTGAGCTCACTAAATCTATTTTACTAACGATGGCCTTCAACCCATTTTCTATTTTTGATTGTGACATGGCGATTGACTCTAACGATTCTAATTTGATCAAAATACTATGCAATAATTTCTCTACCGAGCCCAGTCTGTTTGATACGTTGTCTATTTTTAAATTTGTTTCTTGTATTTTAGCTCTTAACCTCTCGTCATTGTCTAACTGCAGATGTACATTTTTTCTCGCTCTTTCATCCTCTAATATCAACTCGTCATTTTTCTCTTTCAATTTTCTCTCGTTAAATGCCTTTATTTCTAGCCTAACTTTATCATTTTCTACTTCTAATTTTCTAATTGCCATCTCTTCTTGTCTTTCTACCCTCTCATAATCCTCTCTCTCTCTTTCTTCGGCCTCTCTTATACTAACCCAATCCCGCAATTCTTTGCCAGTATACCCCAGGTCCTTACCCATCTCAATTAAAGATGTCATGGTTGTCATGATACTGATTATCTTGGACTGACAATACTACTAAGAAAACAAGGAGTGCAACCAAAATTTAAAAAAAAATACTTATTGTATCAACAATGCTGATCGTTTACATAATATTGGAAACAGAAAAAAAACTAAAATAATAGCCTAAATGTATGTGTTTTGGTTGTTCTAAGTGGACCCTATTTAAACCTCTACTGTATTCAAAGTAATACAGAATTCCACCAAGAACAACGAACAAAATGCATTAAAAGGTTACAATAAATGTTTAACATAAATCATACAAGAATAAAATGTTAGACTTAGCTTGTGTGTCCAACACCTTTTGCCGAATTCACACACAACATTAATACGATATTGTCTATAGACTTGACTTGATATTGTCAATACACTTGACTTGATCCACAAATTAAAATAATACGATATTGTCCATACACTTCAACTTGACCGGTGCAATGTAGCAGATAAAACTAGGTTCACGCCTTCCTCAGGTCGACAGCAACAACAGCTTCATAAGTAGTATAATACGACTATAACACGTCGACAGCATACATAAAATCAAGCTTCCCGTATTGTCCACGTTGACAGCAACAGCAACTACAGTAATACGTACAGCGATAACCGATACCGCAATACCTCTTTATGACGACAGCATACTTTGAATAAAAACGTCATGTATTTGTAACGATGACGACAACAGCAACTCACTGCTATACAGCAATGATCAATACATAATAATACTTCACGTCGGCAGCATAAATATAATCTTCCTGTATACAGCAAATATTACTTCACACTATGAATTCCTCAACACTTTATAATGCACAACACTGTTCAGCGTTAGTCAGAGTTACCGTCGAAGGTGCCATAAATGTTACGGGCTCTTTTTCTATACTTCATACATGTTACGGGCTCTTTTGGATTATGCTCTATAAACGTCTCAGGCCCTTTGGTTTATGTTATGAGTTGTATGTTTTAATTCCAACGTAGAGATGTTAATTTAGCTTAATGTCTGTCCGTTTCACTCTTATTTGCTCACTCCTTTGACACAACTCAAAAATCAATCAAACTCGATGCGTTGTTAGTACAACGATTTATTTACATGAATGTACATCAGAATACAACAAGTCCATAAACGAATACATCTTTAAATCCACAGCAATTTGCTCTGCCTCAACTCTGACTAACTAAAGATCTCTAAACTATTCTCGTCGCTCTCGTAACTATCTCTCTTCTCAAACTCCTTATAACTAACTCCTCTCATAACTACGAACTGCCCCCTCACTAACTAATGTCCGAATCCAGCCCCTATTTATACCCCTAACGTCCGTGCCCTAATTACCCTAAGTACGTCACAGTCTCTTCACTATCTAATCTTTCTAGGAGCGTCACAGGGTCGTCATTGTTAACCTGCTAGACTGTCCGACGGCGCCTCCCAGTCTTCACACATTTGCTGTCTACTATTCTATTGTTTCCCACTTGTCACCTTGTCACTATTATTCGTGTTAATCCTAATTCTTAGATATCTACTATGTTAAGAGGTCGAAGGGGATTGTCTCTGTCTCTAAATCTACTTTAGCTCGTCACAACTAGATATGACTAAAAGTATGACTAGATATGATTAGATATGACACGTGTTATGTATCTGAACCAAACAATCAATGTAACAAAAGAAAATTCGCAGTTCAAAGACTACTTTTGCTAAAAATGTCGTTTTTGCAAAAAAAAATATTAAAAGTTTGATGCTAATGAGCAGTCACTTAGACTAAATATTTTTTCCTATAATTTGGCTTACGTATTAATTACCCTAAACCTCATATTTCTGGGGGTATGCGAAAGTGAATTGAAAATTTTTTTTTCACCATTATCTTTTGAAAAACTCTACTGGCCATGCATGATTTTTTTAAAGTAAGTGTCATAGGTACGTTTTTGTAGATTAGTAGATCAGTTGTATGTATATTATATTTCTAAGGAACTTGTATAAAAGGCAGTATGGTCTCTTCGGAGTTATTCTTGTTGACTGACTTGGGTGTATATTAAATTATTAAGTATCCATATGTATGAGACGAATCACATGTATAAAGCACTGAGTAGACTTGGTGTATAAATATATATATATATATGTTTATTTATTTATTCTTATTCACGAAAATACATACATGGTATAAAATGATGTGAGATGAGGAATCAAGTCCGTCTGCTTGTCTCTACCAAAAATCTATCGTCTAATGATTATTGTCTGTTTTCCCACTTCCGCTAAACTAAGTGGCCAGATAATTAAAACCATCTCTGAACCAAATAAAATTACTCTAGCCTAATCTGGTTATTACAACATCCCCCTTTCCTTTAAAAAACAAATGTTATACATTTAGTTTTTTAGCTGTCGCTATGTTTTACTGTCGTTAATTTTATAAAATTTACTTTTGTCAAAATAAAAATACAAATTTTTGTTGTACCAAATCACATCAATAGTAATTTATATATACAAAATGTCAAACAAAATGGTTATGATACAAAATCCATTAATAAAAATATTCTTGTCAATACTATATCTCAATTTTAATTTTTAAATGCATTTATAGCATAAAATCATAATATTGACATAAAAATTTATTGAATTTTCAAAAATATTATTATCAATCAAGTTTTAAAACAAAAAAAAAATTTATACAATAATAAGTGATTATTATAACTTAAGTTGGTACCAAGTACCATAACTTCATAAGTTTCAAGTGCATTTTTAATTATCATTATTATCTCCCCTCTTTTTTTTTATCAGTACTGCACTTTTTTTTTATAGTGATTTATTTATATCACCTTATGACTTAATTGTCATTTCAATTTTTTTTTTTTACATATTCACTTAATGAATTTATTTCCAATATTCAACACTTTCATATTTTTCTTCACATCAATTTCTTATTATGTATTTTTCATGTTGTCTTTTGACAAATTTCTTCTTTTCAACAATATTTTGTTCAACTTATTATTTACCTTGCTTTATCTAGCAAGTCATTTTTCTCTCATCTCTTGCGAAGACCTTTTCTTTTGTCTTCTGTCAATAACACTTTCCTTAGTGATCTGACAATATTCATTTTGTACTCATCAGTTATATCAGATATTTTTCTTATGTCTTTCTCATCATATATATTAACTTTGCACTTTTTCATGTCATTTTATCTTGACATATTTAATATTATCATCATGTACAATTCATTATGTCTTCTGACATATAAAATTTTTTTTTAAACATCATTTTAATAAAATTCATATATTATTACAATCTTCATATCTTTGACTTCTTTAGTCAATAATTGTTCAAGTTACATATTTGAGACTAATAAGTCTTCTTGACAATAATCAATGTCATAATCAATAATCCTTTAATTGGATTTAACAAAATTTTTTAGCTTTTTAAAATCATTATTACAAATTGAACAATTAACTTCAAACAATGAACAAATTCAATAAAATATGCATTAGTAATCATTGCATAATAAAATCTTTGCATAAACTTCAATAATATTTTCATCAATGTGAATGAAATGAATGAGTAATCAATCATTCTTACCACATATTTTCATGTACATTATACTTGTTTAGTGAATGTGTTTTATTTTAAACACAATCTCTCCTCATTCTCATCTTAATTAAGTATGCATATTTCTATTTTAAATACATTATGCATCAATCATCAACATGAATTCTTTAATATACATGATTTAAAAAAAATATTTGAGTCAATATACTCAATACAATTGTGTACTTGACAAGCTTAAATGTCATTATCATTATTCATGTATTATATTATATTTTCAATACATACAAATCTTTTATTTTCAAATACAACTGTTATTAATTTTAATTATTCCAATTTCCATATAATATGTATTTATAGTTCCAACATTCACCTGATTCATTCTAGTCATTATACTTATTGTTCTACTATATTTCATTTCTACTTGTACCAATATAATTTATATTTTCTAATTGTTCTAATATTTATTTATTTACACTTGTTATTCCAATTAATTATATCTATTCTTGTTGTCCCAATACAGTATTTTCTATGTTTGAATAATTCAATATGTTTACTCAAAAAAAATATACTTATTTCTGACTGAGTCTCGATAAAATATCTGGGATATTGTGACGTGTAGAATTGCCCTTCTCCCCACCAACCCCAGTTCAACACAGGGTCAAGGTTCTAGCCGCTATGTTTGTGTAGATTCGTTTCGTCGACGTCGCCTTCCCCCCAGTCGTTTCACTGACGTTCTTCCCCCCCCCCAAACGTTTCGGTGACAGACATCGTCGTTCCCCCCCCCCCCCATAAACGTTGCACCAACGTATTCGCCCCAACCTTATAAAAGACGTGAATAGTAGTAGTTGATTTAGTAAGGTGCTGACATTCATATGAGTTAGACGTAGAGTAGTGTAGATAGTTTTAAGATTCTAAGAGTTAGTTGTAAACTTGTAGTGACATTTGTTTAAGTAGACATCATTAGACAAAGGACTTATGTTGTATATACATATATATTCACCTATGTTTTGAAGCAATTAAAGTTGGATTTTTGAGTTTAAATACCAGTGTTGCTGTTGATATATATGTATTAGAGAAGTGTGTACGTAACATATTTGGTGATCCTACGCCTTGTAAAGTATAAGATATAATAACGTTACATATTTGAAAACAACAACGTAACAGATATGGTTACTTGACCCTTTAATGTATTTTATGTTAAATGAGTAGTCTTGTAATAACAAAGACCAGCGTGTTAGTTTAGCATTATTTATGCTTTTGGTATTCAGGTTAGCTAAAGATTTGTGATCTATTAACACAGTGAACTCATTGCCCAGCAAGTATTTGCTTAATTTAGTTATTGTCCAAACTAAAGCTAAACATTCTAGTTCTATTACTGAATATCTACTTTCAGTGTCTGATAGTTTTCTACTTAAATAAAGTATTGGTTTATTGATATTATCCTGCTCTTGATATAGACATCCACCGATTGATGTCCTGCTAGCGTCTGTGCCTACAATAAATTTCTTTGTCATATCTATTGAACTTAAAATTGGTTTTTCTTCAAAACATTGCTTTATTCTCTTTAATGCATTGTCACATTCTGAATTCCATTCAACTTTTTGTTGCATCTTTTTCTTAATTAATTTAACTTAAGGTTCGATTAAGTTTGCGAAGTTAGGAATAAATTTTTTATAAAAATTGTATAATCCTATAATAGATCTAACTTCTTTTTTCTTTTCTGGAATGCGAATATCAAAAATTCTTTTCAGAATATTGTTTGTTGGTGTGACTAATCCTTGACCAATATGATATCCAAGAAAATCTATGTTTTTAAAACCTATTTTTATTTTCTCAGGTGATACTGTTAAATTATTAAGTTGAAGAATTTCTAGTAATTTTTTCAAACTGTCTATGTGATCTGACCAGTTTTTAGTGTAAATACATATGTCATCCACATAGTATCTAATGTTTTCATTGTTTCTTAATAAATTATTCATCATCTTAGTGAACGTTGCAGTGCTGTTCACTAGACCAAAAGGCATAACATTCCACTCATAAAATCCTTCATGAGTTTTAAATGCTGTATATTGTTTAGAATCTTCCTGAACTTCTATCTGCCAAAGCCTCTAGTTAAATCTAGATGTGTGAAAATATTGGCATTTGACATTTCCTGAACTAGGTCTTCTATGTTTGGTAAAGGTTGTTTATCTATCACTGTAATAGAATTTAAGCTTCTGTAATCACAACATAAACAAATTTTGCCATTATTTTTCTTTACTACCACTATTGGAAAACAATAGCTAGAATCTGATTCTCTAATTAAACCACTATTTAGTAATTGTTCTATTTCTTTTTGAACTTCAGTTCTGTATTTAACTGGAATGTCATAGTATTTAGGTTTAATTGGTTCTTCAGTTTTTAATTTGATTGAATGTTTAATTATGTTTGTCTTTCCTGGTTTGTTAGAAATTATATTTTGAAAGGAATTTAATGTTTCTATTAGTTGTTTCTTAATATCTTCAGGTATGTCTGTTGCAAAATTAATTTTATTCATGTCATCCTGTTGATCTAAACTAATTACTGGAATCTGATCAGTGTTGTGAAGGAGTTAAGGTTGAATTAAATATACACTGTTTGATTTAGTTTGTGCATGTGTGTTAATCACACTTTTTAAGTAACTTTAGAGAGTATGAATTTTTATATTGTTATGTGACATAGTTTTTCTAGTTAGACGTCATTTAAAATTTTGCTTAGAGACAAGCCTTGGAGATAGAGGCAGTTACTCTTTTGTTTTCAGACTAGCAAGTCGTGTTTTATTTGACTTTTAAGATGTGCCTTCATTATGTGCCTTTGTCTAAAGTTTAATGTAATATTTTAAAGTCTATGTCTACGAATAAAACCAAGAATCAGCTTCACTGTCTTGAGTGTTTATTTGAGGTTGTTTGAGTGCAGAGTCAGCGACCCGCTACCACAGCAGTGCCTCCACATCCATTCTGACTGTGACAGCAATCAGACCCCAACATACAACCTTCACAATGGTGGCAGTTTGAGAACCCTGACAGCCTGAGTAACATTAGAGAAGCCCACCCAGAGAGACCTGTGACCAATGAGCCGGACCAGTGAGCCAGTCCAGTGAACCAGAACAGTTAGCCAGACCAGTGTGCCCGTGACCAGTGTGCTGCCCAGAGAATCAACACTAGAGAATACTGTTGTGTCAGCTGCTCGAGATCATATCTCGGAGACACCTCTGACCGCGATAAGTTTACTCTACGGTCCGGTCGAGTGTCTTATGTGTTCGTACTTCGAATACATATGTTTATTCTTATTCATCAGTAAGTCAAGATGGCTGCTTGTTGTGTATAACTGTGTTCATATTCATTCATACTTCGTGAAGTCAACACTTTCACACGGAACTACGGAAGAGGAGTCAAGGTCAAGGTTCAAGATGGCCGCTTGGGAGTGACTATTGTTTGTTGTGCCTTCATTCAGAGGATCATCAAGTCATCAAGAAAACACAGGGGAAACATCAACAAAATTGTAACGTACTAATTCAATATTTTTATTTTCCCTCATATATTCAATATTTCCAGTGTCCATATTTGTTTATTTGTTACTAAAAAGGGTGGAAGGAGTGGCGACCCAAATATAGGTTAGCTAATTTGGGGCTCTATTAGGGGCATATTAATGTTCTATTTGGATCTATTAATTTAATTAATAATATTTTGGATCCATTTAGAATATTGATATCATTTAAATATTTAGTTGTTTTTGAGTAGTTTGTTTATTCATTGTCCTATTTGTTTGTATATTTGTATTTTTTCCCCCTATATAGTTTCGTCTGCATTTTGTTTACATACACAGTGTATACACAGTGTATTCTCCTGTTCACTATCAATATCTAATAGGAAGCTGATTCTGTTATTGTTTGTCCTGTATTGTGAAATTTATAAATATACATAAATTTTCATAAATATTTTCCATTTATTTATTGTTTGGACACTGAATCCCAATCCCATATATGTAATATATGCCATTTAGATATGTAAACATTGAGATATTGTTGATATTTGACTAGTGCCAGTTATCAATATCAGTGCCAGAGAAATTTTTTCTTCTTCTCACAGTATTTGTTGAGATATTATATTGAATTGCTGATCATTAATATTAAATATTGTTAATTGCCTATTGCTATTATCTAAACCATAAATATGGATGTTAAAAATATAGAAGATTTATGGGAGGTATATGAGAGGAGAGGGGAAAAATAACAGGAGAGAAACTCCTACAATTTATTAAAGAAAACATTGAAAAAGAAGAGAAATTAAATAAAGGTTGGATATGGAAGAAAGAATAACTAATCGAGAAAAAGAAAGGGAACTTGCCAATTTAGAGAAAGAAAGGTTAGATAAAGATAGAGATAAAGAAAAAGAAGAAAAACTAGCCAAGATAGAATTAGAGAAAGAAAGACTTAGATTAGATGCAGAAGTACAAATAAAAAAAATAGAACAAGAACACTAACAACAAACTATACAAATGATAAACTAAGGTTAGGTCAGTACAATAGTAAAGACAATAATATTGACATATTTTTGGCTAAGTGTGAATGTCAGTTTAGGATTAACAAAACACCAGAAAATGAGTGGACCAAACACCTATTGGGAGCATTCCATGATGAGGCCCTTAATGTCCTACATATGATAGAATATCCTGAAAATAAAACCTATAGTGAACTAAAACACCACCTCCTTAAGTTTTATAACAAAACTGGGGAATATTATAGAAATTTGTTTCATAATACTTTCATGTCTGAATCAGAACACCCTACAGCTTATGTGAGCAAATTAGAATCATATTTGAAGGAATTCATTAAAGCAGCAAATATAGATTCATCTGATCCTCAACAAATCATAGAGTTAATGTTAGTGGATAAGATTTTAAATCTAAGTTCTGAAAAGTTATTTTCATTTATGAAATTAAGAAAAGTAAATTGTAAAAAAGACCTCATTTCCACACTATCAGACTATAAAGATAGCAATCAGAATGCCCCCATGTTCAAGAGTAAGGATAACACTTTTAGTGCCATCAGACATAAAAATAACAATTATAACAACAATAGTGGTGAATACAATAGGTCAAGATACAGCAGTTTACCTGGTAATATAATTTGTCATTATTGCTTTATACCAGGCCAACTGTAGACAATTAAAATACAGGAATGGGTACTGGAATAACAGTAATATACAGAATAATAGACATTTACCTAACAAACAATATGCTAGAAACAACTACAATAGGAACTTTAGCAGATACTCAAGACAGAATAATAGGAGACAGTCACCAAATAACAGTCCACCAAGACAAAACAATGACAGAGGTAGAAACCTAGGTAGAACAAATAACATACATACTGTAAATGCACTGTTGAACAATAATGGCAGTCTAGTATTTTACCCCTGCTTCCTCAATGACAAACCTGTCATGTGTCTCAGAGACACAGTAGCCAGTTGTGTGGTTGTAGATTCCTCACTTGTTTCAGATAACTGCATAATAAATAGTTCTGAAAATATTAAACTAGGTAATGGTCAGATCCTGAACTGTAAGAAGGCCATAAGAGATTGATACCCCATGGATCAGTGGCAAAATAGAAGCTATTGCTATGACATCACCAGTAGCTCCCCTAATAATAGGCAATATACCAGATATTAAACCTGACAATTCAAGTGAACTATTTACTCAGTGGTTAGGCAGTAAAGAAATAAGTGTTCAGAGAGCACTTCAATCTGTTCAGAATAACTTAACTGACAGTGATAGTGTAAATACTTCTATTGAAAATATTGAAACTGTAGAAATACCAGTTAAAATTCCTAGATGGAATGGATCAGAACATATTTTAAACTATATAAATATTGTAGAAAAGCATGTAATAGATGTCCCACTGACTGAAAAATCAGAGATAATTCTGGATTTACTGATAGGACATAAAAAAGCACATACAATTGCAGTAAACAATCTTGGTAATTGGGATAAAATGAGGGAACAATTAGACAAATGCATTATTGTAAAATCAGATAGTACAAGTGTCACATAACATAACAGAACATAAACTATCCCAAGTACTTAATGTTACTAACAGAGCTCAATCTCTAAATAAACAACAAGAAAAACCCAGCATAGATAACCAGGATACATTTACCATCCTAAACATTTCTAAAGAAGAATTAATCAGACCACAACAAAAAGATAGGTCTCTGTTAAAATATTTTGATACAAATAATAGTAATAATGGAAAAGTATCATACTCAGTAATGGTAATAATAATGTTACTGACCATACTTCAAAACAACAATTTGACATTATCTCCTGATAAAATAAAAATAGGATACAGTAATATTGATTTTTTAGGGTACAACATAGGTCAAGGTCTAATAAAACCAACAGATAGTAATGTTAGTAAGATTCTAGAAATAAAAACACCTGAAACAAAAAAACAAGTCAGATCCTTAATTGGTCTCTGTAGTTACTACAGAAAGTTCATAAATAATTTTACTAAAACCATGAATCCACTTATCAATGAAGCAGAAAGTTGTGTGGAATAGTGAATGTCAGATAGTACTTGATAAAATTAAAAATTATTTTAAGAGTACACCTATTTTAAATGCCTTTGATCCAAATAAGAAATTAGTATTATGCACTGATGCCTCCAGTATTGCTATTGGTTCTTGTTTAATGCAAAGAGAGAATAATCTAAATAAACCCATATTATATCTTAGTAGAAAACTAACAGACACAGAGAAAAGATACTCAGTAATAGAAAGAGAATGCCTTGCTATTGTTTGGTCTATCATCAAATTGCAAAAATATTTGCTAGGCAGAAAATTTTTAGTCCTAATAGACCATAAGCCACTTGTCAATTTCAAAAGTAAACAAATAAATAATGCTAAACTAACAAGATGGTCCTTACTTTTGCAGGACTATAACTTTCAAATTGAACATATTAAAGGTTCTGAAAACTTCATACCAGACATTTTGTCTAGATTAATTAGTCTCTTTTAAACTGCTGAATTAAATTGCTGAAATAGTTATGACTGGCATAATAAAACACAATATATATTTTATGATACATTAATTGTATGGCACATTGTATTATTATAATGAATGGCTTAGAGAATTGTTTTTGTACATTTTGGTAGGTTATGGCACTAATAGGTGATGATAATAGGCACATATATTGGTAATAATGACATGAATTTTCTTGGGTATATATTGATTATCTAATTGAGTTAATTATAATTTGGTTGAATTGATATCTTATAATTGGCACATGATAACAATTGATTTTGTTCACTTTGAGTATTATTAAGTATTGTTGAGTATTATTGAATATTATTTAGAAAATAACTAAGTTGATATTGAAATACTTATGAGTTGTTGCTTATGATGGGTTATATTTATAAAGAAATGTTGCTAATTTTTGGAGGGAGGGGAGGTGTGAAGGAGTTAAGGTTGAATTAAATATACACTGATTTAGTTTGTGCATGTGTGTTAATCACACTTTTTAAGTAACTTTAGAGAGTATGAATTTTTATATTGTTATGTGACGTAGTTTTTCTAGTTAGACGTCATTTAAGATTTTGCTTAGAGACAAGCCTTGGAGATAGAGGTAGTTACTCTTTTGTTTTCAGACTAGCAAGTCGTGTTTTATTTGACTTTTAAGATGTGCCTTCATTATGTGCCTTTGTCTAAAGTTTAATGTAATATTTTAAAGTCTATGTCTACGAATAAAACCAAGAATCAGCTTCACTGTCTCGAGTGTTTATTTGAGGTTGTTTGAGTGCAGAATCAGCGACCAGCTACCACAGCAGCACCTCCGCATCCATTCTGACTGTAACAGCAATCAGACCCCAACATACAACCTTCACAAGTGTCATTAATATTATTTTCTAAACTACATGTGTTATCTTCTCCAATTAAGCAATTTAAAGATTGAATTTGTTGTACAATGGTTTCTAATTCTGTAGGAGGATCTAAAATATCTCTTAATCTATCAATATGAAATGTTCTACCCTCTCCATTTATTTCTACTGAATAGTCTACATTTCTTATTTTGTTTATTACTTTATATGGACCTCTCCATCCAATTTCATTGTCTTTGGGTATTAATACATAAACTAGATCTCCAACTTTAAATTCCCTTAAGTACCTGTTTTTGTTTTTAAGATCCCTATGGTATTTATTTTTCTTTATGAGATTTTCTTTTGCATATTTGTTAGCATACAGCATGTTACTTCTGGTTTTGTCTACCAATTCAAATGGACTAATATGTTCCTTTTCTGTATTAATTATATTTTCACTGAATAATTGTTATGGTCCTCTAGAATTTGAACCGAACAAACATGAGCTCAAATGGTGTAAAACCTGTTGTTTCATGAGGTATTTCTCTATACGCGAATAAAATTAAAGGTAAAAATGTGTCCCAATCCTGTCCATGATCACTGATTATTTATCTTAACATTGTCTTTATGGTTTGATTTGCCCTCTCTATGGAACCAATTGATTGAGGTCTGTATCTAGCTGTGAATACCTGTGTAATGTTAAGCATATGCGTAAATGCCTGAGTAAGATGTGATTTAAATTGAGTACCGTTGTCTGATAATATAGTGCTAGGAAAACCAAAAGTTGTAAAAATAGACATAACTGCAGAAACCATTTGCAAAGCATTATTGTCTACTAATGAAATTGCCTCAACCCAGCGTGTTGCTAAGTCTATCATTGTTAAAATATATCTATGTCTTCTATTGGACATTACTGAAATATGTCCAATTATGTCTATGGCAATTTTATAAAAAGGAATGTTTGTTGTGTCACTTTCTTGTATGGGAGCTCTGTGTTTTGGTCCTATGTGATTATATTTTTGACATTTCTTACATGCCTTAACAAATCTTTTTACATCTCCTATGACACCTGGCCAATAACAATATCTTCTAATTCTATCTAGTGTTTTTTTAACACCCAAATGACCTGCTAAGTAGCAATCATGAGCTGCTTTTAGTATATTATTTCTTAAAACTGTAGGAATCATTATTTGTTTAAATGACCTGTTATGCCTAGTGTATTTTCTTATTAAAATGTCATTTTCTACCTTATATATTATGTTTTTATTTTCAATTTCCTCTCTATTGAAATAAATTTTTAAACTTTCATCATGTTCTTGTAATGTTTTAAGTTTATCCCTATCAATATCCAAAATGTTGTTTTGTCTACTAGATTCAGGGTATTGTTTTGTACTGTTTTCTTTATTAGTTTGTGCTCTAGTCATTGCATTTAATTTTTTAGTTAGGTTGTAACTATGTTTTTGTTTTATGTGTTTATTTAATCTTCTTAATGTTCTGCATTTTCTACTGCAATTAATACATTCATGATCAGTTTTATTTACTGTAATTGAATTATTTATAGTAATTTCTTTTCTAACTTCAACTGGATTACTGTCATTATTTAATTTATTTATCAGTTTATTTTTTAATACTGTATAATTGTCTTGGTTGTTTTCTGCTAGTGATTTTGCTAATTGATGGTTATGTAATTTGTCTATGAGAACTGTTATTTTATCTTCTTCTTTAACTATGTTTGGCTACTATGTCTACTCTCTCTAAAAAATTTACAATGTTCTCAGTACCATTCCAATTTTGTATGCTTTTGAATAGTGTACATATGTTTTTATCTGTATTTGTCTCTAACGGTACCTCTATTATTGTTTCTAATTCTCTATTTTCTAACCATTTCATATACATTTCTTTGGAATTATCTTGTATATTTTCCACATTTCCTATTATTAATGATGTTATTGGTGAATCCGTCAAGTGCTTTTATTTCCCCACTAATCCAAGGTGTTTCAATATAAATTTTTGCTGTTTTACATTTCACTATTTCTCCATTTCCCATTCTAATTTCTTCTATGCCCTCTAATATTTGTTCTTCTTTAACTAATTTTGAATCCAGAATAATACATGTACAGCCACTGTCTCTCAAGCACATTACTTTCCTACCTTCTACATAACAAGGATAAAAAATTAATTCTCCTTTTCCTTCCATCATGTTACAGTTATGTATGTTGTTGAAAGAGTGTCTTTGACCTGATCTACCCCTATCTTCTTGTTTTCTAATGGGACTAGTGTTTGGTGATTGTCTCTTATTGTTATATTTATGTTGTCTTTTATTAAAATATTTGTTTTTATCCCCATAGTTGTAATAATGTCTATTTCTGTTTTGATAATTGTCAGTATACTGTTTCCTAAACCAACAAGTATGCTTGTCGTGTCCTATCTTGTGACAAATTTGACATGGATTGTTAATTCTAGGAGGTAAGCTACTAAATCTTTTCCTGGCAACACTATTTTTCATGAGATTAAATTTATTTTGTGTTGAACTGAACATTGGAGTGTTTACATGACTATCCCTAAAATCTGACATGGCAGAAATTAACTCTATCTTCTTATGAACATTTCTTTGTTTTATGAATGTGAACAGTTCCGATGTACAAAGTGTTAGTACTTTGTCCACGAGAAGTAGCTCTTTTATTTCAATCACACTATTTTCGTCTATACCAGACATCTTTATCCAATTGTTCAAATTGGCCTCTAAATTATTAATATATGCCTGAGGATGTTCATTAGAACCTAATGTACTGTTTTGAAATAAATTTCTATAGTAGTCTTCTGTTTTGTTAAAATGATCTAAGAGTTGTTTCTTTATATCATTGTAATCTGTTGTGTCGCTATCTCTAATGTTGTTTAGGGCTTTTAGTGCATCCTCTGTAACTGATTGGTATAAATAGTTTTTCCATTCTGATTTGTCTATGTTATTTAATTTAAATTGAATTTCCATATTATGGAAAAAGTGGTCTATCTCACCAGATTTATCAGAAAAAGGTTGTATTTTAATTTTATGTTTATATGATTTTTCATTTTCTTGTTTTATTGGATTGCAGCCTCTTATTTCTAGTTCTAATTTTTTAAGTTCAAATTCTTTTTCTAGTTTTTATCTTTGCAAAGCTATTTCCTGTTTTATTTCATCTGCTTGTATTTCTGCATCTCTTTTATTTTTTTCTTCTTCTATTCTATTTTTTTCTGCTTCTATTTTATTTTGCTCTGCTCGCTCCATTTTATCATTAGCAAATTTCACTAATTTATCACCTGTAAGACCTGCATATTTGCCCTGATTAATATAGAATTCAAATGATCCTGGTTGCTCAGCCATTCTAAAATGTATTTATTTTTCTTTATTAAATTATTTATATAATTGATCTCTTAATTTTTTTTTTAATTTATGCTGTATTGGTTTTTTTTTTTTATTTATTGTATTTATAGTATATTTCAGTTTTTAATACTCATGAGTTTATATGAAACCTTATGTCAAAATAAAATTAAATTACTGATGTAAAAATAGTTCTTATAATAAGCAACAAATGAAAACGTACAATAAATAAAATATTTCTAAGATTAATATACTATTAATAAAAAATGTAAAAAAAATTTTACAGACTAAGTTAATATTATTTAATTAAATTTATAGTTAGACGAGCGAAAACAAATATATAACTTTACAAGATTACTTGTAAAAAAAAAAAATTACGATACGAATAAAACAATTACTTCTAAACAAATATTTTAAGTAAAATATCTAGATGAAAACAATATATATTTATTTTAATTTAACTAATTTTCCAATTAGAACTTTTCAAATAGACATTTAACTATATACTATGGATGTAAAAAAATTTGTTTCTAAACATTACATACTAACATAATAAATTAGACATAGTTTGCAAATAAAACAACAATTATAATTAAATAACATGAAATCACTGTAAAATACCTTCCTTGTTACTTCAGACTTCACTGTGGACCTCAAGTGTATAGTGCTGTATAAGGAGTTTCGGAAAGGTGTAGACTCACTTCTCGGGTTGATGTAAATAGGTAAAGTCAGAGTGTAGTCACTTTATGGCTTTCCGGTACGGTACGGTCTGCTAGGCCTACAATTCGGTAAGGTCTGCTAATTTTTCGGCTCACCTTCTTTTTCACCCACACGAGGATTTAGTAAAAAGAACTGATGTAAATGTTCTTATGGATTTACTGCTGTAGCGATGGTTCAACAGTAGTAAATGATGTAAAAATATAAAGTCCAGAAAATGAAGTAATGCAGGTATAAGTACTGACTGTATATTAATAGATGGAACAGTCTATAAAAGAAATCAGGAACTTGTAGATCTTGTAAATCTTCCAGTGTGCCAACATTCGTCTTGATTACATTAAAATTACTTTTGCAACACAGTTATGTTCTCTAAAGAGCCTCAACAGCTGCCGACCATTATATATAATATGTTCTTTCTGGAACTTCACCCCTGCATACCATTATGTCATGGGTATGTTTTTGTAGATTAGTAGATCAGTTGTATGTATATTATATTTCTAAGGAACTTGTATAAAAGGCAGTATGGTCTCTTCGGAGTTATTCTTGTTGACTAACTTGGGTGTATATTTTAGGCACTTGTTACTCGACCCTCTAGAGGGTCGACTACTAGCATATGTACGGTCGACCCGTTACTAATTTTCCGGGGATTTTCGTGCAAATTGATATCTATCTCTATTCCTAACCCTAACCCCCTATCCCTAACCCTAATCCTGAAAAAAAAAATTCTGAAAAAAAAAAAAAAATTATATATGTCATGTTCCTTATACCCTAATATAATGGTTTATCTGGTCTTCTAACAAGTGCGATTAAATTATTAAGTATCCATATGTATGAGACGAATCACATGTATAAAGCACTGAGTAGACTTGGTGTATAAATATATATATATGTTTATTTATTTATTCTTATTCACGAAAATACATACATGGTATAAAATGATGTGAGATGAGGAATCAAGTCCGTCTGCTTGTCTCTACCAAAAATCTATCGTCTAAACGGTCTAATGATTATCGTCTGTTTTTCCCACTTCTGCTAAACTAAGTGGCCAGATAATTAAAACCATCTCTGAACCAAATAAAATTACTCTAGCCTAATCTGGTTATTACAGTAAGTATGGAATATTTAAATATTTATTATAATTAAAAAAAACTGGAAGAAACTTCCACAGAAAGTAACATTCCTATTTCCATTTTAACTTGAAATTAAAACAATGTGACATTTTTAAAATAAGTTTGCGGAGGAAAAAACAGATCTCACGTTATTAAAACATTGAACAGCACTAAGACATAAACAACTCACTAAAATAAAAATAATACATAAAAATTTAGTGTAAATCATTGTTCATGTTGATTATGGACCACTATGCAAATGTATGTCCATTCCTTAAATGTCATTAACATAGCAATAGCCGGGGACAGTGTAACAAAATAAAGCAATGAAATATATTACTGAATATTAAAATTTACCATAACCTGATTAATTTAAAGAGCTTAGCTTATAAAAAATAATAGTGAAAATATATTACACACAGTTAGTTCATCAAAAAACTAATTACTCAATATCCATCAAAGTTCACTGGAAGACTAAACTTAGTAATCACCCTCAGTCTTAAAATTTCTGACGAATCTAAGGCAGCGGTCCCCATCCTTTTTTTTTTCGCCGCGGACCGGTCAACCTTTGATAATTTCACCGCCCCCAGGGGTAGGCCTCAATCTATACAGGGCGGGGTTGGTGTGTGGGAATCACATGGCCTGATGAATCCATATCTTAAGTAGGACTCATGGTATTGTCTTTTAAAATGTTTCTCTGATGTTGACGGCTCTTATTCTGTCTAATCACTTGACCTTTTCTTTTCCCGAGGAAACTTTATAATGTCGTCTGTTTCGTACTAACTTTCGCTAATGTGCGGGTTAAATTTGAGAGCTCATGTGATCGAGATGTAACATGGAAATAAAACAAACATCGCTAAACTCAGTAAATGTGGACTAAAAAGAATACAATTTAATACAATACACGAACACCAAGCACTGGTATACATGAGAAAGTACCGGTGAACAGAGAGAAAAGCGTCACACACCTTCTCTCTACCATACAACGACACTGTCACTTGCAGTCACTCAGCTCCCGGTTGACTTCTCGTCCATGGAAAGTCGCACAATCCCGAGAGAAATACACCACGTAAATAAAAGGGAAATAATTTAATGTTTCTTTGGCGGCCCGGTACCGCTTGGTCTACGGACCGGTAACGGTCGGCGGACAGGGGGGGTGGGGACCACTGATCTAAGGGAATCATTTTACAGTAGATCAAGTTTTTACGGAAACTTTTTGTGTTTGCAGAGTTTTTAGCTTAGCATAATAGAATAATTTTAAAAACGTCACCAAAAAAATGAGAAAGGTATATTTACCAGAACTTTGGTATTTACCCATGATTTGGCCTGGATTTATTGTTTACGTTATTAATCTCTTCAAAGTATAAACGGATTTAAAAGTGACATTTTTAAAAAGTTTTTTTTAAGTTGTGTTATGTATACATCAACGTTTTTTCAAAACATTCTTTGCTTTCTTTCAAACTGTGTTATAGGCGTTATGTGAAGAAATTTAAAAAGTTATTAACTTAAACTAGTTTTTTGTTTAATAAGTCAGAGCATGTGACTTGTTTACTGCTGATCGACCAGAATAGCAAGGCAAGGGTTTTTTTTTCCTATGGTGTAATATGTGCCTGAACCCCCCCCCCTCCGCCAGAAATGGCAGGTTGCGAAGGTGTGCTCAAGTGGGACAGAGTGGAAGGGTGTTGTGTGCCAACCACATCCGTCACCACCGCCAGGTGTGGTATCTGATTGTCCTCATTGACCACAGTACAACCAACGTCGCAAAAGTTTTTTTTCTTTTGTTTTGTCTATGTTACGTAGTTAAAATTATTACAAACATAAATTATCCTTCTCGTTACTATAAGTTGTATCAAGAAGAATTTTTGTGACACATAGAAAAACATAAAGGCAAGGTAAATTAATTAAAACAGATGGATAATATATGATTTTGCTTCAAGAATTTCAAGTCACGTGACCGCCACATCTGAATACTCGACCTGCCTTGCTCCCTTGCTATGATTTAAATATTTTAATGGGACAACCAGCTGATGTAATGGATCCTTTTACTCTCCACAATACCAGGTCTCTTGGGGATAGGGGCGTTATGGGGTAGAGGTGGGGGCTTGATAGGGCGGAATGTAACATGTACCATGAGGTTAAAAGTCCTTTATGTCCGCCCAGCTTTAAATTGGTGCCTGACTATAGTTGGAGAAGTAAAGCGGTTGGCCAATCCACTTATTGGCCAAGGCTACAGAAACAGACGAATTCTACAATTCATCTACCCCGATGGCCTTTGAAGGTTAATGGAAATTTACTTTTTTGATTAAAAAAAAAACATGAAGTAAAAACCAAACAGCTTTACAATTGTAAATGAAAACAGCATCAATTACAGCAGAACACATTTTTATCATCAATCAGAGAAATACAAATACTACAATTACTATGGCTCTTCATTAAGGACTAGCTCTCAGCGAAAATGACAAAAAAGTTGTTTTTTATCATTTCTTAAAATTGTTCACAAAATCTATTTTAATTGACTTATGGTGTGGTCCTTATAGTGCTTGTGTTCTGTAAGTAAAGACAAATTCCATTAAGCCCCTTAGGGCTCATCGGGGCAGATGAAGTGTATAATGTATCTGTTAACGTTGGCATATTGTGTGGTTAGCACAATGCCAAGCAGCCTCTAATCCCACAACTTAATATCAGGTACACATTTAAAGCTGGGCGGACTTAGGGACTTTCCCCAGGAACTGAAAAAATCTCACTACATCACACGACTACCCAACGTCTTGTCCGTAAATCTATATAAAAAAACAACAACAACGGCAATCTGGTCTTTTGAATTAGTATATGTCCACTGATTGCTACAATTGATATAGATTGATTAATATCGACTTGAAGTATTACGTCAATTAACTACGAACTTGAACTGAACGTAATAGTTGCATCATCAGAGTGACGTAACACGTTTGATTTTAACATAAACAAACAAGATGACTCATTGTACATGCCTGAAGCACTAAGACATAAAATGTGGGAAACGACACAGAAATGGCTTATTAAGGCTTGCTTTATTTTAAAAAAAATCAAGTTTAAATTCTTTCCAATAAAAAGTGGGTGAGGGGAGAATTGTATAAGCAAAATTAAAATAATCTGATGTTATGCTTAAAACAATTAGCTGCATCCAATATTATTAAGAAAATTGAGGCTGACACCCACATAGTTGTGTTCAATCTTTACATACAGTCGTGTAGAAATGTATCAAACACTACATTCATTATTTTTTGTGTCACTTTAAAAAAAACAAACTATTTTAAATATAGAAATACTAGTCGACCAGAGGCGTAGCATACGCCGCAAAGAAATGGGGAAAGATACTGACACAGTCTTTGATACTGACACAATGACAATGCGAAGTAAGTTTTCTGTAAAGCGAAATTTATTTTGAAACATTTTAAACATCTATATCCGACCCCAAATGGGGTGGGTTTTGGGCAAACGACTGTGAGTGAATGAAAAGAAGGAACTCTGGAGAGAGCAACATTCAAATGTCCATGACTGAAAACAGGTTTTGGAAGATACAGGCATATCTTTTTGGACGTTTGGCCCTGTGCTTTATTAATTGTCATGGCAAAGGCTAATCTAACAGGGAATTTTCTGCCCATAAAGGTAAAAGGCAAATTTGAATCTGATTCAGTCAGGGATATCCGGGGAATGAGGACAGTTTATGAGGTAGCAGCTGCGATAGTTTTACACTCCAGCACATTCCGATAAATGCTGGTAACAGTGAGTCTAGTGCCATTACAGAGACCTCTTGCTGGCATGAGAATTTTAAGAAGCATGACGACTTAACCAATTTTAATTTTGCGTTTATGCGGAGACATGCCAGTAGGTGTAAGACTGTTAAGAAATTTTTCGGGTAATGAAAGTTGATCTGCGGATCGTCTGTGACGATGGAGTCAACGCTGGTGAAAGTTACTTCGTCGGTTGGGATAAGTTTCAATAATTGTTCATTCAAGTGCAGGAAGTCTTCGTTCGTGACACTTAAAATAGCTCGCGTACTGAGTTGTTCCGAAGTGACAGTCGAGAAGTCGAGGTCGCCATATAGTTGTTGAACGGGATCTGAATGAACAGGAAAACAATGTGAAGGTAATGTTACAGGTGATCCATTTCTCCCGAGAAGCCATTTTGCGAAATGTTGTTCGTTTGGAAGAGCTCTCATATTTGTCGTCAGTGCATGCATGTGACGTCACAAGGTTGCTTGTTAATGCAACTGGCGACAGTGAGTGCTCGGGAGCCACGCAGAATGACGGGAAGTATTTGTTGGAAATCTCCACCCAATAGTATTCTTTTATCTCCAAATGGGTGTGTCTCACCTGTGAGATCACGTAACAACCTGTCAACTGCCTGGAATGCATATGCATGTGTCATTGGCGCCTCGTCCCATAAGTTTGATATTGCATTTGGAGGTAGTAGTGAGCTTCAACGGTATTTTAAACACTGAATGTGCAGTACGTCCACTCGGTAACAATTTGTCAGCTATACCTGTAGATGCAACGGTTATAGGAATGTCTCACCTGGCTCTGATGGTATGAATCAGGGTTTTGAGGACAAAGGTTTTCCCTGTTCCTGCGGGACCATCTAAGAACAAATTGTGCATTTAAAGTCCTGCGTGGAATGCATTTGTTCACTGAGGTGTGTTTTTAAATCTGTGACTCTACTTCCTTGAATAAGAACAACGGACAGGGCATCCTTATGTTCGCAAACAAAGCTTACAGCCATCCTTGCGAAGTTCGAGAGCGACAGTTTCGTCCAAGACAGGGCTTCTTAAACTTTTGTAATTCACGACCCCATTTATGATTGCGAGTTTCTTGACGACCCCATACAAATATAAAAGAAAAATAAATTAATATTTTACAGTTAAACATTTTCTGTTAAATTGTATTTTTATCTCTCGCGACCCCAGAATTTTGCTACGCGACCCCAAATGGGGTCGCGACCCATAGTTTAAGAAGCCCTGGTCCAAGACATTTTCCCAGTAATATGCAACTGATAGAAATAAAGTTACCTGATGCAAGAATTTCGACTACTACTACGAAATATATGTGAAGCGGTGGCCATGGTTAGGATACGAAGGGGCAAAATCAAAACAAAGCTTCGGGGACAAACGAAGACAGGAGCAATGAGACAGACCATTGAAACATCAGCACAATGAAAACAACTCGAGTTGTCGAATGTTGTTGAATGCTGAATGCGTCTTGCTTGCTTTGACGTATTATTCGGGAATTCCACAAATGAAGAGATATTAAGATTTACATCAGCTGCCTGTAAGAAATCTCTAATGATAAACCCTCTATCTGCCATAACTAGATCCGTTGGTTCCGATCTACTAACTAGGCCACTCTTAATAAAAGAAAGTCTCTATCTGAAATGGAACCCTCAAAAACTGGAGACAAAAAAGATATAGCCCTGTGGGAATAATTCCAATTAAGACCTTCATGGTAGTGTTATTTTTGTATTGCGGAAATATGTTTCTCTGTCTACCAAAATGCTTAAGGGTTAGGGAGATACAAAGAAAAATGATTTTTTGATTTTTGATATAAAATTGATATCAAATTAAAGGCCATTCGTTTCTGCACAATTCTGTAGCAATATATTTTTCATAACTTAATTAGTTTTTTTTTACGAATTAGCTAATCGTCTAGGGCTCACTAAGGTACAGACCATCTCTTTTATACTAAAATTTCTTTCTCATTTTTCTTTAAAATTTTGATATTCATGTCAGGTCTGCAGTCATAACTTATGTTAATAATAACCGAATTGCATAAAATTTTCTGTACAGCTTTGTTATATATATTTCTATGGCTGGTAGTAAAATAGTTAAATTATCTTAATATTTGACAAAATTACATACATCTAAAATGTACAAATTACATTTGTAAAATACCAATTTTTTGGATTGTTGCCTAAAAATTTTTTTTTATACTTTTTAATTCTTTTACTACCAGCCATAATGATACCAGTTTTATAGATAAATATAAAAAAATCACAAGAATTGAACTTAAAACATAGTAGATATCTATGCAGCTTTGCCCTCACTTTTTTATACCTGATTTTTCTCATTAAAGTCAATACCTTTAAAACATAAGTTATTTTTATTATACTACAATATATTATAGTTTCTATGATAGTATATTCATTACAGCAGCTTTCCTGAAAATTCGACTATTGTATCTCTTGTAGTTTTTTTTTTTACAATTTTTTGTTTGACATAACTGCATTCTAGGTGCACCTCCCCCTTAGAGGTTTGACATGTAAATTAAGAAGCATCTATAATTATTCTAATGTTTTTATGTGGTTTAAAAAAAGGAGGCCATCCCTAGATGGCAGCATAAAACACTCTATACATTTAAAAGTTTAAAAAAAAACTGAAACCAGGTAATGACTATAGATGTAATAGTACTACTAACATTAAATCTAAAAGCCAGGTCTTGATTGAGCAGTCATAAGTGCAGCCTCATTAAAGTACACAGCAGTTCATCAGCAGGCTGCAGTTTCCTTGGGGCTCCAGAACAACTTGACTGTGCTTTCTTCTTGTAACGCCTGTAGTCAGAGGCGTAGTGAGGGGTGGGCAAGGAGGGGCATAGTGCCCCAGGTGCTACTCACAAAAGGGCGCCAAATGGTATATTTTACATAAATTATATGGTTTTTGAATGGGGGTGCTAAAAAGGTATTAAAAAGTTATTGTGTCCCAGGCGCGAGCCAAGCTCGCTACGGCACTGCCACTAGTTTAATCTTTTCAAGCAATACTTTGAAACTGTTATGTGTTAATCCAGTATAAAAGAGAATATTTTGATCTTATATGCTGTAAGCATATCTCATAATGTTCTTTGGCTTGAGTGTAGGTTTGGGCATAGATTTGACTTTAGCCTGTAGCTCACCAATTGGTCTGTTTAAAATTTTATTTTCAGTTTTCAGTCTGAAAAATTGAAGACCTAGAGCAAAATAAAAAAGACAAAAATTCAAACTGATATTAAAAGATTAGTTTACCTTAAACAAATTTATCGCAATCTAGGCTAACCTTTCATTATTTTTTTTGATTTGGTCTTATACATTCTTTAGCAGTATTGCTTGAAGTTTGTGTTGATACATTTTTCCTAACTTTAGCTATTAAACATGTTACATTTTCTTTAGCAGGTGACTTGTCTGGAATATAAGTGATAACTTCAGCATTAGATGAGCTGTTGAAAAAAAAAATGCATCTAATTATCTTCATTTTTAAAGGAAAACATTTTAACCATGATTATATAAAAAAATTATAAGTGGTATATAAATGTTGCTTCTTACCTCAGGTGGGTTGAATTATCCATTTCAATCATGACTGAAGTCTCACTACTACTATAGGCATTTAGACCTATCATAATCTCAGCAACTTCATGCTCAATACTTGAAAAAGAATTGTGTGTTAAAGTTTCAGTGTTATCTTTATTCACTGTTGTTGATAACCTTGCAAGAAAAAAATTAGACCAATACTATATTAAAATAGCATATTTTCAAATGTCTTCAAATACTATAGACTTTATAATTTCTAAGGCAAGTAATCTACATGTATCATACATAATTTGAAAGAGCACAGCAATAGCTTTCCAATGATATAAAACACTTTAGGTTCAGACAATTCTTGTAAAAGTTACAGATGTTTTCATTACTAAATTATATTACAATTAACAAAGAGGAAAAACTGTGTAAGAATTTTCCAAATTTTGAAACATTAACTAATACAGTTTTGTGCCTTTTGGGCTATGTTTTTTTGCTTAAAAATTGACAAATTGAATGAAAATACAATTTTGAAGAAAGATTTTTATGCTCGAAATAAGTTACTGAAGAAATTTAAGAGTGGGCTATCTGAATAACTATTTCTAAGAAATTCTATGTACATCAGAGTAAAAGATATATATATATATATATATATATATAAAACTAGTGGAAAAGCCTGCTGAAGCTGGATGAACCAAATCGGACAGAAGGATAATAAAGAAATATACAAAATACTGCAATAAAAAAGAACATGTGGCCTTTATTGCCATGAACAGAATACAATATGATCAGAAATAACAAAGAAATGTATGAAATACAATGCTTACAGCGCACGATATGAAAACTACCTGAGGGACACACGGGTTAGACGATTATGTATTTAAGGATAGTTTAATAGTGTACAAAAATTTTTATGTAAATCTTAGAGGAGGGGAGAGGTGCTGAAATCTGATAACCTGGAACAGGGAATGCAAAGTGTAAGGACAGTGGAAGTAAGTCAGGACTAATGCTTAATATCAGCAATGTAGAGTTAGATATTATGTAATTAAATGGGGATATGATAGAGGGGAGATGGAGGCAGTTTTGGTTAGATTTAGCAAAGAGGTTAGATACAAGGCACACAGAAAGAAGGGGGGGGGGGTAATGGAGCTATGTTAAGTATGAGGAATGAAGTAGATTAAGAGTAAACAAGGACTTAGTATGAAGTGTGTGGTTGTTTTCCAGGATTTGATATTCTGTAAACATATTTGTGAAGATGTTGATCTATAGTGTTGATTTAACTTTTGATAAGTGCTTATAGTAAATAAAGTAATAGTGGATATTTATATTTAAATCAAATTGGATTTTCATATTTTTTTGAAGTATTTGTGAGATATAGTGTGTTGTGAGAGATAGATTAAATAATAGACCACTTCCATCCCTGACACAAAGCCAACTGGGAATGTAGGGAAAGGGTGCTTTTCTAATCTAATGTCAAATAAAAAAAAGTATTATTCATGTATCTAAAATTTTGCTGTGTACAAGGCTTAAAAATCAGATTTTTTTTCAGATTAATTACTTCATAAATAAAAGAGATGAATATAAAACATATTATCTTTCAATTTCATGGAAATAAAAGTGTTAAGTTTATTTTTGTAAAAATTCTAAACTACTTGAAACTAGTAATCCCCCAGTAGTCACCCCCTTTTTATTCTAACACATGTTATTGTAATGGCATTCATCATATACGTTTTTGAACCAAAAAAATTTTGCTCCGAAACGTAAAATACCTAAATGAAACTTTACAAAGTGCACTACCCTCAAACATTATTCAGAAAACACGGTCACAGCATGTCGAGAAAAAATCAATGTCGTAAAATGTAGGAATTCCCCATACCCATACCTACTCTACTGTAATATGAATATCTCATTTTTATAAGATTCCTTTTAAAAAAAACGGACATTAAAAAAAACATATATTGACTTCTACCTGAAGTAAATTCACGAATTTCGTTTTTGGTATGCACTCATCATGTTCTATTTATCAAAACAAGTCTTTTGTTAATTATTCAGTAATTGAATCGCACATATGTACCACGGAGGCTGCCATATGCTAATCTGGGAAAAGGGGCTATTCATTGTAAATAATGCAATTTAGAGGTGTTCATTGTTGTTTAATTTATACACCGATCTCATGAATAGCCATAATTTAAAAAAAAAAAAATCAAACGTACCCCTAACGATATGAAAATTTGTAAAAAAATAAACTGTCTATGTTATTTAAAAATTCGTTATTATAGAAATGAGCAGAAATGAATGCTCTTCAATCTGATATCAAATTTATAATATTATCTTTGTAATTTGATCTTTTCAACAATGACAATGTCATTTTAATTATTTCTTTAGTAAAAATTTTTGGTATCTATTTTTTAAAATTTTTACTTGTTATTATTTATAAATATAGTGTGCAAATAAAACATGAAACTAAAAACCAACTTTTGACAAGTTTCAATCCCCCTCTATTCCTGTCATATTTTGCCACACTTCACCCCCATGTATGTCTTGTTTACCCTTCACCCCCCCCCCCCCCCCCAAATCCTAAAAAGCTAACAAAAGACACAAACATTTTTATCTTAAATTATCGCGCATTTTTTGTTTATAATACAATCTAAGTTACATTTCATTTTGTTTAGAACTTTTCTTATATACATATATATATATATATATATATATATATATATATATATATATATATATATATATATACATTTGTAACACAAAGAATTGTATATCCTTCTTTCTTTCTAGTCAGGAAAAAAAAATATGAATGCTTGTTGCTCCTATACACAGAATCCAACTACGTTAAGTTTTTGGCCATTAAGCCTCTTCCCAGATCAACACATGATGCTGCCAGCTAGTAATAGTGTGATGTTAATTTAAGTTAACACTGACTATTACAAGAATTTCTCTATTAGGAATATGAAGGTCTGTTACACAGTAAACACAGCTAAACTTGTCTGCTGCATTGTAACTATTTAAATACTGTATTTACTGTGAACAAGCAAAATCATCTGGTTTGCTGTAACTTTCCTAATTTTTTCAAGTTACAGTATAATTCAGTCATTGTCAGTAGTATATTATTATTTCCAAGTCTCATCTGTTAGTCTCATCTGTTGTAAATTTTTTGAAGAGATTAAAACTTACTTATTTGTAAGATTGTCAACAATTTTATTTTTTTATTGTAACATGAGATTTAATTATTTAATCTCAGTGTTAAGAATCAAGTAACATATTAACCCAGAACTGTGTTGTTTAACATTCTGGAGGGTTGAACCGTGTTGTGTAACATTTTGCAAGAGCAAACTGTGTTGTGTAACTAACTATCTGGGTGATCGAACCGTGTTGTGTAACTATTTGGATGATTAAACTGGGTTGTGATTAAATCTGTATGATCGTGTCAGCTTAAAAAGAAAAAATTAGTTACCAAATTCGGTTATTCATATTACTTTGATTTTTTTTAGGGGTCATGGGAAAAAAACAACCTTTTTTTCAAGGTGCTGAAACCTTCACATTTTTAACTTATTTTCTTGAAATAGTTTTGGCAATACAAAAATGAAATAGTTTGTCGAGGTTTTACCTATGAATAGCTTTGTTTTTTTTAAAACTTACAGTACTGGGTATTAAAAATGAGTAAAATGTCTCAATTATGTCAGGGACGTAAACTAGGTAGAAAACCAAAATTGCAATTACAATTCTATTTCAATTTAAAAAAATGATGATGCTGAAGATTGCTGATCCACGTTTTCATGTGAATATTTTGACACCAGGATTGAGTAGTTTATAATGGCGTGTCCCTCATTGATTGGTTACAAGAAACAAAAACTAATTTTGATAAACATTTACTTTTTAAATGAAATCATACAGAAAATCAGTAAATAGTAGTGGTATCATTGTAGACCTCCATTATTCGTGATGCCCATTTTTTTTTTATTATATCAAAGCAGTTAAATAATCATTGATCAAACTTATGGTATTAACAAATATTAACAGAAACCAAATGTTTCAATAAAGTAACTTAAAATGTATTTCTTTGTTGACATGTCTAACATTGATACAAGTAACTCTTAAATGAAACGGTCCAAGTAATGTACAAGCGGTAAAGTTATGTAAACTTTTCATTTATTTTTCTTTTAATTGATAGACATTTTGTAACCAAAATGAAATATAGGAATAATATACTTTTCCAAGACATCTACAATCTACCTTAATGGGGGGGGGGGGGGGGGAATTGGGACAGGACTTTTTTAAGAACTTAACAATTGCCAGTTTGAACCTGTTCATCTTATGCCTCTTTTATAAAGTGCTAAAACAGAGTATTAATTAACAGAGAATATAGTTATTTTATATAGGGATGAACTAAAATCTTGAAAATATTTTTATTGTTTAGATTTCCATTTTTTGTAATAAATATTTTTATAAGACTGCAAAGTAGATAAAAATTATAAAAGTAGATGAATACTGACTTGTTTTAAAAGATTTGAAAATATTAAACAAAATAGGATTTTTTAAAATAATTTTTTATTAGTATGACCAAGCAGGGGCGCCGAGAGCCAACAAGGGCCCCAGGCAGGACATCATTGCGGGCCCCTTAATAAACAATGAGTCGTGAAAAAATTGACATGGTCGGGGAGGCCGGGCCCCTGGCAATGACCCCCTGACCCACCTCTCGGCGTGTCTGTGACCAAGACAGGGCGTTATTGAACTCAGGCTTGTCTAACTTTATTTTTATATAGGTACTCTGAAGCTTCACAGTGCCAAACAGCGAAAAGTCTGTTGAACACTACAAATATCTGTACAAATCGAGCATCATCATTTTTTTCCCTATTATTGTTTTGTAACTATGTGTGTACCGTTCTGACATTTCGCCTGAATATCTTCATACAAACAATCATTACGTACATAGAAAATGTCATATTACTGTGTACTACTAATACACGTTCATGCCTCAACATTAAAGTATGCAGGTATTTTCTTCCTTGGGTGACATATGTCTCCATGACCTCTAACCTCTGGACGGTTATAGTAAAACAAGTAGTTGCCTGTCCTCCTATAAGGAATACAGTCCTACTATAAGCAATACCGTCCTCCTATAAGGAATACCGTCCTCCTATAAGGAATACAGTTCTCCTATAAGAAATAAAGTCCTCCTGTAAGGAATACAATCATCTCCTTTTTTAGCTTCTGCCCTCCCTCAAAATGTGTCTTCATTTTGTGGCATTCTTTTCTATATTTGAAGGATAATACAATTATGTCAATCGCCTTGTTTGACCGATAGGGTGTGATGTGTCATATTTTGTACGGCAAAGAAGACGATTAGAAAAATGTAGTTAGCATAACATATTAAATAATATTCAATGTATAATGTATTTTTTTTATTAATCTTATCTTTTTTTTTGCAAAGAATAAAATGTTTAGGTAATAAATGAAATGTATTCCCCCTACAGGTTTCGTCATTTCGTTCATCGTAAAAAAAAGTAATGTTTAGATTCCCTTTTTTCTTTTTTTTAGAGCATTTTCGAAGTGGCTACGGTTACGCCGGACGAAATCCGTATTTTTTTCCGGGTGACAGCCATAGATTTTGCTGAGTTTTGATAAATAGAGAGGGAAGTAATCATGTTGAACTGTTACAAAAATAAATAATGATTACGCCCCTTTGATTAGCTTTTATTATTTATATTTAAAATATAAGCAAAAACGGTACTTAAAACGCCCCCTTTTTCGGCCCTCAGAGGTGAGATCGCGAAATGAACTTTTGATGTACACTTGGCAGGCCAAGACCTACAAAATGATATATACATCATGGGTCTAAGACTTATGGTTGCTTAGATATAGGGCGCTCCTTTGTTAATATAGCTTATGTAGTAAAAAACGGTACTTTATAAGCCCCCTTTTACGGTCCTCAGAAATCAGATCGCGAAATGGACTTTTGCTGCACACATGGCAGGCCAAGACCTACACAATGATATATACATCATGGGTCTAGGACTTATGGTTGTTGAGATCTAGGGTGATGACGGACAGACAGACAGACAGACAAAACGGGGACAATAGAGCATTTTTTTTTCGAAAATTCTCTAAAAATAACTACTTTATTATGCCATTCTGCAGCACAAAGGCACGATACAGCACCCAATAAAAAAAATGTACCATAGGAAAATGACGTCATAGAAGATTTTTTTTATTTATAGCGACGGCGTTCCCACACCGTGATTACTTTATCAAATACCATTGTTGGAACAGATAACACACTCTTGCCTTTTATTATATATGATATTGTTAAAAGATGCTTTTGAGTATTCAACTTTTTTCAGCATACGTCACATATTATAGAACTACCTCACTAACATGGGCATTGCTCGAAATTTTTCCGGGGGGGGGGGACACAAATTTACGATTTTTAATTTTACTGGCAATGCTATAAGGATTCATTTTTCAATTTAATCCAAGTTTAGTATAACATTAAATGAAAAAGAAGGATTAAAAGCTTTAAAAAATAACAAATTTTTGTTAGCTCAGGTGCACATCAAGTCACTATGACGCGGCTACCCTGTCCCATGCCGTGTCCCATGGGACATGGAAAATACAAATGTGTGCTGTCCCATCCCGTCCCATCCCATGGGACGTTTCCTATGGGGTTCCCGCGGGAATCCCATTCCCATGGACAAGCCTGGAGATGGGAGTGCAGAAAGTGAACTTTTAAGTACATTCTGCATCCCACATCCTCGTATGTTGTTTCCTATGGTTTCCCAAAAGTTAGAAACCACAGCAACAAATGCATCCCAGGCTGCAGCTGTGTCTTAAAGGTGGGATCACGAATGACTTCACGAATCTGAGGTCTGGTGAACACGCCCGCACGTATCTTTGCTGGTGTAAGAGTGGTCTTGAAGACACGCAAAGCCATCCGAATTCTCGTCCAGAGCCTTCACAAAATTCTTGAACAGTCCAAGCTTTATGTGAAGAGGGAGAAGCAGTAATTTGGTAGGATTAACAAGAGACTCATGCTGTACATTGTGTCTGCCAGGTACATGATCAGTTTTTGCTGGCCAGTCTTTAACTGTGTAATGATTTTCGTCATCACGGCTGTTCCACAGACATAAAACACATGTATCGTTTGTATCCCAGCTGCAATCCAAGAAGAAGGGAAACTACTTTTAGATCCCCACAGAGGCACCAGTTATGATCTCTGTACTTGATAACGTTGCGGAGCAACTTCATAGAATGATATATCTCGTGTTATCGACTGCGTGTGCTAATGGAATAGAGGGCATCCTATTCCCAGTGTGTAGGAGAACTGCTTTAAGACTAACTTTTACTTGAGTCTATAAACAGACGTCAGTCTCCTGGAATATACTCACAGTTCAGTTCTTTCATTAAACCGTTAATGTCAGTACAATAACAGATATTGTCGTTCTTGTCATAAAATTTAGTAAGCTGTACATGCCTATCACGAAAATTTTGTTCTGCTTTGTAACGAATTTCATTGTTGTAAACGAGATCCAAGCAGTTCTGCCTTCTTCTTCGTCAACCACAGATCAATTACTAAATCGTTCAATTCACCTTGGCAAATAAGATAAGGTATCTTTTCATCATCCAGAGGTTCATATCCATCACTCTCCTGCTCCCTGTGACTTTATTCATCATCATCTTCACTTTCGCTATCAAGACATATTGGAGGATTCGGAACTGGATTTTGTTCCTCGTGTGTAACATGTTTCAAAATCACAATTTGGATAATGAATTGCTGATTTTTTTTTTTTTGGAATATCCATCAATTTTTGTCATGCAAAAGTAGCAGTCCGAATGATGATCTCTCGCCATACCATTGGTACCGCAAATGGCATGGACTTCCTTTTGCCATTTAGCCACTGGGTGAGCCCCACATAACAAACACTGAAACAAATATGTGGCGCCCAGGTTCTGTTTCGATGGAATATTTTGACGCCGATGAAGTGATGATAGGCAACATTGACTTTTCTTGTAAGTTGTTTCCGCTGATCACGGGGAGTAATATGTCCACAGATAAAACAGAAATAGTCTGGATGATTCAAAAAACCCCTTTTAACGTTCTTTATATTGTTTTGAAATTAATACACAATCAGTCTAAAGGTAAACCCTCAGAAAAGCAAGTGTACAACAAATTAAGCAATTATAATAGCTAGCTACAACATGCAATTTTACCAAAATGTAAAAGTCATAAAACTCAAGAGCCTGACTTGCTAGAAAAATTATGATTACACCACTGTAATCAGCGTGTCAGAATTAATTAGCCAGACTGACATGTTTTTTCTCAGTTAGAAGACTGAATTTTTTTTTGTTTTCTTTATATTGACATAAATAAATCAATTTGTAAATTCAAACATTTTGACAACAAGCACAAGAAGGTTCCGATTTTCTTCTTTGTTATTTTGGCCTTTTTATAACGTGGTAAGTCCTTCGAAAATGTTTTTGCATTCATTTTTTTTATCTGGCAACTCTTGTTTGTTTATAAAATCTTCTGCCATTGAATGAATTTTTTACTTTATCCTAAATTAATTCAGACATTTAAAAAGAAAATTAATATAAAAAGATGGATATCAGAAATTTTTTTACAGGATCAAGAAAACGATAAGTAGAGCAATCGCGGGATTCCAAATTACCGTTATTAGAAGAATTTGGGGCGTCTGCAGCATCTGATTTATCTTTGGCATTGAGGACAACAGTACAAGTTTAACAGCCGGACACAACTGAAGCAATTGTTTCTAATTTGATTGTCGCTGTCGCTTCTTCATTTCCTAAATTGGATATTGGAAGGTATGTCTTGACACGCGACCTTTCAAATGAGTTGAAATTGCAGCTGATCTGTGATTGTTGGACCCCTGATAAAAAGTATGTATTTAGAGCTGACAGTGATGGAAACAAAGTTTTTAGACATGCTTGGTTATCAGACTATTCACCCTGGCTTGTATACTCGCAGATGTTAAAAGGTGCCTGTTGCAAATATTATTGATGATCGTTTATCTGGTCTTTGTATGAAGAGTATCAAAAGTTTAAAGATAATGTTATCAATCGATTTGAACAAATATCAAGACGTTTACAATTTTTGTTCCAGAATAATTAGTTTAAAATTACAATATTATTGCTGTATCGGTGTAATTTATAATTTAATACTCTATTTTATTAATATAATAACTGTTTGACACTAAAACCATTTTTTTTTAAAATTACAATAATGTAATCAGTTATGCATGCAGATATAATTCTTTTTTATGTTTGATATATGTACATTGTCTTCAATGTAATAAAATTTCAGGAAATTTAGTTCAGTTTTATTGTAACAACTTTATGATATTTTTCTAAAATGTTGGGGGGGGGAAGAAAATGCCCTTCTTTGAATACGCCCATGCTCACTATTGCATATCCCCCCCCCCCCATAACTAGCTCACTAATATAATTATACTCCCACCAAATATATGAGCAGTGGGCCCAAAACTTTTTCTCACCGCGTACCGTTCAATGTTTGATAATTTCACCGCGTACCGGTCAATGTTTGATAATTTCACCGCGTACCGGTCAATGTTTGATAATTTCACCGCGGCACGGGAAAAAAAGGGGGGGCGTTGATTATTTATATTTTAGATTGTTTTCATTCACAATGTCACAGCCTCTCAGCTCCAGGTCAATCACTCGTCCATTGAAAGTCGCACAATCCCGAAATACACCACAGTAAATAAAAAGGAAATAATTGAATGGGCGGCCCAGTACCATTTAATCCCGCGGTATGAGGACCACTAGTGTGTAACTTAATCAAGTAATGTTAAGTAGAGACTTCAGTAGGGGTGAGCGATGTTGTTTTAACATGTACTGAAGACTTCGGTAGAGGTGAGCGATGTTGTTTTAACATGTACTGAATACTTCAGTAGAGGTGAGCGATGTTGTTTTAACATGTACTGAAGACTTCGGTAGAGGTGAGCGATGTTGTTTTAACATGTACTGAAGACTTCAGTAGAGGTGAGCGATGTTGTTTTAACATGTACTGAAGACTTTTAAGACTTGCAAGAGACATGATAAGCTTCAAGTCAATTAAAATAAAACAAATAGATCAAGTACTAAATGAATTTTCTGTAATACATGAGATTAACAATAGCTTATAACAACAGAAGAAATAAATCTCTCACTTTAACATATCTTATTGACTAAAATCATTCAGATATTTACCTTTTCTCTATCCGCACACCCTGCAGTTGAGCATTTTCAAACATAGCTTAATTCCTCATTTCATCTACAGTAAAATTTTTACGATAAAATGACTGCAGGAACAAACAAACAAAATAAATGTTAATGTATTAATACAAGTGGTAATAATATAATTCAAAGTATAATAATTAATAAAATACTAGCTACACTTCTCCTCATATAGGTTTTATTATTTAGTCAAAATAATTAACTTTTTTATCTTGAGATAAAAAAAAAATTATATAACCTTTTTCCCATGTGAAGAGTTCACTCCAACCGTTATGGTGTATAAACATGAATCAACATTGTGTCTAGTTAATATGTATGCCAGATCAATAGTCCAAATACTAAACAAGAAAAATGCAAAAGAAAACACCATTACATGACATAAATATTTCCTTAAGACAATCAAATATATAAATTTAGATTATGAATGATTGAACTTTCTAGTTTACTCACAGTATTGAGATAATCTTGACATTTTATACATCAATTGCTGAAAGTTCTTTTGAGATAATTCTGACATTTTATACATAAATTGCAGAAAGTTCTTTGAGATAATTCTGACATTTTATACATAAATTGCTGAAAGTTCTAAGATATTCTGACATTTTATACATAAATTGCAAAGTTCTTTGAGATAATTCTGACATTTAATACATAAATTGCTGAAAGTTCTTAGAGATAATTCTGACATTTTATACATAAATATGAGATAATTCCACATTTTATACATAAATTGCAGAAAGTTCTTTGAGATAATTCCTGACATTTAATACATAAATTGCTGAAAGTTCTTTGAGATAAGTCTGACATTTTTTATACATAACTGGTTGAAAGTTCTTAAAAATGTTACTAGAGCATTAAGCATTTGCATATGTGTAAATTAAATTTTTTAATTCAGATCAGTTTATTCACATGTCATTTCAATTAATGTTCTTAAACTTCTGAAAATAATATAGTCGAGTTACTCAATTACCATACCATCTTTCCAAAAAAGTTGACATGAAGTTCAATCAAATTAGAAGATTATGTGGCGAATGATAACAAACTGTATCATTCAGGGTCAGAAACAGAATTAAAAATGACAATCCTAATGTTTCAAGGTCTAATTGCTGCTATGATTTTACGTAGACGTGATAGTTCCTGCATTCGAGTATTCTTTCTTTTTTTCAATCAATTTCTGTTCATAGAATACAGACCTTTTTTTTTTCTTTGACTTTTTTCCTGTTATCAATTAACACATTTATAGTGTTACAATAAAAATTTTAATTGCATAATTTTTAAACACGTTAAAGGAAGCTAATCAGTAGCTCTAGTTAATATGGTTACCTACAGTATGTTAGGGAAAAAAGGTAAAGGGTTCCCCTACAGCCACTTGGGAGCTAATAGGGTTAATGAATGTAGAATTAATCTGATACTAAACCATAGCATACTAGCTGATTGTGTGGCTAGCACAATGCCCAGCAGCCTTTACCGCCCTGACTAATGTCAGATACCCATTTTCAGCTGAGTGACCTTGGAACTTCAGTCAGGCGTGAAAAAGTACCTTCAGCTCTCCCAAATGCTTTGACTCTCAAATTGACATTTAAGTGCTTTTCACTGCATAACCATCTTTCAACTAAAACATATGAGAGTTCATACATGAATCTGTAGCCATAATCATTTCTACAAAGACCTAAGGATGTTCTGTGTCGCTGTAACATATACATGGCCAAGATGTACAATGTCTGACATTAGAGTCAATAACTTGATTAAAAAAAGAGCTAATTTTTTTTTAAAATCTGTCAGACCATCAGACTTTTAACAGCTAAATTTGGTTAATATTATTCCTGAAGATTTTATTAATAATATAAAGAAATAAGCAAGTTTTTGTTTGGCTGAAGGAGTATTGTTTCATGAGATCTATAAGTTCTATTAAATGACTTCAAAGTTAAAATTTATGTATAAATTTACAATATTAAAATAAGAAATACTTGTAATACAGTGCAGTGGGCAGGCATTCAACTGTCAAGCTTTTGAGATTGTGTAACTTTTTTCACTAATGAGTTACTAAGTTAATACATGCTAATTAAAACATTTTATTTGTAAAAACTGTAAAAAAAAAAAAAAAAGGTGGCACTTAAAACGAAATTAATTGCATCAGTAAGCCTACATAGGCGGTTACTGGATACGAAATAGGGTAAGTAAGATTGTCTCTTTTTGAAGGGATGACTTTACATTGATAGATACAACAGCGTTACAACATTAAACCTGAAATAGAGAGGAAACCATGCATAAATGAATATAATAAGTGACATAACTACACTCACACGACATTCACTCACTCTAGGCAAGCCGTCTACTAACCTCTCTAAGAGTGGCCCTTTGTGAGTGAGCTCAATTCGACATGCAGCCGTCGACAAGGTTCGCTGGGCACCGACTCATCAGACATGTCCCCACGCCCAACATGTCCTGTTTACACGGGGGGATGTATAGCCTAGCTTTATTAGGGCCCGACTCCTCCCCATTGGGAAAATCTCCGTGGTTTACGCGTAGTTCATGGTTTACCCTCTCGGCTTTGCAACGAAAATTAAAAGGCCCCCCCCCTTACATGGCCGCCTAAACAAACAATCACTCATGACAACAGCATGCACAGACATTTCTTCCTTTGTTGTATAACAGACCTCCCTTGAGTCTCACCTATATAAAGACCCTCCAGTTTGATGGAATAGTTGAGCCAGCCACTCATTCACTTAAGGGACCCGTCAAGAAGACTACAAGCAACTAGCCCGGTGTCCGCCTAATCAATATGAGGCCCGCCTGCCCGTAGCGCACAACCTCTTAGCGTTCACAAGGAATGAGTATGCCGCGGCTCCGTACAACCTTACTTCCCTACACATCAAACCTGGTCCACTCAATCATTTGAATAACTCTACGCTGGCCGCACCAGACGAGGCATTCTACTGCGCGGTTTCAAGGGCCCCCTGGGCTCCTCTAGTCCCACGCCCAACCCTCGTGTTACAAAAGAGCAGCTGGACCTTAACTATCTAAGGGACATGTACCATGAGGTAGGTGGCTTGGCATCAACAACATATAGTCATGGGCCCACCCAATCTATGAATGGTTCTAATGTGGCGCCCTGACAACAAACGAAAAAGGGGAGGTACACACAATCAGAAGAAATCTACCCAAAATCAAATGAAAGTACACAACATCAATTCAAAATGATTACACCAACAACAGTAAAAGAGAAAAAAATATATAATGAACGAAACGCATAAACATCCACTCAAAATCTAAAATATATTTGTGTTCACCGACTCTCTGGAGTCTAGCATGAACAGCTAATTGGCGCCCCAAGGGCCCATCTCCTGCCGCATGCATATGGCAGCGAGATGCACTGCGCCCCTACAACATTAAAATGCCATGGGCCCTCCCATTATCCAAGAATTGTACTAACGTGGCCCCCTGACAACAACTTAGGCCCCCGACCTCTTTATCTCTTTCATTCTTAGCGCGTTCAGCTTCTGCTTCATGCTTAGCCTCTTCCACCTCTCTATCCCTTACGCATTTTGCGTGTTTTATGGCAGTGTTAACGTCGCACCCCAAGCCTATGAAGAACTGTACGTACTCCCCCATAGATTTTATGGTTGGTGACGTTAATACGAGCCTAAAATGAGTAACGGTTAACCCAGATAAAGCTCGCCGTGCAGCTTAACACACTGGTCAGAGCACCCACAAATGATCACAATCAAAGAAGTGTATTAAAATGGCTTACCTTGACGCTTCCTCCCTCCTTTCAACAGAATACGAAATATCTTCCACCGTACACAATCTTACACACATGCATAAAGTCTAAAGTCTAAATGTTATTTATTCGCCGATAACAGTGCGGCTTTTCCTTTAACTGTCTTGTTGACTTCGTCTGTACTTTCCCTCGGACGATGTGAGTAAGCGTGGCACTTACTGCTCCTGTTTCAAAACGGCCGAGTCCACTGAATGACTGGCCTACCGAAGAATTGTGGACTTCTGGTTTTCTGTCCGACGATGTACGTGAGTAAACGTAGCGTTTATTACTCACGTTTTAAACCGGCCGAGTCTGATGAAGAACTGGCCCACTGAAGACTTGTGGCAGATATTGAGCCCCCCGAGTCTATAGTTGAATCAGCTTCGGCCCCGCCTGATTATTGCAGAATACTACTCAGGTGAAGGTTCGATCCCGAAACGAGCCTCTCAGATGTTCAGGACCCCTTTGAGGGTATCCTTGGCTTGTTGCTAAGTGTATGAGGGCTGACTCAATGGTGACCCGTATTTGTATTTGTGTTTCTACCACACACAGTCTCACCAACAATTAAACGTAAAACAAGTGACGATAATCAATTCCACAAGTGTGTACAGCGACAAAATATATTTATTTACAGAGACACCAGTCCGTAACAGAGATCTGGCGGTCTTTAAAATCATAAGCAAAAGTAATCCAAAAATGCCAAAGATTAATCCAGTATCAATGAATAGAATCAAAGGGACGTTCTCTCGATAGATCACTCTTCTCTCTCTCTCTCTGTCTCTCTTTCTCTCACTCAGAGACACAACAATCGACCCTCTCCTTCAGAGAGCCCACAGTCGAATGTCTATAAATCTATCTTACATTATTCAAACACTTTCTTACACGTGACCCCTAGCCAATCAATTATAATATCTCTTTCGAATCAAGGGGTGGGGCCTAGATGGGGAGGGGGGAGAAGTACGTCATACCGACAAAGACAGAAGTAACTTACATCCGCCTCTTTGTCGGCCTTTGAACAGGAGCCCAGTGGCCAGGGAGAATCCCTCGAGGAATGTAACGTGTTTCTGCCAACTACTGTCCTCTTCATCGGCGGAGGTTTCGCTGACCACCTGCTCTTATGACGCAATTGCGGTGGTGGGGTAAAAGGGGGGGGGCTTGAGAGCGGGAACGTATATTGCTATACATGGTATAATATACGTCTTAATGTTATTAATATTATGTAGTTAAGGGTTGGAGTAAATGGATGGTTTCGACATATTAGTCACAACCCGTGACACTAGTAAACCCGCCGTTCTAGCGCTTGCTCTTTGGTATTTCAGTTTGCATTCAAAAGATGACGTTTAAGAAATAGTTGGCGACTTGGGTGAAGAAGCAGAGGTTTCAGAATCCGAAGATTTTGAGACAGTTGTATGTTTTTGTGTAGGTTTTGAGACAGTTGTATGTGTTTGTGTAATTTTTGAGACAGATGTGTTTGTTTGTGTAGGTTTTGAGACAGTTGGGTGTGTTTGTGTAGGTTTTGAGACAGTTGTATGTGTTTGTGTAGGTTGTGAGACAGTTGTATGTGTTTTTGTAGGTTGTGATTTAGAAAAGCTGGCTTGAGATTGAGTTTTTGATAGTCGGATGCGTTTTCTTGGGTGGAATGATTCCAAAGTGGCTTGTTTGACCATTGAATAACCAATCTTTCCTCCACTGTTAACTTGCCTCTGGTAGAGCTCTTCATCTTCTGTGCTTTTCCATTCTCCATTAGCGTTTGTGACATCAAATAACTGAGAAAGTGTTATCAGATGGTTTCTTTTTGTTTTTGTCATATAAATCAATTAGACTATTGAGTTTCATTCTGATTAGTGCGCTGGGTAATAGTTGAAAGTCTAGAATTTCCTTACAGAGCAATTCTATATCAGTAATCATAATTTTGATGCTATCCAGTCGCCGTTTCTGCTATTGAACAGAAAAGTGAAGTTTCCAAGAATTTGACGGTTTGTCGGCATCATTGTGAGATTGATTAGCTTTTCAACAAATAGGATTCTTGGATACCTCTTCTGTTTAGATGAGGGAAGATGAGTATAGTAAATGCCTTGTTTATAAACAAATGGAAACAGATGACTGGAATGTGCTTAAAAGCAGTCTAGAAAGTCATATAAAAATTGTGAAATTGAAACCGAGAGTCAAACTGCGCGATATGAGAAAACAAAATTTAAAAGGTGGGGGATTTTTTTTCAATTTAAAAAAAAATTAATATTGCTACTGTCATCTACATATAATTGTTCCTCGAATGTAAGGGGTTTCAGTTTCGTTACGAAAAAAAAATGAAAATAGTTATCACCCTACTCCAGACGCTCTGCATGATGGCACCTTGTGCTACTGCTCGTATGGTGGCACCCTGTGCTACTGCTCGAAGGTGACACAGTGTGCTACTGATCATGTTTTTGACTATGATCTGTTATAAAAGTGACTATGCCGAGTTCTTTCTGCTATGAAATTTAGAATTTTTCATTTTGGTGTAACCCCCCTGTTGGTGTCACCCGGTGCGGCCCGACCCCCCACCCACCCCCCGAGTGACGCCACTGCACTAACTTATATAACAATGTGAATAGCAAAATTACATAGCGGGTGCTTTATCTATATAAATAAAAATGTAAATAGGATTCACGCCTAGCTAATAACTTTGAAAGTTCTTCACCAATTGCCTTGAAATTTACGCATAAAATTGCAGTAAATTAAAAAACTTAATTAGAAACGAATTTTTTCTCAATACTTACTTTTACATTAAAGTAGTTGTCATAACTAGTTGTATTATTAGTTATGCATTTTGAGTTCTTGTGATGATCTGTCTGTCTTCTCTTCTCTGGTAGCGATTGACACTTTATCTAAGTGTGTACTCAATACATCACAAATAAACTGCCTAGTCCGATACATATACTTTAGTTGACGATTACACACAATATAATTTCAAAATATAAGTAGAATGATACATATTCACTGAAACATCACTACTCTATCGTGTGTGCTGCCTATTTTTGTCGAACGTGCTGCACGTCAGTTATCTCTGTTCTACTCCTTTCTCCCCCTAATTAATTAACTCATCCCTGACCCAATGATCAATATTCTTGAAAATAAAATGTTTTAGCCTATATTCTTGTAAGGCAGTGGCTTCGAATACGACCGGGTGTGTTTCGTATTTTTTTTTTCCGAGACATGACCAGCAAACTTTGATGAAACAGAATGAATGAGAACCCTTATTTACTGCAGACTTTGATGACGTCATTTGCTGTTAATAATCGGATATATTTTTATATTTGGCTTTAATTTTTTTCGGGTCTGTCCAAGCCTAATAAATAAAGTCATTTGCTGTTAATAATCGGAGATATTTTTATAATATTTTTTTTAAATAAATACGGCTTTGAATTATATATTTTAGTTGTCAGTATATATGTCTAAGACTAAGACTTTTTCGGGTCTGCCCAAGCCTTATAAAGTCGGACGAATAAAACAAAAAATTATGCGCTAAATTAGTATCTATCGTACCCCCCCCCCCCCCAGAAAGCTAACACTCGTTAATTCGTCTCCGTCAGTATTTGGTTCGATTCTCGTATATAAATGCTTCCCCATCCCCTCTATTTTCGTCGTTTCTTAATCTTATTATTATTTAGTAAATTTGAAATATGTAGGCTTCTCTGAATTTTTTAAAGTGTGACGCAAAAATGATGGTAAGGAAAAGTTATGTAATATTTAGCCTTAGGACTAGCTATACCCTGCAAAGCCTATGCAGGAAGATAAACTATTGTAAAGCCATTGCCGAACCTAGGATTTGGGGACCTTGCATTTTGACATTCGATACCATGACATGAGATTATGTTCTTAATATTTAATGTAAAAAATAATTTTGGGGTCTCCCTCAAGCTGGAGCCCGGCGGGACTTTCGATTTTGGACCCCCCCCATCCCTTAAAATTGTTACGCCTCTGTGTTCAGCTTTGATACATATTTTCAAAATATTTTTTTTTAAGTTATGAAATAGTTAAAAAAAACCTAATTAGTTGTTGTTTCTTTTTTTACAACATCCTAAAATATAAATTATTTCAATTTTTTTTAAAAAAATGTCAAAGATATCTAGTTAGTTAATTTTCATTAAAACAACTAAAAGGATACATTCTGAAAAAAAAAAACACAATAAAAAAAAAAGATATGTTTCAGGTAGGAATCGAACCTGGATAGTCAGCATAAAAATGAGTCACAGACCAAACGGTTTCACGACTGTGCCAGGAAGACACACAAGCAAAGTTGCAATTTTAATGTTTAAGTAGACAAAATTACTCGTTCCCGCGAAAAGAAAATAACTTTAAATCATAAGAGTTCTATCTGTTTAGTGACGTCATCAAAGTTTGCTGGTCGTGTATCGGGAAAAAAAATACGAAACACACCCGGTCGTATTCGAAGCCACTGCGTTCTTGTAAATACTATGCTCTACCAATTTTTGGCAATTTTTTAAACTTAATACAAATAATATTATTTATTATTTTTCTTTAATTTAATTGTTTTTTTATTGTAATAAAATAGACTTAATACATTAAAATTAAAAAAAATATTTACGAAATTTTATAATAAATATAAATTCTCGCGACTTTAAAAACGTTAACAAAGCCGATAACGACACTTCATCCGCACGCCATTTTGAAGCCGGCTAAGGAATGACGCACTTCGACCTGCTCATTATAATGGATTCTGACTCAGATTTTCAGCCCGATTCCAAGTTAGATTCATGTGAAGATGAAGTCTGGGATCTAACCGACGTTTCTGATGTTTCAGATGATGAAAATGTTTCGTTCAATGGAAGTTTGAATACATCTAATATTCATGTGTAAGTATACCAATGCTCACAACAACATGCTGTATTTTTTTTTTTCGTTTTATTTTTTACGATTTATGGTCTGTTATATGCTAAATAATCACCTAATATCACGCTAGTTATAACATTTTAGCAGAAAAATATTGTAAGTGTATTAATAATTTAAAAAAAACTTAGAAATACATGTTAAATATTTTGTTTTTCCATTTAAAGCATGGTACTATATAAATCTTTAGCTCTCAGCTGATTGATAAACAAAAATCAGCTGATAGGAGAGCACACAGATCTATGTACTATAGTCTTCTGTTTTGTTTTATATATATTATTTATATATTTTATTATTACATTTAAAACATTATTTTATATGAAAAAAAATAAAAATACTTAATTTATAATTAATTACATTATTTTTATTTGACACAGCTTCAATGGCTAAGGTGAGAAAGTCACCTCCTTCAATTCTTCCAGAAAGGGTTCCAGGAATTCATTTGAAAGAAGTTAGAACAAGAGATAGTGCAAAGAGGTTCTTACATGCCATGGATTTCTTCAAACTAAACTTCACACTGGATATAGTAACTCACATAAGCCAGTATACTAATGATTAGGCAAAGATTCATGGACCACACAAGTAAGTATTTACAAGGGTTGGTTTGGTATTACACCAGAGGAGTTTTATTGCTTTTGTGGGCTGATAATGTATGCAGGAATAGTTAAAACCTCTAGTATTGACAGATTTTGGAGTAAAAAGCCTCTTTATAATGGATTCTGGGATTGTGCATTTATGTCTTTTGACAGATTTAATGCTATTCTGAGTTTCTTAAAAATTAGAAATCCTGAAAATGAAAACCCTAATGACAAATTATGTAAAGTAAGAACACTACATAAAAATGAAATGCATGACATAGTTTCAACCATATGAAAATATTTCTATAGATGAATCTTAAGAGTTACACAGACCTAATAATTATGGACAATTAAATTTTTCTGAAGAACTCATTGGAGACTTTAGTAATATTTTAGAAAGTGCTCCAGTACTTCTGGCGACTAAGCCACTCTTTTTTTTAACCATGCAATAGACCCAATAATAGTAAATAAATGTGGTAAATGTAGATTGTGCTATTCAAATGACAAGGTTTAGAGAAGAACAAATGTCAAGTGTAGTGTGTGATATGTTTTTGTGCGTTATGAAAGATAGAAATTGTTTATCTCAGTATCACAAGCTAATTTAAATTTCATTTTTTTTATCTCCCTATACATATTCAGGATACCAAGTAACAATTTGTGATTTCAAGCAACAGTTGGCTCATTGATGTGGAGAAAGATCTGAAAGCTACAAGTGTGGAGGAAAGAGTCCATGTATCCAGGAAAGAGTGGAAGAGTGCTGTGTAGATTTAGTTCGCTATTTTTTTAAAATGAAAATTAGATAATAAAATTTATTTAAAAATTAATAATTCTAAATGCCCTTGTTTTCAAATTTAGATTTTTGATCCAGCATTTAAAGTAGTAGTTTATGTAAACCAAACATTTTAACTAATTATATATCTTTTTTTTTTTTTTTGCATTTAAACTTGTTTATAACTTTGTTTTATGTTATTAGAATTATCAATAAATTAAAATCAATGTCTAAAAATATCTAAATATTATGATTAAATATTGATTTAATTAAACTACCATTTAATTATGAAAAGAATTATATATTTTTAAAGTATACTGAGAAGAAAAAAAATGTTGATAAAAAAAAATTGAAATGTGCCATTTTTATGTGAATAAAGAAGGAAAATATGCATATTTGAAAAAAAGTCACCAAACATTTATTTGTTGAAGAAATTGATTGAAAACTGAGTATTTCCTTACAGAAATGAATGTAGATTAATAAAATGTCTAAAAAAATGTGTTTGTTTTTAATACTTTTTTTTTTAAATTCTTTTTTTTTAAACATTAACAAGTTTCATTTTCACAAAAATAAACTACACAGTTTTAAAGCCTACCCAAAGTAGTAAAAAATGATATATCACACATATATGGGCTATAAAGGAAACAGACAATATAGTCCAAAATGTAAGGACACCTGTTTGGTAATAAAAAAAATGGCCAAAAACCTGCCGTCGATTAAGAGTTGATCAAGAAAAAGTAGACGTTTGGCGCCATGAAAACGAAACCAGACAATAGATAATTAGCTTATCACAACATTTGTCCGGCCATTCCTAAGTGTGTTATAAAAACATTACCGACTGTGGTCGTTACAGTAGGCTTAGTGACGGGCACAGCTAGTATTTAATATTTAGTGTTAAAATAAAAATTTAGGAAATTCGTTTGGGGGCCCCCTCGAGCGGGGGCCCGGGGAAACGTTCGATTTGGACCCCCCTCCCCCCACCCTAGTTACGCCACTGCTTATATTATCGCCCAGTTGATGCGCATGCGCGATCATCAAAGAAATTAGATATGTCCTAGGTCATAATAATTTCGTAGAATAGATGGTTCGTCCGCAGTACCGGAAAGGAACATTAAATGGGGATTTTAGTTTTTATTTCGTTTGGGAGTTTCGGTTTTGTATTCAGTCTTTTGTCTGTCATATTTAGTTTTCATCTAGTTTTAGTCTTGCTGCTAATTTTAGTTTTAGTTCTCGTTGACGAAAAGTCAACATTTTAGTTAACGAAGGTTTTAGTTTTCATCGACCAAAACAACACTAATAGACTGTAAAACATAGACTGTAATACATAGACAGTAATACATAGACTGAAATATATAGACTGTAATACATAGACCGAAATACATAGAATGTAATATATAGACTGAAATGCTCACTTAGAGAATAAAAGTAAAAACATTGTCATTTTAAAATAAAATGTTTCTATTCTAAATATATTTCTTTTTTTTAATGAAAATATAGCTTATAAATAAAATATGGTTTTCTGGGTGTATGTTTGTATATTTGTCGATGTAGTTTATGGCTGATACATGAACAGATGTTGAAAGTAGTGTTGTATTGATTTCATTTATTAATGACTATACACCAAATAATTGAAAGTCGCACATGAGTTCTCACATTGCTGATAATTAAACATTACACTTTCATATCATTATAATTTCCAAACTATTTTTCTGTAACAAACACGTTACGTTACTTTTTTTATGTAATTAATAATAGTTTACTTGAAAATCTTTAATATATATATATATATATATATATATATATATATATATATATATATATATTAATTATAATAACAAAATTCAGTCTCTATGTAACGGGTGCCAATAACATTACACAGACTGTATATTATATCTAACTCTAATGTAGCCTTATCTTTTGTTAGCTTTCAAAGCTGCTACAATGTCTCTTGTTGGATAAACAATAAACAACAAAGTCATTTTAGATGCAACTGTGTTTCTACCACTTCGACGATTGCAGCAAATGGCAGCTCAAGACAAAATTAACTTTGGTAGAAATTACGTCACTATATATCATAAACATCTCATTTCTGTCATATGGTTTTAACGAGAATCAGCTGAAAGTCACTTCCATCAAACAAGAGTTTTCTAGCAAAAGTAATTGTATAATAAAGAAGGCAACATTTTAAACAGTTTATTTAATAAAATTGCCTCTTTTTTAGGTAAGAATACGTATTCACTTCTATAGCTAAAAAAAAAACAATAATTAATTAATGTATTGTTGCTAAATTAGTCTTGAAAATTCCTAAATGTAAAAAAAAAAAATACATCATTATGTCGAGTTTGTTTCTACTGTGTACGCAACGTGCTGTTGTGTGATTGTAAAAAAAAAAATCACGAAATGGCCCATTATTCAAACAAATATATATATATATATAAGCGATTTGGGCTCTACGTTAAATTGAAAGTAAAGAATGAATACAACAGTATTCCAGTTTAAAATACAATCATGAAAAACAAGCAATTAAGCCTGTTCCATTCTGGACACAGGACGTGTTAGAGCATTTTCGTATTATGTATAATTACGTATGCTATCTTTCAGTAAATATTTGTAAATTTTGTAAATGTTTATAAATTCAATTGTGTAATGCATATATCTGAAAAAAGATATTAAAAAGACGTTTTCTTATATTTGAAAACAAAATTATTTTCTCTTAAATCTAACTACAAGTGGTTTGTGGTTACTGAAATAGGACTCATAATTGAAAACATTCGAAATTATAGTCATTTAATCGTCCGAAAACTCCGTCAATTGTTGCATAGCTCTGATACTTTCAATTAAACTCAGAACACAAGCTTACTATTTCATTTGATGAGTTTCTTAATAAATCTTGGTGAAACTACGTGCTGCAGTATTTCGCACCAAATGAATGGGTTATTGAACGTACAAGGTGTATATATAATATATAAGCCCCTTAGGAGCCCTGAAGCCCGGCCCTCAGAGATCCTGTCGCGAAAGGAACTTTTGATGTACACATGGCAGGCCAAGACCTACAAAAATGATATATACATCATGGGTCTAGGACTTATAGTTGCTTAGAATGGGCGCTCCTTTATTAATATAGCTTATATAGTAAAAAAAACGGTACTAAGCCCCCTTTTACGGCCCTCAGAGGTCAGATCGCGAAATGGAAAAAAAGTCATTTCTGGGCAGGCCAAGACCTACAAAATGATATATACATCATGGGACTAGGACTTATAGTTGCTTAGAATGGGCGCTCCTTTATTAATATAGCTTATATAGTAAAAAAAAACGGTACTAAGCCCCCTTTTACGGCCCTCAGAGGTCAGATCGCGAAATGGAAAAAAGTCATTTCTGGGCAGGCCAAGATCTACAAAATGATATATACATCATGGGTTGAGATCTAGGGTGATGACAGACAGACAGACAGACAAAACGGGGACAATAGAGCATTTTTTTTCGAAAATGCTCTAAAAATCGAAAGCAAAAATTAACCTAGCCTACCGATCAAGTCTAAGGGGATATAACTCTATGCAAAGTTTTGCAGGGTACAGCTAGTATAACTATAATAGTTTTTTTTTTTTTAAGTGACATGCCACATGAGTTGTGACATTAATACAAGTTTAAGTTTGCTAAATTATTTCTCCGTTTAGAAAATATGTTCACCATGAGCCTTGACACTATGACTCAGTTTGAGGATGTATTTTAGGCTAAGAACGTGGAAGGGGTTTTGTGTGTTTATAACTTAAATAAGTCATGATGTTTATAAAAAGCTATGATATAGTAGTTTAAATTAGCTAAATTATTGTTCCATCAATTAATACTGCGGTCATCATAAGGCCATTAAGTGATAAAGGTTCATAAGGAAAAGCACTAAGTTTTAAGGCAAGGCTTAACTTAAAACCTAAGCATAAATAAGAAAATAAAAAATGCTGTGAAAATTATTTTCTTTATCAATAGTTAAACTTTTTCGTTAGAAAAATGTACTTATAATTATAAATTAATGATAATTTGATGGCTTAGAAAAAGCTTTTTTGCTACATAGACAACATAGTACTTTTAATCATAACTAAATGCTTATGTAAACTAAAAAAAAAAAATACTTTTACAATGCATTAAGAAAAACAAAATTGGTGAAAAATACTCTTTATTTGATCAATGAACAATTTTTTTCTGTTTTACTTAGGCATCTTAAGAACACAAACTTATGCCTTGACTGAAGTGTGCGAAATCTGAACATGTAGAGTATATAAGGAAACCACCAGAAGCCATCACGAAAATGGCTCTACAGTGGAATCCACAAGGCCAGAGAAAGGTCGGCCGCCCACTTGGAGAAGGTCTTGCGAGCAGGAGATTAAAAGCTGCAAACAGACATTGGGGAATTGAAAAAGGCCTCCCAAAACAGAGTGCGCTGGAGAGTGGTTACAGAGGCCCTTTTCTCCGAAAGGAGTTCAAGGAATAAAGTAAAGTCAGTCAATATTGTATACAGCTGATTTAGTTGACCTGTCATGGGGATTTCCTCAGTGTTGTTAGAATTAGAAGGGATCTGACTTTTTATATTAGTCATTAATTATGTGCCAGTACATGAAATATAACTAATTATGCTGTGTAATAAAAGTATTACAATTTGTCATAAACAGAAAATTACATTAGTCTCTGTATACACATAAATAATTTAGGCTAATTAAAAATATATTTACAGAATAGAAAGCAATAGAACCATATTTACAGGCATGGTTTTTGCTTGGATTCCGAAACAGAATTATAGATCATTAATGGATTTGAGCTGTGGGGTTATTTATAAACCTTTATTAATAAACATAAATTTGTTGATATTTACTAAAACTAAATCACTTTGTTTACATTCTCATTCTTTTATCTAGGCATACTTATAGATCTTTGCTAAGATTGTTATTGGTCCAGAGCTCAAAAGCATCATTTCAGCCAAATAACTAAGGATTCAATATCTTTTTTGATAAATGATTTGTATGAAAATATTTAGGCCTATTGAATACAGTGTTGAATATTTAACGAATATTCTTTGTAATCTAAAGCACCAGTAAGAACCATAAAACTTGATGATCAATGATTAGTCTGATTTATTTTAGCAAATGAAATATAAAGTAATATAGTGTAGAGCATTTGACTTTTACCCAAGGGCCTTAGTTTCGAACCTTTGGTCCTGGTGAAAGTTCACCCAACTTTATATGTGCATCTGACATATTTTGTGGAAGCAAAGCCATCTGGGCATTGCGATAGCCAAACTGAAGCTGATGAATTCTAAACTTAAAGCAGCTGGCAAAATGAGCCCCTGGGTTGTTTTTTTTTTTTACATTATTATTTTTATAAAAAAATGTATTCCCTTTTCTAGGTAAGTCATCATTTTGTCTTCCTTGTGTACATTTTAAAGAAAGTTTCAAAAGTTAAAGAATTACATTCATTAGCTGTTAATGTCCATAACAGATTGATAATTTCTTTATGGAGTTGTTAATAATTGATTAGGGCTAGTGTGTTAACAAACAGAAGATTACACTAGGGAACAAAATTTTTTTCGATCTGCTACCTGAGAAACAACTCGCTGATTACAGTGTAATCAGAATTTTTCTAGCACGTCAGGTTCTTGAGTTACATGACTTTTGATAAAATTGCATGTTGTATTATAATTGCTTAAAAATGTTGTACACTTGCCATGCTGTGTGGTTTACGTTTGATTGTTATGGGTTTTTTTTAAATTTTAGACTGATTGTGTATTAATTTCAAAAGAATATAAAGAAAGTTAAAAGGGGTTGCTTGAATCATCTAGGCTATTTCTTTTATATCTGTGGACATTTTACTGCACGAAATCAGCGGAAACAACATGCAAGAAAAGTGAAGATTGCCTATCATTAGTACTTTGGCGCCAAAATATGCGATAAAGACAGTACCACATATTTGCTGCACTGTTTGTTATGTGGGGCTCACCCAGTGGCTAAATGGCAAAAGGAAGTCTGTGCCGTTTGCGGTACCAATGATATGGCGATAGCCAAGAGATCATCATTCGGGACTGCTACTTTTGCATGACAAATATTGCAAGATATTCCAAAAAAACAAACAAATCAGCAATTCATTATCAAAATTGTGACTCTGCTTCGAAACCTTTTCCACACGATGAACAAAATCAAGTTCCCAATCCTCCAGTATGCCTTGATAGCGAAGCGACCATGATGATAAGGAAAGTCACAGGGAGCAGGAGAGTGAAGCATAAGAACCACTAGATGATGAAAAGATATCTTATTGGCCAAGCTGAATTGAACGATTTAGTGAGGGATCTGGAGTTAATGAAGAAGAAGGCAGAACTGTTTGGATCTCATTTACAACAATGGACTTTGTTACAAAGCGGAACAACCATTTATGACAAGTATGAAAGTATCTGTTATTGTACTGACATTAACGGTTTAATTAAAGAACTGGACTGTGAGTATACTATGTAGTTGCTTCTCAACATTATCAAGTACAGAGATCATAACTGGTGCCTGTGTGGGGATCTAAAAGTAGTTTCCCTTATTCTTGGATTGCAGCTGGGATACACAAGGTGCATGTGCTTTCGATGTCTGTGGAACAGCCATGATGACGAAAATCATTACTCATTTAAAGACTGGCAAGCAAGAACTGATCATTTACATGCCAGATACAATGTACAACATGAGTCTCTTGTTGATCCTACCAAAATATTGCTTCCCCCTCTTCACATAAAGCTTGGACTGTTCAAAATTATTTTGACGGCTCTGGACAAGGATTCGGATGGCTTTGCATATCTTAAAGAGAAGTTCAAGACTACTCTTACACCAGCAAAGATATGGGCAGGCGTGTTCACCAGACCTCAAATTCGCGAAGTCATTCGTGATCCCACCTTTACCTTTAAGACACAGCTGCTGCCTGCTCAGTTGGAAGCCTGGGATGCATTTGTGGCTGTGGTTTGTAACCTTTTGGAATTATGCAGAATTGGTTGAGAGACTACTAACAACATACAAGGATATGAGATACAGAATGTCCTTAAAAATTCATTTTCTGCACTCCCATCTCAATTTTGTCCTACCCAGTCAGCAACGAACAGGGTGAACAATTTCACCAAGAAATAGCAACGATGGAAAACAGATATCAAGGGAGGTATGACAGCAGCATGATGGGCGATTTCTGTTGGTTTTTACAACGAGATTGTGACACTGATTACAAAAAAAAGCAACATCGTCAGATTATTTCTGACTTCAAAATGCATTGTATTAGGATTACCTGAGGTTATTTGAACATATGATATTGTATAGTTGTTTTTTCTGTTCTATTTCCATGTAAATTGTAGTTATTGTATTGAAATGTAGACGCATTGACATTATATTTCTTATGACCATAAAGCGTTATAATGGTAAATCAAGATGTTAAAATAACTTTAAAACCTGACATGATACACAATTTTCAATGACATATTTGGAATCAGCAGGTCAAAATGGTCTTAAAAGATCTCAGGTAGCAAAAATGTTGTTCCCTAGTGTAATTGATAATAAATATTAAATAGCTGTAATATGTGAAGTGTTATTTTATAATGTTGTAAATAGCTGTAATATGTGAAGTGTTATTTTATAATGTTGTAACTGAATTTGTAATATTTATTAGAGACACAGTGTTTTACCGTTATGTTAACACAAATAAAACATTATCAATAGCACATACCAAATTTATTCATCATGTACATTGGGTGATAACAATTTTAATTTTTTTTCGTAACGAAACTGAAACCCTTAACAATTATATGTAGATGACAGTAGCAAAATTTTTTTTTTTTTAATTGAAAAAAGTTCCCCCACCTTTTAATTTTTATTTTCTCATATCGCGCAGTTTGACGCTCGGTTTCAATTTCACACTTAATTTTTAGATGACTTTCTAGACTGCTTTTAAGCACATTCCAGTCATCTGTTTCCATTTGTTTATAAACAAGGCATTTACTATACTCATCTTCCCTCATCTTCTAAACAGAAGAGGTATTCAAGAATTCCACCTGTTCAAAAGCTAATCAATCTCACAAGGATGCCGACAAACCGTCAAACTCTTGGAAACTTCACTTTTCTGTTCAATAGCAGAAACGGCGACTGGAAAGAATCAAAATTATGATCACTGATATAGAATTGCTCTGGAAGGAAATTCTAGACTTTCAACTATTATCCAGCGCACTAATCAGAATGAAACTCGATGGTCTAATTGATTCATATGACAAAAACAAAAAGAAACCATCTGATAACACTTTCTCAATTATTTGATGTCACCAACGTTAATGGAGAATGGAAAAGCACGGAAGATAAAGAGCTCTACCAGAGGCAAGTTATCAGTGGAGGAAAGATTGGTTATTCAATGGTCAAACAAGCCACTTTGGAATCATTCCACCCAAGAAAACGCATCCGACTATCAAAAACTCAATCTCAAGCCAGCTTTTCTCAATCACAACCTACAAAAACATATACAACTGTCTCACAACCTACACAAACACATACAACTGTCTCAAAACCTACACAAACACACCCAACTGTCTCAAAACCTACACAAACAAACACACCTGTCTCAAAAACTACACAAACACATACAACTGTCTCAAAATCTTCGGATTCTGAAACCTCTGCTTCTTCACCCAAGTCGCCAACTATTTCTTAAACGTCATCTTCTGAATGCAAACTGAAATACCAAAGAGCAAGCACTAGAACGGCGGGTTTACTAGTGTCACGGGTTGTGACTAATATGTCGAAACCATCCCCTTTACTCCAACCCTTAACTACATAATATTAATAACATTAAGACGTATATTATACCATGTATAGCAATATACGTTCCCGCTCTCAAGTCCCCCCCCCCTTTTACCCCACCACCGTAATTGCGTCATAAGAGTTTGATGGTAAAAGAGTGCAAGGGGAAGAGTATCAAGTAGGTTTGCTGAAAAAGATGACAACCGAAATCAAACTCGGTATTCTCAATTGTGAGAGTGGTTCTGCCGCGGCCATTCCCAATGAACTACATCAGCTAATTGATGAATATGATGCTTGAGAATATATTTGTATGTTAATTTGCAACACGACCGCAGAAATGCTGACCATTTGCACGGGATTGTAACATCTTTTGTCGCAAGAAGCGGTAATCAGCTTGAAGAGTGACATAGTTTTGTGTTAATTTGCCAACGATGGAATAGTTGAGTTCTGGTTTGCTCGTTGGATCTTGAATAAGAAAATTCATGACATGTTTCAGAAGAAGGTCGAGTACATAGTGCTGACAGTCAATATATTGTGGCTTCTGAAAGCCATTGCTCAAGACATCATCCTGTATGAGCTTTACAACCTACTTGATTCTCTTCCCCTTGCACTCTTTTTCCATCAAACTGGAGACAATAGGGATCTTTGCTTTGAGGTTTTTGAACAATTTTAGTTTTCATTTTCCGTCCTTCAGAGATTACTCGTTTCCAGACACCCGCCAGACTTGGAACCGGCACATCATGACCCTGTTCAGCAATGGTTGCAAGAACGTCATGTGCTTTATGTGTGGAAATGTTTTTCAGTACTAGTAAACCCGCCGTTCTAGTGCTTGCTCTTTGGTATTTCGGTTTGCATTCAGAAGATGACGTTTAAGAAATAGTTGGCGACTCGGATGAAGAAGCAGAGGTTTCAGAATCCGAAGATTTTGAGACAGTCAGGTGTGTTTGTGTAGTTTATGAGACAGTTGTGTTTGTTTGTGTAGGTTTTGAGACAGTTGTGTGTGTTTATGTAGGTTTTGGGACAGTTGTATGTGTTTGTGCAGGTTGTGAGACAGTTGGATGTGTTTTTGTAGGTTGTGATTGAGAAAAGCTGGCTTGAGATTGCGTTGTTGATAGTCGGATTCATTTTCTTGGGTGGAATGATTCCAAAGGGGCTTGTTTGACCATTGAATAACCAATCTTTCCTCCACTGTTAACTTGCCTCTGGTAGAGCTCTTTATCCTCTGTGCTTTTCCATTCTCCATTAACGTTGGTGACATCAAATAACTGAGAAAGTGTTATCAGATGGTTTCTTTTTGTTTTTGTCATATAAATCAATTAGACCATTGAGTTTCATTCTGATTAGTGTGCTGGAAATAGTGGAAAGTCTAGAATTTCCCTCCAGAGCAATTCTATATCAGTAATCATAATTTTGATTCGATCCAGTCGCCATTTCCGGCTATTGAACAGAAAAGTGAAGTTTCCAAGAATTTGACGGTTTCTCGGCATCCATGTGAGACTGATTAGCTTTTCAACAGATAGAATTCTTGGATACCTTTTCTGTTTAGAAGATGAGTATAGTAAGTGCCTTGTTTATAAACAAATGGAAACAGACGACTGAAATGTGCTTAAAAGCAGTCTAGAAAGTCATATATAATAATTCAGTGTGAAATCGAAACCGAGCGTCAAACTGCGCGATATGAGAAAACAAAAATTAAAAGGTGGGGGAACTTTTTTCAATTTAAAAAAAATTAATGTTGCTACTGTCATCTACATATAATTGTTCCTCGATTGTAAGGGGTTTCAGTTTCGTTACGAAAAAAAATTAAAATAGTTATCACCCTACTGCTGGTATGTCATCTTCGTTCCATATCCTCTCATAGAGATGGTATAGCATCTCTACTGATGTATTCAAATCTGCCTTTAGTGCTTCTGCTGGAATGTCATTGGTCCAGCTGCTTTTCCATTTTTCATCAGGGTGATGGCTTTCCTTATCTCCTCTCTTGTGGGCTTTTAACAGCTGATCGGGAGATCTAATTTGGATGGTTCAATGTCTGGTAGATTCGGGGTGCTGATCTATTCAGGAGTTCCTCAAAGTGTTCATCTGTTTAACTGTTGATCTAAGCTGTTTATGGTTTTTCCGTGCTTGTCTTTGACATGTCTTTCTGGCTTGTTCATCATCCCTGAGAGTCTCTTGGTTATGATGTATAGCATTTTTATGTCCCCGCTATGTGCTGCCTGTTCTGCCTCCGCTGCCAACCCCTTCACATAGTTTTTCTTGTAATTCCGAATATACTTCTTCACTACGTTGTGTGCTTTTGCATATTCTTCTTACCCTTTGTCGCACTGGTTTTACTGTTGTTGACTTCTCCCTTCTTTTTCCTCCTGTCTTCTATCTTGTTCAGATATTCTATTGTAATCCACACCTTCTGGTGAGAGATGCATCTTTGGACCCACTGTCTGATCTTAAAGTTTCTTTCACTTTCTGCCACATATTAAGTACATTATATTCCTATTCAACCAATTCTTGAATCACTAAGTTAAACTGCTCTTTTGGTTTAGGGTCTTTCTGCAGGCTATTGTTGTATTTTATTCCTCTGTCTGATATGCTGTTGAGAATTATCTTTATTTTCGGCTTCACTCTTGCTACCAACAGGGGATGGTCCGATGCTACGTCTGCCCATCTTTTTACTCTTACATCTTGTAATGACATTCTAATTTTTTTAATGGAGATCTGATCAATCTGGTTCTCAGTTGTGTTGTCTGGAGATATCCATGTATTTATGTGTTTCCTATTGTGAGGAAAGATGCTGCCTCCGATGACCATATTCTTTAGTGCACAAAAGTCAGCAATATCTCTCCATTTTCATTCATCACCCCTAGAGCATGAGTGTCCATGACTTTTTCATATCCAGAGTTGTCGGTCCCTATATTGACGTTGAGGTCTTTCATGAGGATTGAGAGATCCTTGTTTGGGAAAATCTCCAGAATCTTTTGGAGTCTGCTGTAGAACTGACCTTTGTCCTCTTCGTCACCGTCGTTTGTTGGTGCATAACACTGGATTATATGTTATATTCGTTTTAATCTTCTTCTTTGTACGGAAGGAAGCAGGTATGATCCTGGGACCGTGTGTTTCCCACCCAATCAGTGCCTGATTGGATAGCATAAGTCCCACTCCCTGTAAGTTGGGTGCGTCATTCTCCTCATGTCCAGCCGAAGTCTTAAGTGGTAGACAAGAGATTCGAAATCATGAAAGATTTTTTATAGACTCTTAGTTGTGTTGTGAAAATATGTTATTCTGTGTTGTTATTCCTCCATAAACTGGAGGACTGGAAGCCTAGAGGTAGGCCAATTGTTCTTTTTTTAGTCTTTTCTTACTGACCCTTGTGAGTTGCCTAAATATTTTTTTGAGTAACGTATTTTCTTTTTCTTAAATCAACTCATTTGAGTTTTAGTGAATCCCAACTTAACATGCGATAAAAATCAAAGTTTGTATTGGTTTACATTTGATACGCATTTAATTAGCTCGTTGCAAGTCGCAAAAATAGGGATGTAACAAATTATATTTTAGTTACACGCGGTTAAATGCTAAAGGCGTCATGAACCATACACTGATATTTACTTATAAATCACCAATCTTAAAATTGTGTAAAATATTTCTCGAACGTGTTAAAAGGGATTGAATAATTCTATGAAAGGAAAGAGTACTGAATGGGGCTCACAGAGAGAAGGGGTCGAGGGCCTAAGTTGTCGTCAGTGGGCCACGTTAGCACCATTCATAGATAATGGGAGGGCCCATGGCAGTTTAATATGTTGTTGTAAGGGGTGCGGTAAGATGCCGGCCATGCAGTTTTAATGGTGCAATGCCTCTCGCTGCCATGTACATGCGGTAGGAGATGGGCCTTTTAGACGCCATTGTTGTCCATTCTAGGTTCCAGAGAACCGGTAAACGTTAATGCATTTTGTATATGTGGTGTACCAGTTTTGTTGGTCCATGCCAGGTTCCATGTAACCAGTGGACGTTAATGCATTTTGATTGTGTGGTACGCCATTTTGTTGGTCCATGCCAGGTTCCTTGAAACCGGTAGACGTTAATGCATGTTGATTGTGTGGGGCGCAGTTTTGTTGGTCTAATCCAGGTTCCATGTAACCGGTGGACGTAAATGCATTTTGATTGTGTGGGGCACAGTTTTGTTGGTCCATGCCAGGTTCCTTGTAAACGGTGGACGTTAGTCTTTTAGCAAGGTAGGGACGTCGGGCACCTCATTTGTTGTCGGTGGGTCACTTGAGAACCATTCATAGATAATGTGAGGGCCCATGGCAATTTAAATGATATAAGAGATGCGGTAAGATACCTGTCAAGTCGTTTGGGGCGCAGGGCATCTTGCTGCCAAGCACATGCTGCAGGAGATGGGCCTTTGGGGCGCCGATTGGTTGTCCGTGCTAGGTTCCAGAGAACAAGTGGACGTTAATAGATTTTAAATAATTTTGATTGGATGTTAATACTTTTCATGCATATGTTTTACTTTGTTTGTGTTGTCATTTTTAATTTGAGTAGGCTTTCATTTTGACTTTGTGTACAGTCATTTTAATTTAGTTTACATTCATTTTAATTGTGTGTGTACATTCTTTCCTATTTCGTGTGAAGGCCGAGTCGTTGTCGCCAAATGACTGAGTGAACCGGGTTTGAGGTGTAGGGAGTTAAGGTGGTATGGAGGCGCGGCATACTCATTCCTTTTGCAAGCTAAGAGGTCGTACGCTACGGACAGCGGGCCTCATATAGATTAGGCGGATGCCGGGCCGGATGCATGTAGTCATTCTGACGGGTCCCTTAAGTGAATGAGTGGCTGGCTCAATTCTTCAATCAAACTTCTTGAAGGTTTGATATATTAGAGACCCAAGGGGGTCTGTTGTACGATGTAAAACCAGATGTGACGCCACCCTGTGTGAGGCACAGTGACGTGCTCACCAGCTGTGGGTCGACAGGTGTGCAGTTATGACAGTGAAGCCTAAAGGTGCTGATCATACTGTTTTAGGGAGTGATAATTTGTTAGAGGCGATTCGGTAGTTGCCATTCGTTTCTGTCTTATTAGGGGCTTTTTGTTGTATACTAAAGGCGGCGCAATCATTTCTTGAGCTGTTAAAGATCGTGGCACCACGGCCATTTGTATCTTAAATTAGGTGGACGTCGGGCTGGATGCATGTAGTCATTCTGACGGGTCCCTTAAGTAAAGAGTTTCTAGTCCTAGTGATTGCTTTGTTTGAACTAGGAGGGTCTGTGTAAGTCCAAACCTGAGGTTTCAACGATGGTCTTGTGTTGACGGGTCGCGAATCGCCGATATTGGCCGAATTACGCCGCAGTACACAGTGTATATTTAATGTTAGCCGGGTATCCGCGGAATAGGCCGGATATATTTAGGAATTCAAATATTTTAGAAATCAAGTTAATTTACATTTGGCAGGCACTCACAGGTCAGAGAAGAGGAGGCTTACTTAGATGGCCACCTAGGAGTGAGTGCATGCTGTGTGAGTGAAAATATGTAATTAACTTTTGATATGATATTTTATAATGTTGAAGCATGTTTACATATTGCATTTTGTAAAGTTGATTTTTTTTGGCCTCCTCTGTAGACTAAGAGGGGCACATTTGTCTATGTCTTGTAAATTAGATGTTATGTCGAGGTTGATTTCATCTTCAGATGGGGCTATTGTCAATTCTGTGAGATTGGGTTGAAATCAAGCCCTACCCTGTCTACCTTCCCCTCCTCGTGTTGCGTCATCCACTCAGGGGAGATAACAAAGACTTTGTCTTCTCGGGTGTTCGCACTGTGGTCAGTGTGTCTGGCGCAATGAGATTAACCCAATTAACACTGGCGTCAGACAGGGGGAGGGAATCGGTGCCCTTGTCAGAATCAAGCGAGAGAGGGGTGTGCACTGTCCCTTTATTGTCCCTCGCTTGAAGGGTGCAACTGACCACGCGTGATGTGGGTGTGGCCTACACGGCTCGCTGCCCATTGGTCGCAACGCATGAATCAAGAGAGTGGATTGCGTGGCTTGAAACTTCCGGTTAGTTTTGAGTGGTAGTTGATCAGTCAGTGGGAGACCGACAGTCAGAGAAGAGAATCGACTCGAGTGGGCCCGGGGCTGTGATAAACCAGTATGAGTTGGTGGGACTTAGAGTTTCGACCGGCTCAGTTCTGAGTTCTTTTTAGAACTATCAGCCCCAGGTAAGGGTCATTCGATTTAATATATTTAATTCATATCTCTGTGTGGGAGAAGCCGAGAAAGCTACTTGTCCTTTTTAGGACACAATGATTGTCTTTATTTTTAATGTAAATATACTAAACTCGGTGTCTTTACATTTGTGTTTTGTGCTCATTTCTTGTTGTGTTGTGTGCGTCCTGTGGAAACACGTGGCAGGGACGAATACAAATACTGGCCAGAACTCAGTAGGTGATAATGCTCTTAGACAATGACCGCATGGATCCCGCAAATGACCCTTGACAAGGGAGAAGCAGTATTTAAATAGGATCAAAAAGAGACTCATGTTGTACATTGTATCTGCCAGGTACATAATCAGTTCTTACTGGCCAGTCTTTAACTGTTTAATGATTTTTGTCATCACGGCTGTTCCACAGACATAGAAAGCACATGTACCTTTCGTATCCCAGCTGCAATCCAAGAATAAGGGAAACTACTTTTAGATCCCCACAGAGGCACCAGTTATGATTTCTGTACTTGATAACGTTGTGGAGCAACTTCATAGAATCATATGTCTCATGTAATCCGACTGCATGGCTTATGGAATGGATGGCATCACATTCCCATTGTGTATGAGAACTGCTTTAAGACTAACTTTACTTGAGTCTATAAACAGACGCCAGTCTCCTGGAATATACTCACACTCCTGTTCTTTCATTAAACCGTTAATGTCAGTACAATAACAGATACTGTCATTCTTTTCATAAAATTTAGCAAGCTATACATGGCTATCACGAAAATGTAAAATTGTATTTCCTTTTGGTAACAAATTTCATTGTTGTAAATGAGATATAAACAGTCCTGCCTTTTTCTTCGTTAACCCCATATCCCTCACTAAATCGTTCAATTCAGCATGGCCAATAAGATGGGGTATCTTTTCATCATCTAGAGGTTCATATGCTTCACTCTCTTGCTCCCTCTGACTTTCCTCATCATCATTGTCCCTTTCGCTATCAAGACATACAGGAGGATTTGGAATTGGATTTTGTTCATCGTGTGGAACAGGTTTCAATGCAGAATCACAATTTTGATAATGAATTGCTGATTTTTTTTTTTTTGGAGTATCTAGCAATATTTGTCATGCAAAAATAGAAGTCCGAATGATGATCTCTTGGCTCTCGCCATATCATTGGTACCCCAAACGGCACTGACTTCCTTTTGACATTTAGCCACTGGGTGAGCCCTATAAAAAAACCACTCTCGCCCAGGTTCTGTCTTGATCGCATATTTTGACGCTGAAGTATTGACCTTCACTTTTCTTGTAAATTACTGCCACTGATCACGGGGAATAAAATGTCCACAGATATAACAGAAATAGTCTGGATGATTCAAGCAGCCCCTTTTAACTTTCTTTATATTGTTTTGAAAGTAATACACAATCAGTCTAAAGTGAAAAAAGATAACAATTAAAGGTAAACCACATAGCATGGCAAGTGTACAACATTTTTAAGCAATTATAATAGCTAGCTACAACAAGCTATTTTACCAAAACTGTGAAAGTCATATAATTAAAAAACCTGACGTGATAGAAAAATTCTGATTGCACCATTGTAATCAGCGTGTCAGAATTACACTGACATGTTTTTTCTCAGGTATCAGACCGAAAGTTTTTTTTGTACCTTAGTCTAATTTAACCTTGCCCGCTGAGGGTGGGGGTGAATGGAACGTTTATTATTTATATTTTAGATTGTTTTTAATTACATTTCCATTGCCACTCACAACAGCTTAGCGCCCGGTTAGCCTTTCGTCATGGAAAGTCCCACAATCGCGAGAGAAATACACAACAGTAAATAAAAAGGAAATTATTGAATGTCTCTTGGATGACCCAGTCCCATTTGATCCACGGAACGGTACTGATTGGCTGCCCGGGGACTGGGGACCACTGGTGAAGAGCATTAAACTGTCAATATGAAAGTCCCAGGCTGGATCATGCAGGTCCTTATGTAAGTTGTTTTTAAAAAATTCAAATTAAACACAGCTTCCTACTAATAAAGTAGATATCATGTCGTCCGGCGTTCGTCCTATATGGGAAAGCCGTCGCTATAAATAATCTATAAAGTCATTTACCGATGGTACAATTTTTTTTTTGCGGAATGGGAACGCCGTCGCTATAAATAAAAATCCGCTATGACGTCATTTCCCGAAGGTATATGTATATATTTTATTTTCCTACTAATAAAGCCGAATTGAACATGCGCGCGGGTGCTGTATTGTGCCACACCAAGTTGCCTTTGTGCTGCAAAATGGAATAATAAAGTAATTATTTCTTTACTTTTTATTGCATTTTTATAAAAGCTTTTTTTAATGCTTCGTTTTGATTTTAACTTTGAAAGAATTAAGGGTAAAACGTAACGGATGACATAAATTACTACCCATAATTTTTTTTTCTCTAATGGTTTGGTTTGGTTTGGTTGGATGGTTTGCTTTGGTGGGTTTGGTGTGTTTGGTTGTTTAGCGTTGACGGGTAAAACGTAATTTGTGTCGGGTTTGGCTTGGTTAGTTTGGTTGGTTGGCTCGGTTGTTGTTTTTTTTTTTTGGTTGGTTGTTTGGTTTGGTTTAGTTGGTTAGCGTTGACGGGTAAAACGTAATTTGAGACATATAAAATGTAGGTCGTTTCTGCACATTAAGAAGGTGGAATAAATCAGCACCTAATGAACCTAATCAATCGTATTTAAAAATTCAGTAGTTAAATTGAGTAGGAAGGGATTTCACATTACACCTAGATTTCCCGGGCTACGCCGGGCTTAATATCTAATTAAATATATACAGATACATAAGAATTCTTCAGCTCATCTGCCCCGACGGCTTTTAGTGTTATAGAATCTTTACCTTTTATATATATATATATACTAGTCATCCCGCGGCGTAGGATACGCCGCCTTATCAATCAATATAATGTCTGTAATTATTTTAAAATAAGCAATCAAACAAAATAACCGGCTGACATACATGGTATGCAAAGTTGAATTTGTACCCATCATGTGCAGACTTTATGGTCACTATATAATACCATCCAACAAATTGTTTTTTTTATTTTATTGTTTACAGATTTTAATTCATTCTTTGGATGCCTTGATTCTCGATTAGCTTCCAGACTTAATATTCTCTTTATCGGTTAGATATATTTTAATGCCTTTTTTTAAGATCAGGATTTTTTTTCTTTGAATTGTAATTTTTTTCATTCAGTTTCTAGCAAACATATTTCGGGGAGTGGGTGTTTTAATTTGTATTGCTGTTTATTTTGGCTCCCTTTGTGCCTGCCTCAATCCACCCTTTCTCCAGCACACTGTAGTGTTATTTTGATGTAACTTTTTTTTCATTTAGATCTTGCCCAGTCTCCAAATTACCTGTAAGCAGCTGTTTTAGGATTCGCTCATAATGAAGAAATACCCTATGGGTGAGAGCACACACACATATCGCTAAATGAAAAAATACCCTATAAGTGAGAGCATACACATTTTAAATAAAGAAATACCTTACGGGTGAGAGCATGTGAGAGTGCACACACATACACACATCTATATAAATAATCGTCTAACCTATGCGTTCGTTCGACAGATCTACACACCGTGCGGTGTAAAGTTTGCTCATGGCGATAAAAGTTGCATGTCTTTACGTTAAAAATACACGGCACCCTACGGGTTGAAAGCTTACATCGCTAAAAAAAAGTCTGAGTTCTACGTCACACCTTTGCGGAGTTAAAAAAAAACAGTGCGTGTCATCGACCGTCTCTATAAAAAAATAGTCTGGTGAATTCCAAAATTATACAAACTAAAGAGAGACAATGTATGTTAAATGAGAGTATGTTTGGTGCGCATTTTGTTCATCAAAGAAATCTTTATTAAATAAAAATGAAATGATGCGGAATTCTAAACACAACAAGGATTTCTTATTAATGAATTAAGATTTTTAAATGATATTGAGTCGTGTGCGCAAATTATGTTTAATAGTCGGGGGTTGTTTTTGTTAAGCTTCTGTACCAGAGGTGTGCGGATCTTGAAATTTAGCGTCCGCGTCCGTCCGCGGATTTCTATCAATGATCCGCGTCCGCGTCCGCAGAATCTTACAACATTGGTCTGCGGACCAGTCCGCGCGTCGGCATAGCTGAAATTTAGCTGTTTAAATGACTTGAAATTTTTTATGGTAACGCTAAAGAAGATCCGCGTCAGTCCGCGAGTCCGCAACTTAACCATACGAAGCGTCCGCTGTCAGTCCGCGGATTCGGAAAAGTCTGCGGATATGCGTCCGCAAGCGGACGCGTCCGCTGTCCGCTCATCTCTGTTCTGTACCCATAATGAGGATTGTTTTCTTTGGTATGAATTATATAAAAAGCTATTTATATATATTACCGAGTTGGTTGGGATAGTGGTAGGTATAAGCCAAATGGTTGCGGAAAGGGGGGGGGGAGTCAAGTAGACGATTCGAGATGCAACACCGGTATTTCTTTAAACTCACGTCTCTCTTTTTTTTTTTTAAATACGTCATGTTAAGCATGATAAATTATAAAATTATAATGGGAATGGGGGTGTAGGGTTGTGAAAGAAGTGTTTAACGGGGGGGGGAGGTAGGGAGAAGTGTCCCGTTGTATTGTTAACAGGGTGAACATGCAGTTATACTAAATGCCCCTTTTTGTAATTTTGTACATTGAGACCCACTGCGATTCGGCTATGTCGTGAGTGGAAAAGGGGTGGCGGGCGGGGGAAGGAGGAAGGGATTGGATGGGTGTGGGGCTAAGTTAAAGAGAATTGATAAATTGTTTTAAAAAAAATAGCTATTGTGAAAGAGTCCTTTAAGATATTATGAATTAATTAAGATTAGTCAATGATATGGTGTTGTGAGCGCATCACCATTTTCAACTCCAACTGCGTGCCGAATAGCCGGTCCGGGTACCGGGCCTGTTCAGCTAGTATCCTAAATAAAGAAATACCCTATGAGTGAGAGCACACACACATTCTAAATAAAGAAATACCCTATAAGTGAGAGCACACACACACATTCTAAATTAAAGAAATACCCTATGAGTGAGAGCACACACACACATATCCTAAATGAAGAAATACCCTATGAGTGAGAGCACACACACATTCTAAATAAAGAAATACCCTATGAGTGAGAGCACACACACACATATCCTAAATGAAGAAATACCCTATGGGTGAGAGCACACACACACATATCCTAAATGAAGAAATACCCTATGAGTGAGAGCACGCACACATTCTAAATAAAGAAATACCCTATGAGTGAGAGCACACACATCCTAAATGAAGAAATATCATTTGGGTGAGATCACATACACATACACATATATCCTAAATGAAGAAATACCCAATGGGTGTGAGCACACATACACATCCTAAATGAGCCTGAATGGCCAAACATATTGACTAACTTGGTACAGGGCAGGGCTTTGACTCTGTGTCAGAAATATGATATGTCAGACGACAGAAGCTAAAAGAATAAAATTCGAGTTGTTCAACGCGTACGGCCATAATTTAGAGTTGCCCATTGACACAAGAAGTCCCCCAGACTTTTGAAAACAACGTCTCTGATTATTTTGATAAGTGGTTACAGTGTTCTAATGTTGGCAACACTGTCAAAGACATTAGGGAATTCATTATCATTGATATACTGACACATTCCTGCTAAAAAGACCTGACATCCTTTATACAGAAGAGAGCACTTCGGTTGGCCAGTGATATGGTAAAAATTATGAGGGTCTACAGGGATGTCCGTGGGACAGGTGGCCGAGTGGTGTAGATACTCGACTGTCGACCTGAGAGTCCTGGGTTCGATCCTCGGTGAGAACCATGTGGAATTTTTCCAGGTGAAAATGCGTTTCAAAGTCGTCCCACAAGTCCACCTAGCTTTAAATGGGTACCTGACTTTAAGTTGGGGAAGTAAAGGCGGCTAGGCGTTGTGCTAACCACACAACCCCTTCATATGCCGAGGTTATAGAAACAGATGAATTCTACACTTCATCTGACCCGATGACCCGTTAGGGTTAAGGGAACTTTACTTACAGGGATGCCCACCCCGACAGGCCTTTGTCAAAATGTGATCCTGATCATACAATTGACGCTTTTTTGTGGCACATACCGAAAGCAGACCAGAACGATAAGCTCCAGTCTATCTCAAGATAGACGTGACTATTACTGCACGAACAGAAATTCATCCCCTGGTGATACTGTTATTCGGTGTTACAAGTGCAACGGAATAAATCACTTCTCAAGAGACTGCAACGTGCGACTCACAAGGAATCCAGGCAGATATCGACGCAGTATAAATCCATATCAAAATAGGAGGTATGCTTCCAATTCAGGTCAAGTTAATGACACATATCCAGAAAATGCAACACGTTGAATACGCAAAAGCGAGAACGAAGAGAAAGAGGCTTGGCAATTGTATCATGCAACGGACTATTAAAATTCCACCCGGGATATGTAAATTCAGTTCCAGTGCAGTTCATACGAGATTCTGGATGCACAACGATAACTGTCCGCAAATGTTTAGTAGAACCATCTCAATATACTGGAAAATATGGTACGATGACATCATTTACGGGAGATGAATACAGACTACCCCAGGCGATGATACACATCTCAACAGCTTACCTTACTGGTAAGGTCAAAGCGTATGAAAACCTTGTCTCTGACCTTATTGTGGGGAATATTTTTTGCATTAAAAAGTGCTCAGACACTGACGTTTTACTCTGGATTAAAGAGAACACTGCAAGGGATGACACTCAAGGTATTAATGTCAGCAATGTGGCTGTGAAACGAAGCAGAAAGAGCCGGAAACGTCAGTAGCAGGTGAGAAAATAACCACCAGAGCTACATATGGAACTATCAGAGACGGGCATAACACTGCCCAGGAACAAGCCGCGGATGCAGTAATAGAACGCCCTTTTAATGCAAACACAAATAAATGACTGGAGAGGCCATCATAAATCAGGACCTTTTATTAAAGATAAGGTCTTTGATGGACCATTTGTCCTCCGACAGTCCAAAGCATGTGGAACACTAGGGACGGTAAACATCTGGCATTTACAAGGGTAAATTATAAGGGGTTTTTCCAGCGCTATAGATTTATTACTGGACTGAGCAGTTACGGAGTTTTGGACACATTTTTCTCCAAATGGAATGAAGGGCATCTATATAAACATATGTCTAATTTTGATCAGTCATTTCAATGGGTAGACCAGGAGAGACTTATGAAAAGATTAAGAACCAGTACTGAACATTCATACCAAATGTGCGTATGAGTACTGCTGTGTCTTTTTAAATTACAAGAATTACATGACTTTCAGGCACAATTTAGCAAATACGAAATTTTACTCACACAGATGCAAATGGAAGATCTTGAACACACTGAAGCCAGCATGTTGGACTAGTATCAAAATTAAATGCTGTTGGAAGCAGGGTTTTTCAGCTGTACAGAAAGGTCAGTTCCGACAGTACAATCGATTTGGCGACGGCATTCGGTTCAATTCCAATGTGGTAAAGTCAGGCTAGGCTCTTTTAAGATCCCTACCAACTGTGCTGCGCTGTGAAGACTTTCTGCGTCAGAAAATTATCCCTCATCAGCTGGATCAGAAGGCAAAGATTTAAGAGAGGGTCTAGCTTTCATTTGGTGCATCACGAAATTAGAAAAATATTTTTTGTGGTGTACGTTTACCAGATACACCGATCACACCCCATTGGCCTTCATCAACCAGAAGAAACATATCAATCACAGAGTGGCTCGTTGGTCTCTACTGCTGAAGAACTACAGATTCAACATACAGCCAATACCAGGAAAGGACAATGTAATTGCTGATAAACTCTCAAGATGCAGTGCATAGACAGACGTTGGTGGTCTACACATAAAGTTGCATGACGCTTAGAAGAATGCCTATGGTGAACCTTTTAAATGAACTTTGTAAAGCCAGACTTCATGGTCTACAAAAACAATAACATTATTGTGATGTTTTATTTTTTTTCAGAAGTTAGTTTTGTATTTTTAGTTAATTGATTGTGACCTATGTTTTATTTGTTGATTACACAGTTGGCAGCTAAAAATTGTCTATTGTGTGGCCATACGTAAAGTTGTGTATTTTGTCAAGTGATTTTGTGATTATGTTCCCATATGAATATTGATTGGCATATTATATTACCAAGGTAGAAGTTGATTGTACTGAAGAATAATTATTGACTTTGGATAAAAGTATGTTGTACAGGAGTTAACAATTGACAGTAGTTCATAGTTGGTTATATTTAGGGAGCGACCAATATGCCTTTTTACCGATAGTCCGATACCGATATTTTCCCCCAGCATTTTTACCGATACCGATACCGATATTTTATTTTTAGGGGCTGTCCATTATTTATGTCAACAAATTTTTGGCGATTTTTACCCCCCCCCCCCCTTGTCAACAACTTGTCAAACTTTCCGAGACACCCCCTATAAAATTACGTCAACATTTGATTACCCCCCCCCCCTAAAAAGGTGGCTTCCAAAATGTTTATGTGGCGAAATTAGTAGGAATATAGTTAGTTTAATTAAAATACTGAATGTTAAGCGAGTGTGTAACACAGAACTACAAACGCTGCTTAATTTTCCTATTTATTAAGTAATTATATTAAATTTTAAAAAGTAACATTGTTGACGTCAACTTTTCTTGACCTCCCTCCCCCTTGTCAACAATTGTCAAAAATTTTCTGACCCCCCCTCGCCCCAATTTTGTTGACGTAATTAATGGACAGCCCCTTAAGCAACAACAATGCCAATTGCCAAACACGTGTTTCTCTCGTGCTAATACAGCTAATGACGTATGTCAACCCATGCTTACCCCTTCCCTGTCACGCCCACACGTAAGTCTTGATCCCCCCCCCCCCCCCAACTTCCCATCCCAACAAAAAATACGCACAGATGTTCACTAATTGTATCATTCAAGGTCATACATTAGAATTAAGAGATGCCAATCCTATTGTTTCAAGGTCGCATCTCTGATGTATACGTGACAATTTCTGTGTACGGGTTTTTTTTTCCTTTTTTTTTTTTAAATCTTGTCTGATCTGGTTATAGAATTGGGTTATTTACTGATTTTCTTTTCTGCAACTCTGTTGTGAAAAAAAAAAAAAACAATGTATCGGCAGCCAAAAAACGGCCGATCCGACAGTTAACCCATAGTGCCAATATCGGTTCGACTATCGGTCGCTACCTACAACAATCGGCCGATCCGATATCAACCGATAGTGCCAATATCGGTCCGATACCGATAGCGATCCGATTATCGCAGCTCCCTAATTATATTTTCGTAAATATTCTGTCATATTATTTTTTCTTTGAAGTATTGGTGGTATTGAGTGTCAAACTCTAGTATGTTTGACACTAAAGGGGCCTTGGTGGAATGTTGTGTATTAGTTTGTGAGTTTGCGCAGCGCTGTGTTTCTATGTGCCAGTTCTTCCTAAGTGTCACTTGGTGCGTGTGGTTCAATAGGAAGTTGGGATGTTGACCTTGAAAAATGCGGACATATTTGAATTATTAACGAAGGAGATAAATTTAGAGGCCCAATAAGATCCTTTCCACAATAAGGTCAAATAGGTTTCCGACTGATGATATATCTATACGACAGATAGAAAAGAATAAATATGCATAAATAAAGAATTTTAAATTTATAAAAATACAGATAGTATAATTTGCATAAATCAATAAAAATGACCTAGCCTTTTTTCAGTGATTCGATTCAAAGTTTTATTTTATAATTCAAAAACCCAATATCCATCACATAGCTATTAGTCACACATAAATACAGAGGCGTTCCTAGGGATTTGGGGGCCCGGGTGGATTTGACATTTTTGGGGGCCCCTGCAATTTGACATACGATATCATGACAATTGACATGTGATAATGTATTTAATAAATATATGTCTAAATTCAAATTAGTGCATTATATCAATAAAACTAACAAAAAATAATCATTAAAAATCTTTTAATGAATAATTCCATTGTTTAGTGACGAGATAATGCACAAGTGACAAATCTCAATTCATATTGTCTCACGTCGTGCTTTCTGTGCAGCAAAGGCATCTATAACTTGAGTTTTGAGAATGATCTCTCACTTGATGCAATGTAAGTGGCCCGAGTTAGCAGTATTTGGAGGGAGGTTGCAAGGTTTGAGCACACAATATTACCATATGAAGTCAGCTTCTTCAATTAGTCAATTGGTGATTGTGGTACTGGTTTGTTGATGAAAAGTGCTCGTGCATAAAAGACATCATTGAATAAGTGATTTGCCTGTATGTCAACACACAAACACGAAAAGGTAACTGTCATGGTATAGTTTTGTATACTATGCACACAGGTGTGTGTGTGTATGTTTGGAGCTTGGCCATCCAGGTTACGGGGTCAAGATTCTAGAGATTTAGAGAATATAAATAAGATGTTTATTGTAAATAGCATTGTCTGAGAGTGTGTGTGTGTGTGTGTGAGAGAGAGAGAGAGAGATAGAGAGAGAGACGTAGAATGTTCGAGGATGATGTAAGTTAATTATATAAAGACGATGTTTAGTTGAGAAGTCAATCGAGTCAGTCAATCGAGTCAGTTCAGAAGTTCAGTTCAGTTGAGTACAGAGAGAGAGAGAGAGAGAGAGTATTCGAGTACAGTTTAGAAGTTTTAGTTAGTCAGTTGAGTTTATTGTCAATAAGTATTTATTCATTGAGTGGAGGAGAAGATCAGTCATTGGGAATTATATTGGATTTATACTGTTTATATTTTATTGTGTCGTCAATAAATTACATGAACCATGGACATGAATTGAGTTTCTCACTATAAACCAGTTCATCCAATAACATCCTTTACATGGTGGCAGCGGTGGGATGGATAGAATAAAAAAAAAATAATAGGCGAACAAAGTTTCTGCAGCTAGATGAGTTAAAACATTTGACAGTAAAAAAAAATGTATCACTGAAGTTGTTTCATTATTGACTCGTGGTTCGTAACCAGCACAAGGTATTCACCCAGTTTGAAATTTTTTAATGAGATTCAACATCAAAATAAAATTGTCCATACTAAGCAACAATAATCAATAGTCTAGTCATAATGTGAACCAAATTATGACATATTACAATTGTCATCATGGTTTAGTTTAGTCTGTATGAAAATTATTTAATTATTCAGAATATTCTATCTCCATATTTAAATATCAACTCTGATGAGTTAAGTAAATTACAGAGAGACGACACTACTTTGAAAAGATATTTTCAACACTGTGAACAAGGCACTAGTAACAGTCAACGAATGAAATATTATTGCAGAGATGATATTCTGATGAGAGGATTCTCAAGTCTAAACAATGAGTACAGATACAGGCACTTCGACAGGAAACCAGATAACTATAGAAGAATAGTTCATAACAACAGAAATTATAATTTTGAGAGACAGCATATAAATGGTGAAAGTTATCGTAATGTAGAAATTTCACCAGATGAATAGTTTCATAGAAGAGCCAAATGCTTTAGAAGCAAATTAATTTTTTTAGACCATATGTGTACATGAATAATTAAATAATTTTCATACAGACTAAACTAAAACATGATGACTATTGTAATATGTATTACTTTGGTTCTCATTATGACTAGACTATTGATTATTGTTGCATAGTATGGACAATTTTATTTTGATGTTGAATCATAATATTGTATATATGTATATGTACATACTATTGACACTATGTATTTACCTAAATTATGTTTAGGAAAAAAATGTGTAACATTTTTTAAGGAAAAGGTGGGAGGTGTCATGGTATAGTTTTGTATACTATGCACACAGGTGTGTGTGTGTATGTTTGGAGCTTGGCCATCCAGGTCAACCAGGTTACGGGGTCAAGATTCTGGAGATTTAGAGAATATAAATAAGATGTTTATTGTAAATAGCATTGTCTGAGAGTGAGAGGGAGACGTAGAATGTTCGAGGATGATGTAAGTTATTATATAAAGAAAAACCATAAATAAAAAATTCAGCTTATTTATCGAGTTACAATTATTTTATAATGATAAAATATCATCAATATAGATGTAAATATTATAAACTTCCGTTTTTTTTGTTGTTTTTTTTTGTGTTTACGAAAATCTACTGATTGACAATAACACAAAAAATAAAAGCAAGTAATTATAAATTCTAGCGGTAGAGAACTAAATAAATAATATTTATACATAAAACCTTATATAATAAAATATAAATCTTATATACTTTTCTTCTTATTTTTTATAATTATTCCACATTTTAAGTTCTTAAAGAATAAATGAATGAATAAATAAATAAACTTAAAGATCATTAATAAAGTCAAAGCATGTTGTTCAATACTTACACAATGTGAGTTTGAAGTGTTGAAAACTTGAATTAAAACTAATATTTTCAGTTTTCAAAGTCAATCCGAAGAGTGAGTCCCAAGTTTCATTTGTCACTTGAATCAAGTTTAAACATCTGAGTCCATTTTAGTGTAGACGAAGTAACATTAAAAAACGTACACAAAATAAAATGGTTTCCGGTGCCAGTGGCGCTTGTTTTATTTGATGAAATGCCAAATAAAATTGACAATTATTTTTTTAGTAGAAAGCATTTTTTAAAAATATTATACTAGACATAAAAAGTCACATTTTATTGTATGCCGTTCCGTTGGGCTTTAATCTTGCGTCAGCCTAAACCGCACACAGCTAGAATGAAATTTTGTTTGGTTACATCCTGGTGTTATATCTAGATATCCAGATATATTCCCCCGCCGGCGTCACTGAAACTCATGGAACTAATTTATCATCTAACACAATGTGTTGTTGGGCGCTTCTAGCTGAATAGGCTTCAAGTGCACCAAAATAGGAAAATGATATATCGACTTTGAAATTCGAGAGCAGTTAACTTTT